>CM051694.1:2109863-2349863 GCA_028022725.1 Lycodopsis pacificus | reverse complement strand
GGGTGTGTAAGGTCCCAGTTACACCTATTACTGGAACAAACTGCATATACCACGATTTGAAAGTTGTGCGCTAGTGCTAGTTTAGCTACCCCGTCAGTCACCTGACCCTTGTGATACATGTTGAAGTGGCTGATACAGAGTGTCCCAAAGCTATGATGCTGGATGTATGGACTCTACTCCTTTTCTTTGGAGGGGAAGGGTTCTTCTGTAGCTTTTTATTGTGCAGCTTGTCCCAGTGCAGTCCCACTGTGTTAGAAAAGCTTTTGGACTTGTTTGGGGGGATTGTGGTATCACATGAAAGACATTTAGTTTCCTAAAGCCATAACTCCTGGTGGCATCAGAAATTCAGACCGACGTCAGTGGAGTTGCTGCAACCTGTGGATTAGCTCACAGAGATACTTGCACCGTGCTTTTGCACAGAATTCAACTTTGATGAACATTGACTGGCAAATTTGCGCCATGACCAAAAGCAAACCATCTCGTCCATGCTGACCTTTGAGGGAATGGAGAGTCCAAAATATTAGGAGGCCATTACCTCTATAAAAAAGGTTTTATGACCATACTTGCCAAATGAGAAGCAACATGAGAAGAGTCTTCCTCTTCCTATCCATTTTGCCACAACCAGCCAATGCATGAGTCCCAAGTAGTCACAAGGTCACCAACAATTTCATGAGGATTCGCAAATGAATCTCGATCCTCCGCAGCAACCAGGCACTAATGTAACTCTCAGCCCCTCTCAAGCAGGCTGGCATTGTTTAATCTGAGTCATTACCAGGAAACATCAGCATACGCCTTGTTTCTGATCCATACAGGGGCATATTACCAGCTTTACTATTCTTATTGTTGGCTGCTTGAGCTTCACGGTTACAAATCCCTTTCACCCCAACCAGCTCTGAATGTGTTGTTGCTGTGCGTCCATGTAGAGTCCTTGATAGCATGTGTTGGTGTATTAAATGTACTAAATCACCTTGAGGTTGCTGTGTTTGTCGGTGTGTGCTGTGAGCAGGTCTTTGGTGCACTGGACGTCATTGGGCAGCTCCGTCTCAGCCAGGTCTGTCCCGAACATCTGTAACATCTGGGCTGTGGTTTTCACCGTCATGGCAAAGTTCTCTATGGCCTGGCGAGAAAACAGGATCCACACGTGAGCCTGCAGCGTCCTAGAATGCGACTTCCTTTTTGGAAACTTGCCACGTTCCTGTTTGTTGACTCACAGTTCGGTGGTGTATCCACTGACTGTGACAGTACTCCAGGTTTCCTCCTAGCTCCCGGGTCAGCTGGCCTTTATCCACGTAGCCATGCAGGTCCGACAGAGAGTTCAGCATCATAATCTGCAAACACATTCATCACCTCAAGCTGCTGATCATGACCAACTGAAAACAGTTCCAGAAAGTATTCTGTGGCTGTCGAGAGAAAATAACCTTGATGCTGTCAGCAGGGTGATCTCAGCCCGCACAACAAATGAAAAACAGAGAGCCTGAGATACAAACTGGAGGCATGGAATTTGAAAGACACTCTGGCAGGGAGAGTTGAACAATAGCCGCTAGTGAGTTGTATTATGGGAAGAGTAGGATGCTGCGTTTTTGGAGTCTCACACTAGGGACTAAAAGTCAATTCATTTTGATCCTTCTTTTTAAATCTGTCTCTTGTGAGTCCCCCATCTTTACCAAAGTGGATTCTAAGTCACTGGAATACCTGTTTATATTGAATACAATTAACCTTTAATTAATATATGAAGTCAGACAAGGTGAAGGCAGATCTATATCCTGGACGATGAATGATGGTGAGTCTTTTTGTTTTGTGAAGACTATAGTTGTATCATGCGCTCAGGTGAAATGGATTTATTACAACACTACTGTATATTGACAGGATCTCGCTTCTAGGGATTGAAGTATTTATAGATGTAACTGATGAAAGGACTCGACCTGCAATTCACACCAGGTGGACCTTTTTGGTCTCAAGCTGAGTGTGAAGATGTGATGTCAAAACATTATAAACACTGCGGCTATGCAATGTGTAGTCCTGGAAAAGAAATACTAGCAACAGCTACAGACAAGTAGGCTGTTATCTGAACCTTTATTTCACAGCTAACTCAGTGCATTTTCTGAATGTTATTATATAACATTCATCTATAAACATATTGTATTTCTTGCATCATTTATTGATCATGCATTTAGTTAAAAACATCACGTTTCCAGAAAAAAAGAAATAATAGTTTCCTCATGATTGCAGCTGACGGAGTTCATACGGCCGGTACTGAAGCATGCTTACCGGTACCTTCATTTTAAAGTCATCTTTGTGCAGCTTCATCCCAATGTCTGCTATCGCTCTCTGGAAGAACCTGGACGGCCGCAGCACCAACACCAGCTGCAGGTTTCCTGGAAACGCCCCCTAGATGACACAACCACGTGTGGATTTACAATACGTCACTCTTTTCTTTTTTATTTCTTTTTTTTTGCCTTTACTGGCAGACTGGAAACAGGAAGAGTGAGGGGTATGACATGCAACACATGTCCAAAGACTCAAACCGAGGTCGACATGTGTGAATGCATATGCATATAGGCTACTGCTATCAAACCATTAAAAGGAGCAAATTATTACAGCAGCTTATTCTGAACAACCAGCCACAGTGACAGTGTGTGAGCTACACTACAGCATGCTGCTGACTCCCAGGACATGAAAAGCCGACATGCAAATATATGAATAATACCGCTTGTCATTTGTCATTAATAACACATGAACTTCTAGCTCAAGATAAACTTCGATTTGAAAACCGCAGATGCACCTATACCACCACAGTGACTCATTTTATATGGCATCCTCTTGGTGACATGGTTGTGGTATCAGTATGCTTGTTAGCAGAGCAACCTGGCCTCATACATTGCAAAAGAGCAGACATATGCAGTGTTATTAAACCCCATATATCATTCAATGCAGTAGAAAGCCTCACAAAAACAAGGCAGTGTCACATAACGAGTAGTAAAGGAACATTAAAGAGAAACGCTGCGACACACAATTGTGAGTTGTTCTATGCTTCGCAGCTTTAGTGAATTGTCTATGCTTTTGAAATAGTAAAACGTTTCACAGCTTTACTTCAGACCTCTAACAGTTATTTCCATGAACTAATCTGAGATGGGGCAGTCACTCTGCGATTGAAACAGACACAACTCATAGATTTGCAACTTGTTATGAAGGATAAGAAGGCCTTTACCTCTCCATAGACTGCTCTCTACAGCACACATCTGAAGCATGTGCATAGAGATGAATATCTATTATAAATATACAACCACCGTTAGTGTGAACGAGAATGAACCAGAAAAGAGGACGGCAATTACATAAAAATGACCAGCATTTAACAGGAAGTGCTGTGGACACATCGGTTGGTGCTCCAAGCATTACTGTGCATACACTAAATAACCCAACTCTAGCAGCAGAGCGAAACCTCTCACGGCAGACAACACCGACATGTAGAGGCTATGAATATATAAATATATATATACAGCAGCTTCAGCCAACACACTGTGACGGCCCCTGTCTCTAATCACTGCAAGTATGCTTTTGTCCCTCTGTCCCTAGAGAGCAGATTACCTGATGCGGAGCACCTGGTCCAGGAACAGGGAGGGCATAAAACCCTGCTCTAGCGTTGCTCGGGGCGGGTTTACTCTCCGGCGTACGTGGAGGGTTCCCAGCCAGTTGCTGCCGGTTATTTTGGTTTCGCTGACAACACCCACACTTCATCCCACACGCATCCACGTTGACACTACTGATGTTATTGACGGACACACTTCACAACTTTAACTATTTCTTTATTTGGTTAAATAAACTAAAGTAAAATTTTTACGTTACCATCATTTGTTGTGTCTGCCGTATTTGTCATGGCCTAGGAGCCGGGTTATGACAACACACACTGAGCCATCTGAGTTTGAGCACACCGTGTAGTGCACCATAAACACAACGCTGTGCATCTAGGCAACACAGTTATTGTTGATGTTCTCCTCTGAAGTGTTGAACTAAACCATCTGAAAGTTATTCTGCCAGTCCACTCAGCCTCTCTGTCCCACTATAACCAGTCCACTCAGCCTCTCTGTCCCATTATAACCAGTCCACTCAGTCTCTCTGTCCCACTATAACCAGTCCACTCAGTCTCTCTGTCCCACTATAACCAGTCCACCCAGTCTCTCTGTCCCATTATAACCAGTCGACTCAGCCTCTCTGTCCCACTATAACCAGTCCACTCAGCCTCTCTGTCCCACTATAACCAGTCCACCCAGTCTCTCTGTCCCATTATAACCAGTCCACTCAGTCTCTCTGTCCCACTATAACCAGTCCACCCAGTCTCTCTGTCCCATTATAACCAGTCCACTCAGTCTCTCTGTCCCACTATAACCAGTCCACCCAGTCTCTCTGTCCCATTATAACCAGTCCACTCAGTCTCTCTGTCCCACTATAACCAGTCCACCCAGTCTCTCTGTCCCATTATAACCAGTCCACTCAGCCTTTCTGTCCCACTATAACCAGTCACTCAGTCTCTCTGTCCCACTATAACTAGTCCACTCAGCCTCTCTGTCTCACTATAAACAGTCCACTCAGCCTCTCTGTCCCACTATAACCAGTCCCTCAGCCTCTCTGTCCCACTATAACCAGTCCCTCAGTCCCACTATAACCAGTCCACTCAGCCTCTCTGTCCCACTATAACCAGTCCACTCAGCCTCTCTGTCCCATTATAACCAGTCCACTGAGCCTCTCTGTCCCACTATAACCAGTCCACTCAGCCTCTCTGTCCCACTATAACCAGTCCACTCAGCCTTTCTGTCCCACTATAACTAGTCCACTCAGCCTCTCTGTCAAACTATAACCAGTCACTCAGCCTCTCTGTCCCACTATAACCAGTCCACTGAGCCTCTCTGTCCCACTATAACCAGTCCACTCAGTCTCTGTCCCATTATAACCAGTCCACTCAGCCTCTCTGTCCCACTATAACCAGTCCACCCAGTCTCTCTGTCCCATTATAACCAGTCCACTCAGCCTCTCTGTCCCACTATAACCAGTCACTCAGTCTCTCTGTCCCATTATAACCAGTCCACTCAGCCTCTCTGTCCCACTATAACCAGTCCACTCAGTCTCTCTGTCCCACTATAACCAGTCCACTCAGTCTCTCTGTCCCATTATAACCAGTCCACTCAGCCTCTCTGTCCCATTATAACCAGTCCACTCAGTCTCTCTGTCCCATTATAACCAGTCCACTCAGCCTCTCTGTCCCATTATAACCAGTCCACTCAGTCTCTCTGTCCCACTATAACCAGTCACTCAGTCTCTCTGTCCCACTATAACCAGTCCACTCAGTCTCTCTGTCCCATTATAACCAGTCCACTCAGCCTCTCTGTCCCATTATAACCAGTCCACTCAGCCTCTCTGTCCCACTATAACCAGTCCACTCAGTCTCTCTGTCCCATTATAACCAGTCCACTCAGCCTCTCTGTCCCATTATAACCAGTCCACTCAGCCTCTCTGTCCCACTATAACCAGTCCACTCAGTCTCTCTGTCCCATTATAACCAGTCCACTCAGCCTCTCTGTCCCATTATAACCAGTCCACTCAGCCTCTCTGTCCCACTATAACCAGTCCACTCAGTCTCTCTGTCCCATTATAACCAGTCCACTCAGCCTCTCTGTCCCATTATAACCAGTCCACTCAGCCTCTCTGTCCCATTATAACCAGTCCACTCAGCCTCTCTGTCCCACTATAACCAGTCCACTCAGTCTCTCTGTCCCATTATAACCAGTCCACTCAGCCTCTCTGTCCCATTATAACCAGTCCACTCAGCCTCTCTGTCCCATTATAACCAGTCCACTGAGCCTCTCTGTCCCACTATAACCAGTCCCTCAGCCTCTCTGTCTATATCTACATATATCTAATAGCTGTATACATTATATTACCATATATATATATATATATATATATATATATATATATATATATATATATATATATATATATATATATATATATACACATAACTTACAGCGATCCTGGAAAGAGAGGCCTTGACTGAGCTCCATTTGTCCTTCCGCCGGTCGATGATGATGATGAAGCCGATACTGGCAGCATCCAGGCTGGAGACAGGAGGTAAGAAGACATGTAAGTGGCCTGCTGCTCTGCAAGCTGTGACAATCCAACTCAGAGCTCAGCTGAAGAGCACAAATATCTATAAGGAATAAATCAACATGTTGTTTTCAGGAAAACGTCAAAAGCCTTTTTTATTTCAGTTTTGTGTATTAATGTTGAGTATTTTTAAATGATTGTGCTAAATAAAAGTACCACACGGAATTTCTGAGGTCAGGTGGATTTTCAGAATAGAAACTACACATTACATAGACAGTGTGGAAAAAGTGGAGGTCAATAGAGACCCAGCAGCTCATCCAGGGCCCTGGATGCATCCATTGAGAATATCAGCCGATTGAGTGGGCGCTACCAGCAGTTATCAATACCATTCTAAGCTTCTGACGGGACAAACTAAACTGCACCTAACATGTTGTGAAAGTGCGAATTAATGACGTGAAAGACAACTTTAAGTTTGGGCAACAAAAGTACTTGGTTAGGTTTAGGAATAGATCGTGGTTTGGGTTAATGATTGTGAGGTAACGTACGTACAAACTCTTTCTCTTTGCTAACATAGATGTAGTTCGTAAAGTAGGGAAGTTACATCACAAAAGTAAAGTAAAATAAGTCAATGTAAACTTTTGGTTTCATACGGGACACAAACATAGTTCTCCTGAGTGAAGGTCCTGTGTTTGTTTGACCCAACCTCCCACTCATATATATGAGGCTAATGATCGCAAATGATGTCAATTAAATCGTCTGGTAGCAGTCGAAGCACTGCAGTACCAGGTTAATATCGTCATGCCACTGGAGTACAATACATGCTGATCTCATATGGCGTCGACCCTTTTGCTGAACTGTAATGGGAGCAAATGGAATAGAAATCATCACATCCTGAGCTCGCCGCCATGTTTAGTCATGAGAGTGAAGTACATCACAATCTGTAAAGGTGGTTTTGAGAGGCTAAGTGGAAGTTCTGCCCAAGGTCTTTCACTGGTGTCCAATGAGCATAGAGTAAGAGTCCGAATATGTGAGGATAACCACCATGAAAGTAAGTTGTATGTGTATGAGACTGTGTGTACCTGGGTATGCTGGTCAAGTAAGTAACTACATTGAGGAAGTCTTCCTCTGGCACGTCACTGAAGCCTGAGAACTCTGGGAAGATGATGATGGGGGCGCCATCTTTCCCTCGCCCTCCTGCAACACAGAAACACCACACACAGCATTTAGCAGTCCTTTCAGAACAGACTCAACCTGTCAGTATCACATACAGTATACTGTATATTACATGATAACTCCAGCTCTTCACCGTATCGAGATCATGTTTTATGTTTCTACGAGATGTCTTGTCACACATCATGTTATACACATGTTCAGTTGTTCAGTTGAAGGGTTTAGTATATTGTTACATTTTCTCTTTTAGAACTGAGAACACAACAATAGAATGAAGCATATTTGTTTCATATTTATAAAGAAGAAAACAGACATCAGTCTCCCATTCCCATTGTCTGTAGCAGCTCCAGACTGTACTCCTAATGACATCACCAGAGATGAAAATACCATATTACAATTCTTCATTTAGGTGGTGCGCCCCTTTAAGACACAGAAGTAAATACAGTAACTTTGTCATGGGAAACCCTGAAAAACATGTAATGCTGCTCACACACCGGGCGCGTTTTTTGATTGACGCGCGTCGAGATTACATACAAAGTCTATGCACAGACGCGATGAGACTGGCGCGCCGCGATTTTTAATCTCATCGCGTCTGTGCATAGACTTTGTATGTAATCTCGACGCGCGTCAATCAAAAAACACGCCCGGTGTGTGAGCAGCATAAGACACAGACTGGTCTAACTCTTCTGCTTCCACATATAGACACAAGATGGCAACATTGAGCTAAAGATCCTCTGGCAGCTCAGCAGGACGACTGTGGTGTATGGGGTCAGATCAGTCTCAATAATCACAAATGCACACAGAAAGATTCACAAATACATTCCAATGCACAAATAAATAAATTACGATTTATATAAATGTAAAAATAAATCACAAATATATTTCTGCATTTGTAAGTATTTCTGTGTGGATTGTTTACATTTGTTTGTGGATTTGTATGCATTTATTTGTGGATCGCACTGCATTTCTTTACAGATCTCTGCACGGATTATTGAGACTCCCCTGACGTCGCTAGATTCACAAATATGCGTTTTTTCAACATTCTCTTTTTCAACCAATCACATGAGCGCAGCTCCCCCCCTCCCCTCCCCTCCCCACGAGGGTGGCAGTGTTAGAGATACGCAATTTGCGGAAGCGACATATTAAGGTCCTTGAAGGTATGACTGTTGTCAGTGGTGTATAAAGTACTCAAAAGCCATACTTGAGTAAAAGTAAAGATACCTTACTGGAAAACTACTCCAGTAAAAGTAAAAAGTCACCTATTAGAATACTACTTGAGTAAAAGTCTTAAAGTATCTGATATTTATTGTACTTAAGTACAAAAGTAATTTTCTGATATTAAATGTACATCATAACCTGAACATTAAATGAACATCATAACCTGTTCATTGAAGGTAAAAGTACAAGTAAATGCTGTTCATAAAAAAGCAAAGGGTCAGAATTGTGAGAATGATGAAGTTTATTCTTTTAAGTGCTGTGGCACCACAAGCACATGGAGCTGTGTTGAACATAATTGGGTTGGCTGTGATCCATCAGGAGCAACAATTGTTCAACATAATATATTGTACATAAGTATACTTTTGCATCTACTCTGAACTTATCATCATAATTCTCCGAAAAGCAATATGACACTATGAAGGAGTTGTAACAGTGCGTTTATAAGTCTGCTCATTCCGACTAGAGGATGTAGAGGACAAGTGCATAATATTATGTTCAGCAAAACATATCCACGATGCATCAGGTCAGTGTTTAGAGAAAGGACGCTGCCTTGTAAACTCCTGTGGGCTGATTTGAACACAATAGGCAAAGGTTTGTCTCAAGCTGAATCTGCAATTGGGCGACTGCTGCCATCATAACTCCATCTGATCATCCACAGCATGACTCAAATATCAAAACATGATCAACACTAAAGCAGCACCGAAAGTAACCCAGTCATTACTTGAAACTGAAACATGTCCTGTTCATCTTCAAAAGAAGTTGGTTTTCAAAATTGCTCGCTCTTCTTGGGCTGAAGACTAATCCTGCGATGCTAAATAGCCTTTCACAGGCCGCTGAGGCAGGTAGAGTTGTGTTCAGCGTCACAGACAGCTTGCACACAGCTGCGAAGGATTTCCCTAATGCTAACGCTAATGCTAACGCCAATGCTAATGCTGCGCTCTCTCGGCTCCCGTCAATCCTATGGTATCACAACTGTCAACACTTCCTCAGCTCACTAACTCGCTAGCGATCCACGGGTGTTGGTCTTCGTCACCACCGTAGTTTGTTGCGGGAGTAGCAGGTGCTTCCATTTCTGCTTCCATCATGAAATCAGTCATCGTAGAGTGGAATTCTACTCATGTAGTCGCCCGCTAGCTTATAGCATGTAGCATCCTGGGAATCAAAACACCAGCTTTGAGAGCACTTGTTCGCAATTGCGCATCAACGTGATTAACTAATGATTTAACTTGCTGCTAGGACCACTGATTCACCAAACCTGCTGCTTGCAGTCTGTGTTCCACCACTGCTGCTCTCATGATTCATTTTATTTCTAAAGATTGATTTGATTTTGTAGCGAGTAACGAAGGTTTCAGGGGAAATGTATCGGAGTACAAGTATCAGTTTTCTTTGCAAAATGTAGTGAAGTAAAAGTAAAAGTCAACAGACATAATTAGTAAATAGATACCCAAAAAAACTACTTAAGTACAGTAACGAAGTATTTCTACTTCGTTACTATACACCACTGACTGTTGGTAGTTGTAATTAGTTTCGTAAAAAAAGGCCGAATTGTAATAGTATGGCTACTCGTTTTCATTAGCAAGCTAATATAGGCTAACATCAATTGGTACATGTTGCCATGGCAACGATACACACTTTCATGCAGACTGAAGGAATTCAAATTGTAAACCTGGATAATATGCATTGTACTGTTTAGAATGATAGCAACCCATATAACCTATTGATTTGGATATAAATATACATATATAAGTATGTATATATAGGTATGTGTCTATATGAATATATTTATATGTATGTATGTATTTATACGAAGTGCCTTTGAGCTCCCCCTGTCGCTTCCGCAAATTGCGTATCTCTAACACTGCCACCCTCGTGGGGAGGGGAGGGGAGGGGGGGAGCTGCGCTCATGTGATTGGTTGAAAAAGAGAATGTTGAAAAAACGCATATTTGTGAATCTAGCGACGTCAGGGGAGTCTCAATAATCCGTGCAGAGATCTGTAAAGAAATGCAGTGCGATCCACAAATAAATGCATACAAATCCACAAACAAATGTAAACAATCCACACAGAAATACTTACAAATGCAGAAATATATTTGTGATTTATTTTTACATTTATATAAATCGTAATTTATTTATTTGTGCATTGGAATGTATTTGTGAATCGTTCTGCGTGCATTTGTGATTATTGAGACTGATCTGACCCCATAGTGGTGTAATTTCAGTAATAGAAGGTTCTAGTTTTTACATAAAACGAATGCTTTTTTTTTTAGCTCTGACACTTAGCTTTCACACATGCTCTGCCCTGTCACCTACAGTCTCTTCAGTCATCTATAAAACACATTTGCTGAAGATGAAAAGTCTAAAACTAATACACAACCACAAACTGAGGCTTTAAATCAAATCTAGTTTTGCGCTTATTCATTTTCCCATATTGATTTTTCATATCCCGAAATAAAGTTGAATCAAATAACCACAAACTAATGTACACACAGGAAACCCCAACATAGGACTGCTGGTCTGTTTCAGAGCATACACAACAGTTAAATATCCCAAAATTGTGATTATAGCTTGCTGCGCTGCCCTCTAGTGGCCAACAAAAGTAAAGCCCTTGTCTATGAACTTGTGTAATTTCTAAGAGAGACATCCTCTAAAGGCCCACGCACTCACAATCATAGACACACGCATGGGGTGACAGCAATAAACCAGGCCTGCAGTGTTACTGTACTGTACAGTACTGTACTGTCTCAGCCTGTGCTGCTGAGACAGGGAGTAGTTAGTCTGTTAGAGGACTAAGAGGAGGAACTAGAAAATGCATTTCCTGCTGAAAATGCGTTGGAATGCTGAAAGCTGAAATTAATTGTGAAAAAATTGCTGAAAATTAAGAAATGGGAGACTATCGGTCTGAAATATGTTGAAGCCCGAAAGCATTTAAACTGCACTGCTGAAAAACCTTCTAGTTCAAATGTCTAACTATGGTGTCTGTAGCTGAAAGTATGAGGAAGAAGAAGGCTTTGAAAGTTGAAGTATAACAGGATTTGAAGATTTTCTCCATGGAGATCCCATTCAAAAGAAAATTGCAAAAAGCTTCATTCAAAAAGTTTAAAGATTACAAAAATGAAAAGTCAAAGCACCCCTCTCCTGAAAGAGCTGAACATTTTGATATTTGAACAATTTCTGTAGCTTAAACAAATTTCAGAAGTAGTGATATTTGTAGTAATAGTAGTAGAAGTTGTAGTTGAAGTAGAAGTATTATTAGTAGTAGAAGTATTAGTAGCATTAGAATAAGTAGTAGTAGTAGCAGTAGTGATATTTGTAATAGTAGTAGTAGAAGTCGTAGTTGTATAAGTTGTATAAGACAGTTGTAGAAGTATCATTAGTCGTAGAAGTATTAGTATTTAGAAGAAGTATTAGTATTCAGAAGAAGTAGCCTAGTATCAGTAGTAGTAGTAATAGCTGTAGTAGTGGTCGTAGTATTTAATATAACAGTAGTAGTAGTAGTAGTAGTAGTAAAAGTAATGGCAGTATTTGAAGTAGTAGTAGTAGTACTAGTAGCAGTTGTACTAATGGCTGTAGTAGTATTAGTACTGGTAGTAGCATGAATAGCAGTAGTAGCAGTTGTAGTATAAGTAATAGTAGCAGTGGTAGTAATAGTAGTAGTGGTAGTAATAATATTGATGGTAGCAGTAATAGCACTAGTAATAGTAGGAACAGCAAAAGTTGTAGTAGAAGTAGTAGCAGCAGTAGTAGTAGTAATACTAGAAATATTAGCAGCAGTAGTAGTTGTCGCAGTATTAGTTAGAGCATTCATTTTTTTAACAAAAAAGCCTAATTTTGAGCTTGTTTAAATACACTTAATCCATGGGGCTTTTATTTTGAAAGGGTGGGGCTGGGTGGGGGAGGGAGGGGGAGCGGAGACATAATCATAATGTTTGACACACATAAACAGAGGTTATTAAATTACAGGCTTCATCACAAGCAGTTCAGTTAGAATTCACTCTCTGGGGCTTTTATTTTGAAATGGGGTGTGGGGTGTGGGGGAGAAGGGGAGAGGAGACAGAATCATAATGTTAGATAAACACAAACCGGTTATTAAATGACAGGCTCATCACAAGCATTTCAGTTAGGATTCATTCTGGGGGAAAGACCTCTAAAGATCCCTAAGACCTGAAAGACTGTATGAGAGAGACACACAGAGAGATAGAGGGAGAGGAGAGGAGTGTATGTGCGCGTGTGTCTGTGTGTTCATCAACATCACTAATTACTGGCTCAATCGCGAACACCTGTGTGCCTGAAGCCATTTGAAAATAGTCTCCATAGAGATCCCATTGAAAATAAAAAGCTTAACCATTCAAAAAGTTTAAAGGTTAAAAATATGAAAAGTGAGGCAGAGAGAGAGAGAGGCTCTGATATCTCTGGCAAACTTTCTCATTTGGAGATTGTACTATGTTTTATCTTTTACAGCTTACATGACTATTGTCCTGCTCTGCCATGTCTTTCCTCGTCTCTCCCTCTTGTGTCGTGGTGTGTGTAAATGGCACTCGAATCAGGAAACTTATCAGAATCCTCATATCTGATTGGCCGAGCTGCAACACGTAACAGCTGCAACAAATCATGTCTCCAAGACCTGAATGACTGTATGAGAGAGAGAGAGAGAGAGAGGTGGAGAGAGAGAGAGAGAAAGAGAGAGAGAGAAAGAGAGAGAGAGAGAGAGAGAGAGAGAGAGAGAGAGAGAGAGAGAGAGAGACACACAGAGAGAGAGGAGTGTATGTGCCCGTGTGTCTGTGAGTCTGTGTGTTTATTACTAATTTACTAATTGGCTCAATCGCGAACACCTGTGTGCCTGAAGCCATTTGAAAATATTCTCCATCGAGATCCCATTGAAAATAAAAAGCTTAATCATTCAAAAAGTTTAAAGGTTAGAAATATGAAAAGTCATAGTAGACCTCTGGTGAAAGAGCTGAACATTTTAATAGTTGAACGGTTTCTGTAGCTTAAAAAATGAAGGACAAGAAGAGGTGCGACGGAAGAAATAGAAGTTGAATAAAGATTCGAAGAACAATTGTTGGAATGCTGAACAGCATTCCAACAACTAGAAAAAGCATTTCCTGCTGAAAATGCGTTGGAATGCTGAAAACTGAAATTAATCGCAAAAACATTGCTGAAAATAGATATCAAATTCAAAAACAAATTGCAAAAAGCTTAATAATTCAAAAAGTTTAAAGATTACAAATATGAAAAGTCATATCACACCTCTCCTGAAAGAGCTGAACATTTTGATATTTGAACAGTTTCTGTGGCTTAAAAAAATTCATCAGTGGTGTTATTTGTAGTAGTATAAGTTGTAGTATAAGTATTATTAGTAGAAGTATTAGTAGCATTAGAACAACTACTAGTAGTAGTAGTAGTGGTATTTGTAGTAGTAGTAGAAGTTGTAGTTGTAGTAGAAGTATTATTAGTAGAAGTATTAGTAGCATTAGAATAACTACTAGTAGTAGTATTAGTGATATTTGAAGTTGTAGTAGAAGCATTAGTAACTAGAAGAAGTAGTCGAAGATGTACTATCAGTAGTCATAGTAATAGCTGTAGTATTGGTCGTAGTATTTAATATCACAGTAGTAGTAGTAGTAGTAGTTGTAGTAATAGCAGTAGAATATGTAGCAGTAGTAGTACTACTAGTAGCAGTCGTACTAATAGCTGTCGTAGTATTACTACTTTTAGTAGCATGAATAGCAGTAGCAGTTGTCGTATAAGTAATAGCAGTAGTAATAATATTGATGTAGTAGCAGTAGTAGTAATAGTAGCAACAGCAAAAGTTATAGTAGAAGTAGTAATACCATTTCAGCAGCAGCAGTAGTAGTTAGAGCATTCATTTTTGTACTATGTTTTATCTTTTACAGCTTACATGACTATTGTCCTGCTCTGCCATGTCTTTCCTCGTCTCTCCCTCTTGTGTCGCGGTGTGTGTAAATGTCACTCGAATCAGGAAACTCATCAGAATCCTCATATCTGATTGGCCGAGCTGCAACACGTAACAGCTGCAACAAATCATGTCTCCAAGACCTGAATGACTGTATGAGAGAGAGAGAGAGAGAGAGAGAGAGAGAGAGCGAGAGAGAGAGAGAGAGAGAGAGAGAGGTGGAGAGAGAGAGAGAGAAAGAGAGAGAGAGAAAGAGAGAGAGAGAGAGAGAGACACACACAGAGAGAGAGAGAGGAGTGTATGTGCGCGTGTGTCTGTGAGTCTGTGTGTTTATTACTAATTTACTAATTGGCTCAATCGCGAACACCTGTGTGCCTGAAGCCATTTGAAAATATTCTCCATAGAGATCCCATTGAAAATAAAAAGCTTAATCATTCAAAAAGTTTAAAGGTTAGAAATATGAAAAGTCATAGCAGACCTCTGGTGAAAGAGCTGAACATTTTAATAGTTGAACGGTTTCTGTAGCTTAACAAATGAAGGACAAGAAGAGGTGCGACGGAAGAAATAGAAGTTGAATAAAGATTCGAAGAACAATTGTTGGAATGCTTAACAGCATTCCAACAATAAAGAAACAGGATAACAATAGTTGGAATGCTTAACAGCATTCCAACAATGAGAGGCATCCCTGGAGGACCACACCTGCTGCTGTACCACAATCTCATTTTCCGCGGCTAGTGGCCTCCCAATCAAAACAACAACACACTGGTGTGGTGGCGTCGTGAATGAGCGTGGGATCATGGGAGTTGTTGTCTTCACCACCACTGCTGTCGTTGCAGTGCGCCTCTCTCGGATAGAATTCTTTCAGTGTTTAGGAGGTTTCCCTTTAAATACACAACCTCCAGTGGGGTCTTGTTACTCTACATACCTGAGAGCAAGGCAAACTGGCGATGGAGCTGCTCTATGATGTCCACAGCCAGCAGGGGCCTGATCTCCTGCTGCATGATCTCATCTGTAAGGAGAGACACACTGGTCAGATGAAGCCAGATACACAGTGAAGGCAAACACATGCACAGAGAGTGAGTGTTATCCTCCCTCCTCTGAACAATCCAAGTCGAGTATAATCGGGAAATAAAAGCAGCTGCGGTATGAATAAATATGAATCATACAGTCTAGGAGAGGGTGTGGAAAAATTCTCAAGGTATGCTGGGTGACAGGTAAACATCAAATCAAACAGGAAAATCAGTTACGCACACAGTGTCTTGTGCACACTGCACATACATTATTGTTCTGTTCATCATATAGCTTGTTTCATTTCATTTTCAAAATGTAGGAAATTTCCTATCCTGTCATCACATATAGCATATTCAAGCATCATAGTAAGGAAACTGGAACAAAGTGTGTGTGTGTGTGCGTGTGAGCGTGTGTGCGTGCGTGCGTGCGTGTGTGTGTGTGCGTGTGTGTGTGTGCGTGTACTCAAGGCATGCTTTAGACCTACCCTGCTCTGGTTTTATGATCATTTCGGTTCCTCTGCAGCGTACAGAGAACAAAACGTCTCTTTCACTGAGAATAAAGACACTAACACTGACTACAACATGCTGACAGCTTGTGTGCTGGTGGAGACGGACTGAGGGAGAGCACAATGAAGTAGTGAGCCTGGCTTTTAATGGAGGAAATATCAATGTACCTCTGTTAGTATCTGAGTCTGCTGACCCCACCAAGGATATCAGATACTGAGAAGTGTTGGGTTGAGTTGTGCTGATTCTTCACTGAAGATCACACACACTCTGCCTGTTGAGCATCTCATATTGAACCACATGACAAACAGAGAGCTAAAGATTTAAAGGTTCTAATACATGTCATAGAGCGTGATGTGACACTAAGTAAGTGTGTATGGGGGGGGCAGCAGAGCCATGCAGGGAGGAGCTCTTGTATTGTTGGACCAAAGTAGACAGGAGGGGTGTGGGCAGACATGGTGTATGACAGACACACTCAGGAGATGAAGGAGTGAACACTGGCACCAGTGGGATACTGGATTTGGGAAATTTGGTTTACAGGTTAGCAATGAGGAAGTACCGTGACAGGGTTTCTGTAGATACACTCCAATAGTTAACTGTAACTGTGTCTTTGTTTGTATGGCAGGAAGTTACTCCTGTTCAGTCCAACCACAATTATAGTCTCATGAAAGCTAAATATATACATAAGAAGCATATAACTGCTGTATGATTACAAGAACTGGGTACTGGACTCAAAGATGGCGGACAGTCACTTGAATGAGATTTGCTTGTGTAAGGCACTGGGAAGGCGTCATGCAGCTTAAAGCAGCTTTTCTGTAGCTTTGGGAAGGTTTACAAATATAAGACCTTATGGATTATAATAATAGTAACAATGGTAAAAATGTACCTTGTTTGCAGTTCAAGGTGTCTTGAACGTAGTTTTACAGATATAATGGTGGTCTATGCTCTGTTAATGCATCCATGTCTGTCAGTCACAACACAGCACATAGAGAATGTCAGCATAAAAAAACAGAACCACTGAGAGCAGTTATACTGCAGCTGTATCTTATAAAGCCCCACACAACAGACTGATCCAGCTCTGCTGTCACAAGGACCGATACAGGAGATCATTCCTGCTCTCTGCAATAAGACTTTACAATAAAACAGCTCTGAACAGATCATCCTCCACATAACTACTCACTGCTCACTGTTGTTTGCTGGGGTTGACTTTTGCACTACTGTTCTTCACTAGTCAGATAATTCAACACTATTCTATTTCATTGTATATACTCTGCATTTGTGTTGTTTTATCTTATATATTCTATATTCTGATATTAATTTGTCCTACTCTGTTATTCTATTGTGCATTTTTGAATACTTAATATTTTTGGTTACTCTGCTACTTTGCTAATTGGTGTGTCTTGCTGCTGTAACATACAAATTTCCCCCTGGGGATAAATAAAGTCTCTCTCTCTCTCTCGCTCTCTCTCTCTCTCTCTCTCTCTCTCTCTCTCTCTCTCTCTCTCACTGGGTTAAGAGGTCGTCTGGGAACCGGAAGGTCAACGGTTCGATTCCCGACTGGGACGTGTACTGGGAGCGATACACTGAACCCCCGGCTCTCCGGGCGTGGAGGAGTGTGAATGGATGAGTGTGAGGCACAGACCGAGGATACATGTGCATCTACAAGCACCGGGCCATCAGATGAGTGATGTTGACACAGTATCTGCCTGCTTAAAGCAGTGTACTTATAGTCCATGTGGTCCATGTGGAGGTGTGTAGTCTTGTGAGTGAGATTACTCAGATTCTGCCTCATGTCAAACTAAGGTCCCATCATCGGCCATTTAAAAGTGAAAGTACATTCTTTATGAACTAAATCACCGAACGGAAAATATAACAGAGAGTATGTATGTGGTGTCCAATCACAGCCCGAGAGCACGACTGAGTGTGAATGTATTTATATATATATATATATATATATTAGGGGTGTAACGGTTCACAAAACTCACGGTTGGGTTGGGTACAATACAGTGGAGCCACGGTTCGGTACGTTTCGGTACAGTAGAAAACTATAAATGCCAGAGAAATGTACTTGATTTGAAAATATATTTATTCATTACAACTAACATCATAAAGTTATTCTTTGACTTTGAACAATGATGGAACTATACCTGAGTGACCCATCTTCTGGGGTGTCTTCTTAGCAACACATAAGCATAACAAACAAAAACTGCTCCTTAATGTTATGTAGTATTGTTACTTACATCTTGCTTACATCTTGTATTGTTACTTACATCTTGCAAAAGAGATTTTTAATCTCAATGGGACTACCTGGTTAAATAAAGGTTTAAAAAAATAAATAAATAAATAAGATTATTTTTATTTTTTATTTTTTCAAACGTATTGGGTTCGTCATGCGTACCGAACCGTGAGCCTCGTACTGAACGGTTCAATACGAATAGGCGTACCGTTACACCCCTAATATATATATATATATATATATATATATATTCCACAGTACATGAGCATCATGTAAATGTACACAACAGATCACTGAGTGGTACAGGAAGAGACACTAAATGATTAAGTGTGAAGTCAGACCAAACAAAGTGAGACACTACATGTAAATGCAGCTTTTACTGTGTGTGTGTGTGTGTGTGTGTGTGTGTGTGTGTGTGTGTGTGTGTGTGTGTGTGTGTGTGTGTGTGTGTGTGTGTGTGTGTGTGTGTGTGTGTGTGCGTGTGTGTGTGAGAACATTACCCATAACATGCTTGACACTCTTCATGTCAACGCCCTCCTGGCTCCGACACACACACACAGGCGTAAATGTAAATGCAGTAATCCCATGAAGTAATGTCATGGTATCTGAAACCAGCGAGGACAATACAACATCCAGCAGCAACCCTGCAGCTGCTTCGCCACCCTCATCACCATCACCATCCTCTTCATCAACCAAGACCGTCCCGGACGTCCACACCAACAAATCTCAGGCTTTCTCTCCCATTTCTCAGGCTTCACTCACACACAGTGGAGCAGAGCCCTGAACTGCGTGTGTGTGTTACTGTGGTCACTTTTTCCAGCTCCAGCTGCAGAGAAACAATGTCGCCGTGAGCAGCAAATCAGAAGTCAGAGAGGGCGGGCAGACAGACTCTGTGGTGTGTGTGAAAGAGAAAGAGATGGAGAGGGAGAGAGAGTGTGTGTGAGTGTGAGTGTGTGTGTGTGAGTGTGAGTGTGTGTGTGTGTGTGTGTGTGTGCGTGCGTGCGTGCGTGCGTGCGTGCGTGCGTGCGTGCGTGCGTGCGTGTGTGCGGGTGCCTCCTCCTGCTTGCCTTGTAGATAGAGACATTTCAACTTATTTGTCTTGCTTTACTCACGGTTGTGGTGACAGAAAATAGGTCTTCACACAACCAAATCAAACCAAAGAGGCTCAGTCAAACACAGTGATGGGCAAACTTAAATCACGTAGACATTTATGTTAAACGGTTGAGAACTTTCTCTCGTCGCCGTCTTCAGCCTCAAATTCGCTACACCTGACTCTATCAGTTGGCTGGAGCGCCGTGGTAGTTGTAGTCTAATGATACTCTCTGGCCTATAGAGGTCACTACTACGTGTCAATATTGTTTTCACTATTTACATCAGGCATGTCCAAAGTCCGGCCCGCGGGCCAATCACGGCCCGAGGTCAGATTTTATATGGCCCGCGCCTTCTGTCTTAAAATGCATTATTTATGGCCCGCCAGCACAGTCAAAACGGAATGAATAAATCATACAAATTCAACATGCAATTCCTATTTTTACTTCATGGTGGCAGCACCACTCTGTAACTGTCTGGCTGTTTGAAATTGGCTCTGACCCTTGAACTGTCATGTCTACGGCAAGTAAAAAAAAAGGAAAGTCGATAACGAGGGCCGCCGCTTCCAGGAGAGGTGGAGATCGCAATATTTTTTTCACCGAAAACCGAAACAACTGTGTCTGCCTAATTTGTCATGAGACTGTTGCCTTGTTTAAGGAATATAATGTAAAGAGACACTACGAGACCAAACGTGCTAATGCTACAACAAGCTATCAGAGAGCGACCGTGCTAGAAAAGTGAAGCAACTCCAAGATAACTTGGCCACACAGCAGCGGCCCTTTTCACATGAAAACATCATCAAAGTAAGCTACGGAGTGGCCGTGGTAATTGCTCAACATGACAAACTTTTTATGGAAGGTGAGTGAAAATAGCAGAAAACATAATTGCCCCGAGAGGAAGACAGTTTGCTAATGTTTGCCTGGCTTGTAACACTGAAGAGCTATCATCAGATATTAAGAGACAACTTGATGTTTTTCGTTAGCCTGTTTCATGTGTGTTGAACTTAAATGTTAGACAACTTTTCATTACCTTCACGAAGTCATATTTAAGATCGTCTTGAGGTGAGAATATTGATCAGTTTCTATGTAATTAGCTTTTAGATGGCTTGTTCTTTGTTATCTGACTTTCAAGATGTGAAAGAAAGGCAGAATAGTTGTTGAGATTTGTTCACACATGAATGCTTACTGTGGTGGCGGGCGTGGGTGGCTCAGCTGTGGAGGGGGCGGAGTGTGGGAGTGGTTCGGGGAACGGTGCCGGGAAGGGACTTAATTAGGCGCAGCTGAGACGGATCCTAATGGTCTGACGCTCAGCTGTATTTAAGTCCACAGTAGCGACGGAGGCAAGAGGGGCAGCTCGGGACGAGCGACAGTGCTGAGACGGACAGGTCGGAAAGCTCCCGCGGCGTGTGCTCGGAGACTAAGCCCTGTCAGAGTGTCCGACAAATAAAAACTATTTAAACCGTCATTCCACCGTGTGCTGCCGTCATTGTGCTTCCCCGACCCACCGGGTAGCAGAGAACATTGCTACACTTACATTTGGTTACATTGCTATTTGCTGTCATTGAAAATATAATGATGAAATAACAATGTATGTATCGGCTACTTGTATTGTTTAAAATAATGTCAGCAGGGACTGTTGGCCCTTGGGCATTTTCACATTATCAAATCTGGCCCTCTTTGAAAAAAGTTTGGACACCCCTGATTTACACAAAACAAACCTTGCTCAACAGAAAATGTGCAACACTGGAGCTCAGAGATTGGAGACTTGACTTGAGACTTTTCCTCAAAAGACTTGAGACTCGACTGGACTCAAGATTTGGGACGATCATTTATAAATATATATATATATATATATATATATATATATATATATATAACCTTCTGCACGCAACAGAGGACTGTACGCTGCAGCAGCACCACTGTGGTGACCACACCCAACTACATTAATGATTATTCTTGCCACACTGATTGTTGATTATTGTGGTTGGCTCCAGGCGGGTTACAGGTTCATCGTCAGTAACGTTACAGGATTATTACGTCACCGTTACGCTGGGTTTGACAGGCCAGAGGGACGTTCATTTAAAACCAGCGTATTTATACAATACGGTAGTACTCTAACTGTTGTTGTAGAATAGGTTACAGTTATTATTGCATGCCATATCATGTTAGCAATTTGAACGTTTGTCTATAGAACAATAGAATAGAACAGTTTTAAAGGCTGCATTACAGTGAAGTAATTCTGAACTAGCTGTTCTGGTACTTGTCTTTACCAATTCATTCAGCATATCCACATTACAGAGGATTATTTATCAGAAATCTCATTGTATAAATATTTTGTAAAAGCATCAATGGTCAGCCCTACAATATCCTGTCAATATCGATGTCACGGTATTTGGTAAAAAATACAGGGAGATTGGATTTTGTCCATTTCACCCAGCCTCACTGCAGCATTAGTTTAGAACCAGTTGGTCATGAGAGGTCCATGAGCATACAGTCATACATGAGCACGTATCAGGCTGATCAGTCCAGCAGTAAGCCAGATTAGCCGTGGACAGACATGGAGATGCACACATGACCAAATACATAATCTCCTGCCCGAGATAATAAGCTGTGTATCATATTGTTTACAAAAATACTGAAGGAAACACTTTCCATTGTTCTGTTCTCATTGCATTTGAATGAGCATTACAAAGTGCTGGAGGAATATGTAAACACACACACACACGTGTGCACACACACACACACACATAAAGACCTGCAGGACACAAACATGGAAACACATGGACTAGTAGATACTGACACACACATACAGCAGGCACACAAAGCTTCACATGCACACAAACACACACATTGTTTTGAGCACAATGCCTACGGAGCTGTCCGATTTGTTTTGGGAGGACTTCCTATAAGAGCATGAACACGACTGTATTCCCATGTGTGTTCATTATTCTCCCCCATTGCACACAGCAAGGGACAAAGCTCAACAAGATCACATTCTTCCATTCATGTTCTGCTTTGCTTTTGCAAATTCATTTCGAAGGAAACTTAACTTAAATGGTAGGTAGGCCATTAGAGTGGACGTTTGGATGAACGGAGAGCAGGACTTTGACACCGGAGACCACAGTACACATGTTTAGGCCACGAAAACACCAGCTAAATTACAATAGCAGCATTCATGCATTGGTTTACCCAGACATGTACAGGATTATATTTATATGCAACAGGTGCAACCGGAGCTCCCAGAAAGAAAGTTGACTACTTCATCAACCCCTCCCTTAATGAAATGTAAACATCAGCATTTCATTCCATATTATTTCCCATCATCCTTTAAAGTGATTGAGGAACACTTCAAACAAGAAAGAAGGGCCCTGTGTGTGGAAAGATTACAGAATCAATTGTTTCAGCAAGTGCCCCAAAAACCCAGATGTTTACATGAACAAAGCTCTCTATTGACCTTATTAATTATGAACGAGAGCAAAGGAGGAAGTCAGGTGACATCGTGCGAAACACTGGCTGGTATTGTTTCCACTTTGTGAATCTGAGAACAGATTTTGTCACCGACGTAGCTTCACAACTGTGCAATGTGCAGTCACAGAACTTTACAGGTGTGTGTAGTTGAAATGAAGGCCATGTTTGAAGACGGTGTGGTCCGAGCAAGGGCGCCAAATGTACGGCGGTGAAATGGAGAAGGAGCTATTGGCTGCATAACATTTTGGGGAATTGGCTTTTCTATAAAGTTGTTACCCCCAAAACAAGTACTGGAGACCATGTTGCGATGCTATCACCAGCTGCGTAGCACTTTAATCGGGCCAGGGGCGTTTTGAAGTTTTGTAAAATTTTGTAAAACGTGTAAAAACATGTAAACATTTGTAAAAAAAAAAAGAAGAAATTTGTAAAATGGTGTAGCATTTTGTTAAGTTTTGCTGTGAAAACAATCTTTCCACAGACAGACAGAGAGACACATGGCAAAGTACTCCAAAGCTCTTCTGTGTTCTTCCTCTACAGTAGGTGTCTCCAGGATGTCTTCCACATGTCACCATGATGACTCACACACACGGTGAAAACAACACCAGCGTCGCTGCCTCAGCTGCTAGTGAGTGGGAGGCGCTGTACACACAGTTTAAGCTAGGTCCAGTGTTTACATGCACCATCTCAATAACACATCTTAGGTGTGCAGGACATGAACAGGATATTACTTTGTGTGAGTGTGTGAGTGTGTGTGTGTGTTGTATATATACTGTATGTGTGTGTACTGACTGTGGTGTCTTAGCTCAGTCTACCGACCACTTAGCAGCAGGCTTCCCACACACTCACAATAGAGTGTGTGTTAGAGCTTACATAACAGAATGAGTCTCTATGTGATGACCAGGAGTAAAGCACAGGGCTGGTGATCTTCTCTGCTCATTGTGAACAAACGTCTGTGCAGCTGCGTCTATCTGGACTCATACTTTCCTTTATACCAACCTTTTCACCTCCTGCATTCTCCTCACACATTGAGAGTGACCCATGGTATGTGTGTGTGTGTGTGTGTGTGTGTGTGTGTGTGTGTGTGTGTGTGTGTGTGTGTGTGTGTGTGTGTGTGTGTGTGTGTGTGTCCACAAAGGGCCCTTCTCTCTGTGAGAATGATTTGATACAGGCTGAGGGTTATAGAAGGCCCGTCTCTTTCCTCTCAGCAGGCCTGCTGCTGCTGCTGCTGCTGCAGTCAACATGTGACCTCTGAGCCTGCAGGACCTGAACGTTTCATGATGTTTACATGCATGCACACAAATACATTGCACATTTCTTTTTTTTCTGTAAATGAAGTGTAGAGTTTGTATTTATATCAGAGTGTGTCCTACTTTCATACAAGACAACAAGTATGACACTTAAGGCTTAATTCCCCCTTCGCTAAGGGACTTACTTGAGGCTGTTGCTCAGAATCCATGAAAGGTTTCCTTAAGGAAAAACATGTTCTATTCTACAAATTCTACAGTTCGTATGGCAGTTCCACCTTCTCTGGGTCTCACTGAGGTTAAAGGCTGATACAGCTTTTATTCATGGAATAGAATTCTGCCTCTGGGTCAATAACGGCACTATGAAAAGACATGGAAGATGTAAATGTAACTTATCTCTTTTTATATTCTCTCTGCTGTCTAGAACACAAGCAGCTTCTCAAATATGTGATGATTTCTATTCATCACATGCAAATTGAAAATTGCAAAAGCAGAAAATAGATGCTCTTCACACACGAAACATGCGCACACACTCTCTCACACACACACACACACACACACACACACCTACATACATTGTGAAGAGCCGGTGTTATTTTTGGATGGTTGCTCCTCAAGGTCGAGGGGGCGGGGGGGTTTCCTATTGGTCCTCAGGAACAAGGCGTCAGCGCATGAAGACAATCAGAGGATGTCTCGTGACAGGGTCCGCTGATAACAGGGCTCACTCTCACACACACACACACACACACACATGGGTTGTCTCACTACAAACGCACATGGATGTCATTACCCGTCTGTGAGAATGTGTGCGCTGGTGTGTACATGTGTGTTGCGTGTAAGCATGTTTGGTCTGATGGGCTCAGAGACTGAAATATAGAACAGACACAGCAGGGTTCTAGGGATTCCTCATTGATCAGCACACTAGTGATGAGAACGCAGACAACAAAAACATCCAATCATCGGTATCTAACCTGCGTAATCACTTGGTATGTAATCCAGGACAGCTGGCGTAGGATAGAGATTGACATGTTAGGAGACTAGGGGAGGGTTGGTCGTTAAACACTGGAGACCCATGTTTGTGTCCCGTGTCTTATTTGTCACGTACTTGAGTAACGCTACGTCCGTGGATGTCCTTTCTCATAAGCTATCACAGGAGCCGTTGCATGAGGATACATTGCAGTGTTACGGTACATACGTTACGTTATAGAGTTATGTCTGAAGGGGAAACAACAACAGAATAACTGGGCACCAGCAGCAGATTACTGTGTGTGTGTCCCTCTCACAGCAACACAGTGAGAGTCTGCTGGGGAGCATATCAACTGCTCACATGAACATGCATTCAGTAGACACGCTTCATATGCATGCTTCTTGTATGAAAGTGGCACTAATGGCTTTCTTGTGGATTTCTTAAAATTCCAAACAACAGTTATGTGACACTATCATAAAAATGTAGTTTTAAATTATCTGACAGCCAGCAACGTTCTGACAGGATGTGAAAATGTCTCCCTAACAAGGCATCACAGTGTTATACACTTTAGAAGATGTACTATGATGTATAGGCTTCGTTTATACACACAATACTTGTATTTCTGAGAATTCCAACTTTGTTTCGAGCTATCTCATGCATTCTTGATCTCACTGGAGCTTCCTGAATAAGTCGAATCGGACTAAATCATGGCTGGTTGTGGCGTAATTACTTTCATTTGTTTTGATAACTGTGTGTGATATTTGTTGGAACAGTGTGTTTGCATGACAGGGCTTTGATCTGATGCTCGACATCATCTTTCATGAGAAAATGATCAGCTGACAAACGTTGTGTCCAGCCTATCCTGAGCGGACGTCTTTGACTGTTCAGGAGAGCAGGGAGGCTTAGTCTGTCTGTCCAACATGAAGGAATGTAGTTCCATGTACTGTCGACCAGCGTGATCTTAAATATGTCATGTTGTTTCTGTTGCCGTCCTCTCTCTGCCCACTGTGAAGGTATTTTGAGTGTTCCCCCTGAAGTCTGTCATTATTCTCCCTCTGAGGAATGTAGCATCGTTTTCAAAACTGCCTGGAAGTCAGCTTCATCGTAGAAACGGCTGCCTCCAGCTGCTCTGGAGTTTTTCCCTCCTGATGCGTTTGAAATGAAGAGATTGCCTGCGACTACCTTTTTTACTACAAAAACAAACTGTGGGTGGAAGGGAAGACCTACAGTACTGGGAACTGAGTCTTTACAAAAACTAATTCATAACCTTTGAACCTTTATTAACCTCTTTTAAACACGTTATGTCTGGAAAACATTCATCTAACGCAGGGGTCGGTACCTTTACTATCCAAAGAGCCATTTTGCTCTATTTTCCACCAAATAAAATTTGTCTGGAGCTGCAAAAGCTATTTGATATCACAGCTTATAAAGTGTTATATATAGTTACATTATATATACAAAAACTATAGTTTGTTGTATTTATGAAAATATCGAACAAGAATAAAGACTGTAATTCTTGACATTTTATTGCAATTTTACCTGATATGACAATATCAAACTCTTCTGAAGAGGAGAGTTTTCTGCAGCAACTGAGGATTCGCTCTTTGTCGCTCATCTCCAGCGTGACACTTTTCAGCACATGCTGTGTGTTTGTTCTGGAAGCATACAGTATCTGTAGCCAGCATCGTTGGCAGTGAAAGCAAATGAAGACGTCCACGCAGAGTTAAACTCTCTATTTTCCTCCGTGACTTTTCTTTATTTTGATTTATCCATTCATAGTTTACAGAGGGCGGGTCTGAAAATCATGATCAGTCACCTGCAGGGAAAAGCGCTTGACAGGGGTAGAGGATTGAACTGCCTGTGGGAATAATTAACATATAAGATTATGTTCATTCTTGCTTATAAATTATATTCTCTCTGAACACGTTTCTCTTTTTGGAGAGAGTCATGTGAGATAACTTCTTCGATCGGCACAATTCTCCTGGTCTTCTTTCTATTTCCTCGTCTCAGCCCCGTGTGTCACGTGTGTGTAAAACTCGCTGGAGTCAGGAAACTTGTCAGAATACTCATATTTGATTGGCTGAGCTGCATCACGTGATGTGATTTGCAATGCATTGGTCGGTGTGTTTCCTGCACCGCTGAACAAGTGCTGTAACGGCTGAATAAGAGGCGCCGGTTAAAGTTTAAACTCGCTGCCCAATATGTATAATTCCGAAATATCTATCGGTTTTTAGTTCCTGGGTCCAGATCCGGTGCGCCAGTTTGGGACCTCAGGGAGCCGCAACAGAGAGGCTTGCAAGCCGCAGGTTGCCGACCCCTGATCTAACGTCTTGAATATCATTTGGCCTGCAGCTGCTGCTGACTAAGGCCTGAAGAACAATGACGGTTTAAAAAGCCTAGAAGACTGCCTCTCCACAGGTCTCCTTCTTACCCACCCGGCATCTGTTATAATCAAGGAGCAACACCTTGCTGTACCCCACAAGCTAGGAGCCCCCAGGAGAACAAGACTAGCGGTTGGTGTAATCATCCAGACGTGGGTACTATAAGAGTGATATAGTCAAATAAAAGTACTGTTACTTTAAAGACATTTGCTCCAGTAAAAGCAAAATGACGTGTAAAAATGTACTTGAATAAAAGTAAAAAGTACGCTGGGGAAAACATTTCAGTCATGTCAAAAGCAAATACATTCACCAACCTTCACTGCCAGCAAAATGACAGGTTCCTTTATCATGACTGAGCCGAGACAGGGATCCGATCACTGTGTCACGTCTACTGAGGTTATTTGGTGCAGCTGGACGTACGTCCATACTTCTGTCTCATGAACGGGAGATCTCAGAAACACCTAAAGGTCCACTTGGACTCAAGATGGACCTGATGGGAATTTGGTGGTCAAAGGTCACTGTGACCTCACAAAATGACTCGAAAATTCATACGGTATTCATGACATTTCACACAAATGTCAAATAGGATAAAATGATGAAGCGATGACATTTTGGACAGACATTGATGTAAACTGCAACATGACTGGTAGGTGGAGGCATAGAATGGCGAGCTGCTAATTCCAGTTATTTTATTTCTAATTTCAACAGAGTGATCAAATAGTGACATCAAAGATGCTCTACAGCCGCCTGGATGGTGTCCATGACAACACAAATCAAATGCCAGCTTCAACAAAAGGTCTACGATCACAGATTTCATCAGGTCAGTATGTTCATTTACCAATACTTTGGTTTATGACCAATCAATCAATTCCCATCTACATCAGCTGTACTTTCCTGCAAAGTTAGCATGAACCATGTTGGTGAACATGGAGACTAAACATCATCACGTTGCCATTGTGAGCATGTTTGCATGCTGACATTAGCTGTTATGTCAGAGCACCACATACCTTCTGATCAGAGCTGCTAGCATGCTGTAGTGTCACGGTAACATGAGGCCGGGTTCCTTCAATGCATAGGCCTCAATAACAAATACTCAAGGTGGCGATCACAGACCTGTCTGTTACAATCTAATGTATTTAAATCTTTACAGCATTTACTGAACAGGTCAAATCGTAAGACTTCAAGTCCGAGTCAATTCTCTGTGTCCTATTTATACGTGTGTGAAGGTCGCCTCCTGTTCTGTAATGAGACGAGGCAAAACAGAAGTTACCTGGGTGTTAGTTTACCATCATTTAAGTCATTTGAATCATACATGTTTGAACCATGTCAGCTCATTATATAATCAGACGCAGGGGCCCTAAAGTAAGACAGCTGCTCGGAGAAAGGATGTAACTATGGCAACCTATCAACCGTGTCAGCGCTTTCCTCTGATTGATAACTCAACAGTGACACTGCTCTTATTCAACCCAGGTGGGTTCATAGTTTCTAGCTGCTGTCAATGATTACACAGCCGTGCAAAGACATTAGTGACGCACCTGCACCGCTCAAACAAAACCAGGCCGAAGACACTAAAAGACACAAATGGACATGCTGAGGAACTGCTGAGGACAGCATGGAGTGAAGGAGGGAGGGATGGGTAGACGTACTTGACTCAGTGGCCTGACACACCCCCAGGAAGTGGTGGAAAGACTCCATCTCCGTGGCGGAGATCCGTACGGTGGAAAAGGCCGGTCCATATTTACCACAGCGTGGACAGCGAGAGAGGGGGGGGTCTGGCATCGCAGCCTGCCTGCAGCGTCCATCTCCAGTCATTACTCAGCCTGACCTCACTATCTGCTACATCTACCCATCCGCTGTCACTGGCCCTGCAGCAGAGACAGCGGAATAATCCATGTTTCCTCAATGCCTCTGCTGTCTGTTACTTACACACACACACACACACACACAGTGTAGCTATGCTACAGCAGCTGTCCCTGCATGTGTCCCTCCACAGAGGCAGCAAGGTGCCTCCAGCCTCCCTGCTCCTCTCCCTGTCTGTCTCTGCGTCATAATCTCTGCGTTAGAAAGTAAAGCCTCTTACAGGACGTGTGCCGGCCTGAGTGACTCCCACAAACAACCACTACCTGCTGTGAGAGAGCCACCACACACTGATGACTCCATCCTAGTGGCCAGGTGTTATCTTTAGCCCCAGAGCAACGGGATTACAGTAATGCAGCCGACGGAGACTTCAGGCACTGACATTTAATCTCTTTTCAAAACTCCTATTTTACAGGTGGCTAGATGTGTGTCAGCATCTCATGTGATTACAATAACCAGTCACCTGTCACCAAAATCTTCTTCATTCATTCAACTACTGCTTCCATTTGTCAGTGCCCCAGCATACTGTATATACCCTGGGCTATTTCTGGTCATCAAATCAAATCACATACACAATCATACACAGTGCAAGACTGAGTGAAATTATTAAGCACCTAATATACAGTAGGATATATAGACAGACAGTCAGTGCAGCCAAAAATGCATGACATGATATTTCATATTTCAATAGTTTGGGAT
This sequence comes from Lycodopsis pacificus, assembly GCA_028022725.1. Lineage (NCBI taxonomy): Eukaryota > Metazoa > Chordata > Actinopteri > Perciformes > Zoarcidae > Lycodopsis > Lycodopsis pacificus. Next base: position 2,320,007 of record CM051694.1, on the reverse strand, counting down.
ATTTTCTTTAGGTAATCAAGTCTATCAAGTCTCTGGCATCGTATTTTCCTTTTTCTGCAGCTATAATGCTTAATTTGTTATCATACTTATAATGCGAAACTAAATACTGCAACTCCAGTGGTGAAAAGTAACTAAGTACATTTACTCATGTACTGTACTTAAGTACAAATTTTAGGTAGCATTTTATGCTTCTTTATACTTCAACTCAACTACATCTCAGAGGGAATTATTGCACTATTTACGCCACTACATCTCTTTGATCATTTGAGTTATTAGTTACTTAAAATGTAATCAAAAAATAATGTATGATTATGGATAAGGCTGAATTGATCCCTTGGGTAAATTCACAAGCTACCCCAGCAGGGTGCAGTCTGTAGAACAAGCTGCAGCACGAATCATCCTCCAGCAGCTCTAGAGCAGCATGAAGGGACTGCAGCTTGCATGTTCTTCTGCATCCCTGTATTATAAAATGACAATAAACAAACCGTGTAACCTTGTAAAGCAAAGTACACATGCATCACAATCCAATAATAAAATATAGTAGCAGTAATTATTATAGTAAAAGTATAAGATATTAAACCCATGACTTTTACTCATAACAGAGTCATTATATGTGGCAGGCTTGCTTCAGTAAAAGTACTTCTTCCACTGCGGTGTAACTGAGAAAATCAATGAAATCAATGCAACGATTGACTTTGATGTGGAGTGAGTTATCACTACTGAGAGATGGAACAGAAACCCTACAACTGACCCCCACACTAAAGTCCACCGGCAGACTGAGACTCATCAACTACCCCAGATAAACCAGTCCTACCTGGACACTCGCGAGTGGGCCCAAGCAATCAAGTCCTCCATCATGTCCCGACTTGTTCCACGTGCTGACCCTTCAGTAACAATTCCACTAGTTACAGAGTCAACCACACACACTCACAAACAGTCAACATGTCCATCACTTACACATCACTGATCCCATGCTGCCGTCGTTGCTCAAGCAGGAGGTGCCGCGCCGCTACACCAGCGTCCAGTCTGAGGGCCACAGCAACATAACACACACACACACACACACAGGGGACACTACAGTCCAGTCCTCATGGCTGTGTGGTCTCTCTGAGCGCTGCAGGACAAACCTTCCTCTTTAGAGTGTAACACAGAGAGAGAGAGAGAGAGAGAGAGAGAGAGAGAGAGAGAGAGAGAGAGAGAGAGAGAGAGAGAGAGAGAGAGAGAGAGAGAGAGAGAGAGAGAGAGGAATGTGAATGTTTTGGTCAGAGCGGGTCTGAACCTCTCCTGCAGCCTTGTGATCCGCTGAGCGGCTCATTTCTTACCACCGTTTACACAAATATCCTCAACAATAGTTCCCATCAGGCAGCAGGGACTTCCCTCCCCCTCTGCATCCTTCCCTGTTTACTTCCACCTTTGCGTGCCCGACCCCAGAGATATTCTTTATGGCTTTTTCATTTGATAACATGCTCTTACCAGAGAATCTCCACATGCTGTTACTCCACCTTTTCTGTCCATGTGCCCTTCGTCTCCTCCACTTTTCGGTTCTTTTTATTCATTCCTTCATTAACTTCTTCTCCAGTTTCTTGGAAACGACCCTCTAAATAGAGCCCAACTTGTTACAGGGACGGTCTATAATGTGAAGTCCTGGATGTTAGAGGGACACTTCACCCAAGAAGTGAAAGTGCATATCTTTCCTCTTACCTGTAGTGATATTTGTCAGTCGAGAATAGTTTTGGTGTGAGTTGCTTGGAGATGTCTGCCTTCTCTTTAATATATTGGGACAAGATGGCACTCAGCTTGACATTTGAACAACTCAACATGTCTCTTTCCAGTATTCATTTCTAACAGTGGCCATATTACTCTGTCACGTTGACATACTTTTGGTTTATCTCATTCTCTCCAAATGATATTGCTATAGGGACAATTCAGCAGTCGCTGGCTATTGGCAGGGACATGTCCCTAAGTTCCACGGCCTTGCTCAATACTCTTTTAGACAACTTGTCTAAAAGAGTATTGAGGTGACAGGGTGGAGGAAGGAGAAGAGGGGGGAGCCAGTAGGGATTCAGTGTCTCGTTCCACAACACTTCCATAAGATGACTGAACGAGCTGGTCCTGTTCAACAGCAGTGTCTTCATCCATCATCGGCCGTCCTCACGGTGTCCTGTGATCATCAGCTGCAGGGAGGAGGCTCCATTACGTCATGGCTTACATCAGCGCAGGCCTTGGCGACCTCCAGGTGGAAAAGTAAAACACCACAGACTTGAAATGATGAACCAAACATTTAAAGCCAGCGTCCTGTGAGCATCCACACCATGAGCACACGTGAGCGAGTAATGACCCATGTCTGCCAGCAGTCTGATGAGCACATTGCTCCCACAGCTGAGAGGAGCAGCTGTTGTTTTCTACTCTCTGTTCAGCCAGATATTATTCTGAACAAGCTGCTTTTATGATATCTCTGATGCTTCTGGGCTGGGCTAGAGCAACACCGACAACACGGCGTGTCTGAAATGGATGGGGAAAGCATCTGTTGTCTAACGCCCAGGACTTCAAATCTTTACATTTTGGGCCACTATCTGTGTTTCCATGCACAATGACAGTACGTTTGTTTATTACGTAATTTATTTGAAGGGTCACTGTATACAATTAAAGGCCCATCAAATCCTACTGAACACCGGCTTTAAAGCTTTCATTTTGTGGTGATTTTGGCATTGCTGTGGACAAAAGTGGTGGTTTGTTTTAGCACAAGATTCCCTTCAGGAAACCTCTGATGTCACTGCAGCAGGGTCTGACAGCGGGCCCAGCAATCTGACAGCAGGAGGCTCTTCTAGAGAACCTGCATGATTCTGACTGTTTTCTATGGGGTCAGATCAGTCTTAATAATCACAAATGCAGACATAAAGATTCACAAATGCGCACACAACAATTCACAAATATATTCGATTTACAAATGCACGCAGAACGATTCACCCTCGCTGCGTGTTCTCAGACGTGTCGTGCACACAGGCAGAGAGCACGAGCAGACGAGCACACAGGGGGAGAGGACGAGCAGGAAAAGCATATATTTTGCGCAGATATCATATTGTACACACATTACTGGGTACATTCCATAGTTAAAAAACACAAATATTGACAATTTGTATAATTTATGATAATTATAATAATTTTTTTTATAATAATCCAACTTTTTTTCTCTGTTTGTCCTGTCTGTCTCAACAGGACAGTAGTTTGGGGGAGGCAGTAAGAAGAACCTGATCACATGTTTTTTTACTCAACTAATTACAACTACCAACAGTCATACCTTCAAGGACCTTAATGTATTGTCACATCATGTCAAATAACGACAAATAAAGGCTAAACTACCGCAGACCCGCACCAAAACGGTGGCGCTTGCAACAGGAAGTGCCTTTGAGCTTCCCCTGTCGCTTCCGCAAATTGCGTAACTCTGCAGCCTCGTGGGGAGGGGAGGGGGGAGCTGCGCTCATGTGATTGGTTGAAAAAGAGAATGTTGAAAAAACGCATATTTGTGAATCTAGCGACGTCAGGGGAGTCTCACACTAATCCACGAATATGTTCTGTAGCGCTTTGCAAAGAAATGCAGTGCGATCCACAAAGAAATGCATACAAATCCACAAACAAATATAAAGAATCCACACAGAAATACTTACAAATGCAGAAATATATTTGTGATTTTTTTTTACATTTATATAAATCGTAATTTATTTATTTGTGCATTGGAATGTATTTGTGAATCGTTCTGCGTGCATTTGTAAATCGAATATATTTGTGAATTGTTGTGTACGCATTTGTGAATCTTTCTGTCTGCAATTGTGATTATTGAGACTGATCTGACCCCATAGTTTTCACTGGAATCTCACTCAGTTGCACCAATGATGAGCATTAACAATAACTGTATCATCTTCTTCTCACTGATGATGTGCTTTACTGATGTAGGTCATATGGAGGTATCAGTATCAAATCGAGAATTATTCATGGTAATTTCCTAAAACAGATTTGAACAAATGTGACTCAAACAGGAGGGCATAGTCCATTTGTTGAGGATTGTTTTCAGCGAGTTCCGTCTGGTTCTCATTTAGTTTCCGACAGCAAACATAAAGTAAAGCAGGAAGTTCTACCCTAAGAGTTGGACTATTGAATTCCTCTAAGAGGATCAACAGCTTATTTGCTGTGATTTTTTTCGTATTCTGAAAAACAAAGAATGTATGAATTAAGAAATTGGTTTCATGCTTTGTGGTGCATTTCAAAGGATTTAACACTTCACGAGTTCCCATTAAAATAATCCCATCATTTGTGGGGTAAACTACTGTGCTTTCAAGGCACCGACGTGGTGATGGTGTTACTGAGAGATGCTCGATACAATGTGCTTCTTGAGAGAGACAATAATGAAATGGTTGACAGGCGGTGAAAACAAAAAGATGCTTGGTGCTGGCGCTCATGTGTGTCGTTGTGGATGGCATTGAGGACTTGAGGATGCACACTTTCCATGTGAGTGTGAAGGTCTGCCCACATCTGCAAGCATCAGCGCGGTGACTCACACAACCAGTGTATTGAAACCAGAAAGGTTTCTATTTGGCCCGGCTTCCTCCAGCCAGCCTGGTCTGCAGTCAGTCAACACCGAGTCGGCTCACTTGACCTCAGCCCACTTGATCTGCTCAGGATGACAAAATGTGTGCAGTGAGAACATTAGGCCAGACTGTGGTGGCCCAGTGGATCAGTTCTGTTGTTCAGCTGCGTTGTTGTAAGCAGCGCTGGTCAGCTGGCTTCAGTCCAGCCGGCCTCATTCCAGCTGACGGTACCAAAGACAAACGCTTTCCGAAGGATATGGTGACCCACCCTTCTCCACTGCCACCCCCTTACCAGAGGCAGGAAGAGGAAGCAGAGAGAATACAGCTCTGCCGTCATGGTGGGGGGGGTTGTCCTCTGGGTAATACCACCAACCCCCCAGCAGCTATCAGAGCAGACCACCTGAGGTCACAGTCGTTTTCGATAGTGAGAAATCCTCCCCATGTTATTTCCTCCATGATGATGCACTGTGTCAACCAAGAACACGTTGTAAATTGAAACAAAACAAAACAGAAAATGTAACAGAACTACTTCGGTTCATAAAAACACAACAACATCATGGTTTGGCTTAAAATGAGCACGACAAAGAAAACAAGAACACAACAGAATTACTTGTCTCATACGGGACACACGCTGTGGCTTTTGATCCGTCCACCACCCTGCATGGAATCCCTGGAATCGTAATTCACAATGCAGTTTTGTTAGATGGGAACATTATTTTTAGGAGACAGAACTCCAAGGACAAACCATCATATGGAAGTTTCTGTCAGTCCCTAAATATGATTTACTCTGTGCATCGGTCATCTACAATATCACCGTTTTACCTGTAATTACCACGATGCTCTGTTTCCTCAAGATGTCGTCTGATCCGACAGTACGAACACCCAGACAAGTACAGACACTGCTGCTCCATCAACAACGGCTTCCAGCATCTGTGAAACACGTGCAGCACCAGAAGCCTTTGAAGCAACATGTTGTAGCCATTAGCCAGACATGTTATCATCCCTTCCTTTATTCCCCTCTCTCTTTCTCGCATACATTTTTTGTATGTTCTCCCATGTAACCCAAGGTACCTCGACTTAATCACTAAGCAAAGTATTGAACTATTTAGATGAAATGCATACATTTGGTCAACTTTCACGCTATTTGGTAAATGTTCAAAAGTCTTAAAACAATTTAAAGCATGGAAATAATCCATTCGGACCACTTTACATATTGTAATCCATCCATTTATTAATTAATTAAACCCAAATTTGGAGGGAACGTAATTTAAAAACATAGTTCATTTAAAGAAACAAGAGGAAGAAGATACTCCATTAATTTGTCATTTTTTGTGCGTGAACCGAAATCGTGACCTCAATACCACCTTAAAAAGGGGCGGAGCTAGACTTTTACACAAGCATATTATGCACTATTTTTCAAGCCTTTTGAGAAAATATATTTGATTTCATTTTAATTCTCAAATCGGAACATCATTTGTGAAAAACATGACGGCTGCTAAAGAAAAAGAATCATCATGTCGAGCCCACATCCGATTTCATATGTAACTGTTCTCCAGCTGGCCTCATCATTCTGACACATAACATAAGAAATGTTGAGACGACTCGCTCGCTCCTGTCACCTCCAAAGAGAGAAAACGTGTCTGCTAATATCCGCTCCGCCCGACGTTAAGGTGAATAATAATGGATTTGTCTTCTAATTCAAAAGAGTTCAATTAAAGAGGAAAGACATGTGGCCCTTCCAGAGAATCGACTAGTTTCGTAAACAAAATGTAACACCATGTCAAATTAAAGGAGAAACTTTGAAATGAAGTTTTTAAAATGTTTTCAGAGACTAAGTACGCATTCATTTTATGGAGTTATTGTTTGATAGTGTCATTGCTAGTGATGTCCCTCCGATTTCAACAACTCATCTGGTGAGCACAATGTCATCATGACCGAAGGGAATTATGACAAATCAAAATCAATTACAACCCTGTTGACATAACCCTCATATAGCCAGCTTACATGGTTAGTTTATCATCATTCTACCACACAGTTAGTTGTAGTGTTCAAACACTCAAGTAAAGTGTTAATGACAGAACAGGAAGGATCCGTGTCGTCGATGTGACAGAGTCATTCTACCTTCAGGCGGTTTCCAAGAATCCAGCATTATGGGTGGAAATGATATGGGTTTATACTTTCAGTAAGGACAGGAATGTCCCTTCACACTCAAAGACATATTGTCCTCCCACCCTCTCAGTTGCCCTGGGCAACAAAACGCCGCAACATGCGGCATCATCTCTCCCTCCAGCCTGACCTTTTGCACTGGACAGTCTGAAGGTCACTGGTGAGGCCCCTGTAACACACCCTCCTTTGATAAACCACCAGCATAGGAGACTGAGCAGCACTGTGAGGGGGGGGGGTCAGTTCAAGGGAGCTTTAAATAACAAGAATACGATTGTCTGTCTGAGCAGTAGGCTCTTCTCTGCAGACCTCAGCAATAATCATCCTGACAGCAGGCTGCAGTGGGCCAAGAGGGGCCATGTTAGATCAGGCATTAAAGGGCTGTACATTCATGAATTATGCATGAGGGGACGAGGCTATGTGACACATCCTGCTGCTGTGATGTCATCGACCACCAATAGCAGACAGAGGGGGCTTCTGTGTCCGGGTGTGGATGTGCAGAGGAGGGGGAGTTGATGTCATCATAATAATACTAGAGCAATAACAGATTTCCTGTAATACACATAAAGCACAGGGAAGATGAGCTCCGATAGAGGTTTTACTGCAAAACCTGGAAATTCATTTCTAAAAAAGTAGAAATCACCAGAAAGACGTCCCATTTAAAGACATGTTTAAATACATCCTACTTCTATATGATGTCTGCCATTACACAGGGAAATACATTCACATGTTTATCACACGCGGGAAAACCACTGCATGTGAGATTGCCCTACACTGTATCAGGTATGTGATAAATCAGCATGATGTAGGCACAGGTGTTTTTAGTTATTTCACAAAATAAAAACAATAATTTGTAATAGCCTATAAATGTAAGACATCACATGTGAAAACAAAGATTTCACATGTATCATGCATGAAACATATTCCACATGTGATAAATTCACAAAAACGTGTGGTTTTCAACAACACCTCAGATTACTTAAATGCTTAAATGTTATAGACGGATTCAGAGCAGCAAACAACTCTCCTCCTCTTCTAGAAGCACACTGGGTCCAGCTGATCTCATCATTGTGTATGTCAACACAAAGAGAGTTGTGATATTCCTGATTATCTGATCCATCAGTGAGTGCAGATGTGTGAAAATTATGCTTCGATCTCAAGAACCCCTTCGTCTGACAGAGTCGCTGAACATAATGATGGTTGGAAAATATGTGGAACAAATGATGTGAGGTTGCTAACTTAGTGCTGTGTTTAACAGCATATGTCATGAAGCCACTGGAACAACCTCTACGATACATATTCTAACACTACTGACCTGAGCACACAACGAGCAACTCCCACATCCCTTTCCCAAAACAACACAGCTCACTGGTCTCACATTCAGCTGAGGTGTTGTAGCTAAAGACTGCCAAGCTGAGTGAAAGAAAGTATCTGCACGCTCAAATCTGTGCAAAAATGGGTTTAATAAGCAAGCTTTCAGTCAGAGTCCTTCCTCAAGGCAGCAGTAGGTTCAATGAGCATCACTTATCAGCCTGTCTATCACCTGCACGTCTGTGGCTGAACATCAGGGGAACTAGTCCTGGATGTACACTTGTTAAAGACAGTGTCCAGAGACAGTCAAGTCACATATGATGAATAACAAGATAGAGTAGGCAACAATAAGCTTCTCTAACAGTGTACACTAGAAAGTACAGGACTAATGTACAGTAAAGGATGTGATGGGCAGTCATCGTGCAGTATGTGTGTAGTTACCACAATGTTGGATGTTGCTACGATTTAGTTTATTTTGTATTCTTACACTATATTTAATTTCACAGTAGATAAGTGTTCTGGTGCTTTATTATCCCCACTAGGAGGATCATGTGATGTGTGTAATGTGTGTGAGTGTGTGCGTGTGTGTGTGCGTGTGTGTGTGCGTGTGTGTGTGTGTGTGTGTGTGTGTGTGTGTGTGTGTGTGTGAGAGCGAGAGAGAGAGAGAGAGTGCGTTTACACCTCTGTGTTGTCCACGGCTAATCTCGCATTCTGCTGCAGCAAACAGCATAAAATTATATTATATTATATTATGTTATATTATATTAATATATGGCTGCCTAGCCTATAAGTGCTAGAGCAGGTGGGGGAACAAAATGTGCCTTGAAGCACCTCTAAAGCTGACTAATTAACACATTATATCTCTCTTTTATTATCTGTAACAGAAATGGAAAAACAACAACTGCACGCTGCAACTTGTTTCTCAGCAAATTAGCCGGCCAAGTTTCTTTTTAAATTGGCTGACCGTCAAGAACTGAGCTAATTGCAGGTTCTAACAGTGCAGGATGTGTCAGCCATACACTATAAAGAGAGCGTCCCATGATCAACCTCCAGTGATTTCACACACCAGCCAGGAGGGCTATCAGGTCTAGTTATATCAGTGATGTCCCATCGTTTGAGCCTGTAGCTCCTCCTGCTCTGTGTGTTCCACTAATGATGGGACAACATGCCAATCAGACGGCAGGCTGTCTTCAAAGGGACCAAAGACATCAGAGAGAAGGTTTTAAAGTGAACTAGAAAATGCATTTCCTGCTGAAAATGCGTTGGAATGCTGAAAGCTGAAATGAATTGTAAAAAAATTGCAATAAATTAAGAAATGGGAGACTATCTGTCTGAAATATGTTGAAGCCCAAAAGCATTTAAACTGCACTGCTGAAAAACCTTCTAGTTCAAATGTCTAACTATGGTGTCTGTAGCTGAAAGTATGAGGAAGAAGAAGGCTTTGAAAGTTGAAGTACAACAGGATTTGAAGATTTTCTCCATAGAGATCCCATTCAAAAGAAAATTGCAAAAAGCTTCATTCAAAAAGTTTAAAGATTACAAATATGAAAAGTCATATCACCCCTCTCCTGAAAGAGCTGAACATTTTGATATTCGAACAGTTTCTGTGGCTTAAAACTTTTGATCAGTGGTGATATTTGTAGTAGTAGAAGTTGTAATAGAAGTATTATTTGTAGAAGTATTAGTAGCATTAGAATAAGTACTAGCAGTAGCAGTAGTGATATTTGTAGTAGCAGTAGAAGTTGTAGTTGTAGTTGTGGTAGAAGTATTATTAGTAGTAGAAGTATTAGTAATTAGAAGAAGTAGTAGAAGACGTAGTATCAGTAGTCATAGTAATAGCTGTAGTATTGGTCGTAGTATTTAATATAACAGTAGAAGTAATAGTAATAGTAATGGCAGTAGAAGATGTAGCAGTAGTAGTAGTACTAGTAGCAGTCGTACTAATAGCTGTAGTAGTATTACTACTTTTAGCATGAATAGCAGTAGTAGCAGTTGTCGTACAAGTAATAGTAGTAGTGGTGGTAATAGCAGTAGTGGTAGTAATAATATTGATGGTAGCAGTAATAGTAGTAGCAGTAGTAGTAATAGTAGCAACAGCAAAAGTTATAGTAGTAGTAGCAGTAGTAGTAATACTATATTAGCAGCAGCAGTAGTAGTTGTCGCAGTATTAGTAAGTGCATTACTTTTAACAAAAAGCCTCATTTTGAGCTTGTTTAAATACAGTTAATCCATGGGGCTTTTATTTTGAAAGGGTGGGACTGGGTGGGGGGAGAGGAGACATAATCATAATGTTTGTTGGAATGCTTAACAGCATTCCAACAATAAGGGGAGGAAGATTCCCATGATCAGCATCCCTGTAGGCTACGCTGTCCTGGAAACAGCTGTGAGGTTCAAACAGCATCGAGTGAGCTCCCTGCTGGTGAATAAACAACACTGTCTTGATGGGAAGGACAGAAAAATAGAAACGGGTAAATATGCAGAGAGACACTCAACTTTCCTTAATTATCCAGGTTCCTGATCATCAGATAGTTTTGACTGTTCAAATCCAGCCTTTTCTGTTCAACGAGTCTTCCAAACTAAACTGTAAATGTTGTTCATCGACACATTCAAGCACTTTCTGATGTGACGCGTCTGACCGTCATTGTGCCGAAGCTTTTACGTATGGTTGGCACAAAAAGGATTCTGGTCTAGTGTACCATCACAATTATGGATAAAGAGCTCCCATTACAAACATTGTTCAAACCCACAGAACTTTATCTGAAATGATAGTTTCCAAAGAGTTCATTTTATTTGTATTTACTTGTTTATTACTTAGTGATCAAAGTGTTAAAGCAAGGTAAAGGAGAAGACCAGGGAACAGATATGTCTTGATGATGAATCTAATGGAAATGAATTTGAACCTGATGGGTTTTTGTTTATTCCGGTTTGTTTTGTTGTTGTTTTTTGCTCTCTTGTTTCTTTCTGTTCTGCAAGTACTTCATTTCAAGAGTCACGTATGGTGCTTAACTCATCCTACACACTTAGGAGCAGCGAGCTGCTGCAGAGCGCCCAGTGAGCAGCTCAAGGACACTTACACATGCCGACAGTCGGAGCCGATCGTACCGCCAATTGTGATTGAAGGAGGACCGGCTTGTGATGTATACTTCTAGAAATAGGCACGAGCTAAAGCATTTGTAATTGTGAAAATCCTCTGGCTGCCAATGAACAAAACAAAAGAGATCATTTATACTGCACTGGGGCTGATTCACAATGATCTTCCTCTGCTGAAGGAGTCAAGGTGTTTGGTGAAAGTGTAATATAAGTGAGAAATACACACATCCACAGCAAGAAACAAATATCCAGTTGAACCAACACCTTGACGCAGCAGCATCCCGTGTGAGCCAGGCTCCCAACAAATCAATGCAGAGCCCCTTGCTCCACAGAAGCTAGCTTAGTTTCCATAGTTACGATCTGCACAAGCCCTCCTCCATCCCCCTTCCACTCACTCCCCTAGCTCTGCAATGCAGGAAGTGCAGTGATGGAGGATGCTGTGCGACAGTCTCCAGCGTGGCACATTAACCTACTTCCCAACTGGCCAGGAGAAAATGACCCGGATGCAGAGAGGGAGAGGACGAGGTGGAGGAGGTTAAAGGACGGAGGAGGAAGGGGAGATGACAGCGTGGCAGACAGAGGGGACGGATGGGAGGAATGGTGGAGATGCAGAAGGGATGGAGAGAAGGGAAATGGAACATGAGCAATAGAGAGAAGAGACGAGGAATAGAAAAAAGAGCAAAGGAGAGATGGAGGGAGAAGGAAAAAAGAAGAGACAAGTATATAGGATAGAAAAGTGTAATGTAAGATTGTAAATCTATTAATTATTGAGCAGGATTTCTAGTTATGCATGAGCATAAATGTTAACACGTACTAATCTAATTTACAGTGAATGTATGAGGCATAATAGAGAATCCCCTGATAGACTAAACACAGTGGAACATGTTATAACCACAGAAAGATCAACATTGATCACACTTAACGGCTCTCCTGTTTCATCCTGCTGACATACTTTCTCCTCTGCCCATGTGCAGAGCATCCCTCTGCATCCCCTTCACTCAGTGGTCCTGATGAGAGGACGGAGATTCCCTGCCTCGCTCTCATCTGCTCTGTTTCTCTTCACATTTTCAACCAATTCACAGATTACCAGAAAAGCAAGATACAACCTTGAAGCAAGTTGTACACTTCAACGGGCTCCCACGTTCATTTCCCCCCCAGTGGAAACAAAAGCTCGTCTCAGATCTAACCATCTGTGAAATACGAGGAGGAAGATGAGGAGGAAACGAATAGTGGAGAAATGTGACGACTTACCGACATGAGTGATGACACACTGCACCCTCTGTAGCAGCTCCTGGACCGACATCTCGTCTTCTCTCAGCCAGCACAGCATCTCAGGGTGTGGGTCGCCTCCACCCTGCTCTATCTCGCCGCTCTCTCTTGCCTCTCTCTCCGCTGCCACGCCTCCTCCCGTCACCCTTCCTTTCCCCAACAATCTTCCCTCCTTTTGATCCCTAATCCAGTTTTCTCCTGTGAGAGTTTTTTTTGTCCTCCTCTTTTCTCTCTGCCGCTTCTTGTTTCTAGTCCGTTCTTCTTTGAGTTTTCCTTACATGGAGCCTTTCCTCTCCTTCATCACCCTTCTTCTAAAATCCAAACAATCACAAAGCCAGAGGGTGACGATGATGATGCCACTCAGCCTGTCAGCAAAATAGCAAGCTTGCATATAAAATAATCCCGCTTGGCAAACAGGCACAGGCGATAACCAAGACAGAGAGTCAGGGAATACAACAGCAGGTAGCTCAGCCAGTCAGTAAATAACATAAGCGGTCAGTCTCGGTTTAGTGAACAAAGTGGCAAGTTCTTTATCAAGCAGACAATAAAAAACATAGGACTCAGTGAATAAAAGAGACAATTTCTTTCTCCGCCAGCAAACTGGGCAGTTATTTCGGAAAAAAGCCTGAAAATATTGAAGAAGAGAACCAATTTGTAGGTAGATTTGTAAAAGAAGAGCCACTCAGTAATTAAGTTATCTACAACAAAACATCAACCACGCAGAGTCCTTTTCATGATGCTGCAATATCCAGAAGGAAGAAGCCTCAAACGCAATGATCCTCACAGCAAAATAAAGGGAAAATTACTCCAAAAAACCTTTGAGACATGCCAAACCCAGAAAAATGACAGGCTGCTCCTCTGGAAGTGTGGCAAACCTTATTCAACTCCACTTACAGGGACACTCCCCAGGTTCCGGGTTGGAAAGCACTGCTGATGCTGCTGCTGCTGCTGCTGCCTTGATGATGCTCTGTTTGCTCTCGTGGAGAAGCTGAGTCACAAAGACGGAAAACGAATCAGACTGTACCTGCCTGCAGGGCGGAGGAGGGAGAGACGCAGAGGCCGGGGGAGGGTGGATGGATTGGGTGGGGGTTAATAGGTTCTTGGGGGAAATCCTGGTGACGAAGTATATGGATTGGAGCAGGTGGAACATTGAATCCATGAACTGAAGTATTAGTTTCATTAGATGAGATTAGATTAGTATGGTAGGGGAAATCACACATAATATTATTTGGGTTTTTTTTAAACAACATTGTTTGAAGGTTGAAAGGACAGCATCCTTTCTAAGTGTTTCACCATCATGAGCCCTCTCACCAGAGCTCAAACAAAACAAATCAATAGCCTCCACCCATCATTCCTCATTCATGCTTTGGCTGCCTGGGTTCATTCTCTGCTACCATCTGCTCTGCTGATCCCGCTCCACATTTTGATGAGAGCCAACAATGCCAGGCAGAAACATTAGGCATCTCTCGGTGAGCCCATGTCCACTGGGATTGTGGGGATTTCCTGGGAGACAACCATTAGCCAGAGACATCTGCACTCAGCCTCAACCTGCCACTCAGCCAGCCAATTACAGGCCCTGCTGAAGGCTTTCACACAACACAAGCAGAACACAAAGCTGGGTGATGTGTGCTGTATCCAGTATGGTGATTCAGCCAGTTAAAGCAGGATTGTGCTCAAATGGGGAACATTGTTGACAAAGTACCTTTGCTTTTTTGTAAATTCAGATTTATAGATAGATAGATAGATAGATAGATAGATAGATAGATAGATAGATAGATAGATAGATAGATAGATAGATAGATAGATAGATAGATAGATAGATAGATAGATAGATAGATAGATAGATAGATAGATAGACATTATTATTATTATAAATTGATTTCATAAATAGTTGTGAATATAATAACAGGAGATGGGGGGGTGATGAAATAGATTATAGGGAGAGGAGATCAGAGTAGGGAACGAGAGAGGAGAGAGAAAAAAGAGAAGAAAGGAATGGGAGGAGACGTGAGGGTGGAAAGGGAGGACCAACTCCAGCATCCGCGGCATCTGATTGGATGCCACGAAATGTCGTCGGCGGAAGTTACTTTCTCTGTCAGAGCGGGAAGAGCGCCGCTTCTTACACACGTCAACAAGCGGACTGTTCGTGAAGCTGAGACAGTCATCAGAAGCAGTATCCCTGTTAGGCCTTGCTACATATGAACTCTGACTGTTGAGATATACAGTAAGTGCTTTGTGTCTATCTGCGGAACCAACAGCGAACTATTGGCTAACAGTAAACAGGCCAGCTATCGGCTAGCTAAGTCATTATAGCTAACGTAGCATTACCATTATGTGTAATGCTAACTATAATGTATTCCATTGCAAATAAGATAGTTATGTCAATAATTGTCATTTTAATGCTAAGCGACAACGGTAACGTTAGAACATGTCACTATTCCATTCGTTCTCTATGTGGAGAGGCATTACACTGTGATTGTATTCACAGCTGACTGAGATTACTGTTCGCTACCTCTAATGGTGTTCTCTGAATAACAAGCTGCGTCATCCATAGTAAAATGAAACGTGTTGACTGTCACTCTTCCAATCAAGCATGTCAAACTGACGTTAAAGTTGAGATCGTATTGTAGGAAGGTAATAACTGATGGAATTATTTGGTGACATCAGTTGTAAATGTTACGTGGTATTCTGACTGTATACTCAGCCGCCTATGTTGGTGAGTGTAATCACTTTGACAGATGAGCTGATCATCAGCATTGTGCACTACTTGAACAGGAGCCGGGCGAGTGTGGCCAGCAGAGGTATCTGTGCCGTGTGATTCTGCTGCAGGAGGAGTCATGCAGGCCTTTCTGAAAGGAGCAGCTGCTCAGTCTACCAGACCTCAGAAAGACAAGGCAGCAGCAGGGCCCAGTACAGAGAAGAAAGCCAAGCCGATTCCATGGGTAGAAAAATAGTAAGTGTGAACCACAACAGGGTCAAAAAAGCACTCGGCACTGAACAATCAGATGCCAGCAGAGTAAGGAGCAGACTCCTCACCTTGCTGGCTAGCTAGTGTTAGCTACATGGCAGTTCGGGACTGACTGAATGCTGCACACTACTGAGTCGCCCCCATTTTGTCTTTGCCTTCATAACAACAGATGGCACCTTGCCAAAAAGCAGAGTGTGCACAGTATTTTTTTCAGCCTGTAAAACTGTTAACGTCACAGTCTGTGGAGTGAAATTATGTTTTAGCATCATAGTTAGTGGTGTTGTTCTGCTCTGTGTTATATTTAGTAGTTTGAAATAGAAACACGAACAAATAGCAACACATGTCATATACTGTAGTCTAGTACAACACCACCCCTCACTATGACCTCCGTTTTAAGCAGAAAATGTAATATACACATTTTCAACAATGTGACCAACAACTGAACATTAAAGATACAAGTAATAGCAGGGCTGTTGTATACAGGTGTACCTAATACAGCAACCACTGAGTGTATATAATGCGGGCTGAGGATGAATCCCCAGCACATGATGTGCTCGATAAACAACAGGCTGTGTTTCTATGAATCCAGCAGGCCAAAGTGTGTTGCTGAGGTGGCCTTCCAGGAGGAGGTGGTAGCAGTTCTGAAGAAGTCTCTGGAAGGAGCAGATGTAAGTATCAGACTAACTTTTTAAAGTGGTTGCCAGGCTGGCAACGAGGTGTCAGCTTTTGGGTGCCAAAACTGAAAAAACATTATGCTTACTGCTCCCATTATATGAATCATTTCTGTCATATGCATTGAATGTGTTGTAACTCTGTAATGTTCGTTCTGTACACATGACATCTATCACGCTTCTGTCCATGCTGATGGAGGATCCTCCTCTGTTGCTCTCCCTGAGGTCTCTTCCTCTTTTCTCCCTGTTAAGGGTTTATTTGGGGAGTTCTTCTTGTTCTGATGTGAGGGTCAAATGTCAGAGGATGTCACATGTGTACAGACTGTAAAGCCCTCTGAGGCAACTTTGTGATTTGTGATTTTGGGCTATAGAAATCAATTGAATTGAATTGACTTTAACAGCAGTGTTTAAATGTCACGAATGCAACACAAATATTGAAAATGTATTTATTTTGTGGAGCATGTTTGCTGTCCCAGGCTCAGTGATAGAGCAGCGTGGTCCTTCAATCAGAGGATCGGGAGTTTGATCCCGGCTCCCCTAGTCCATGTATCCTTGGGCAAGACACTTAACCCCGAGTTTGTCCTGCAGGCTGTTCCTGTGGTGTATGAATGTTAGAGTCCTGATGGGCAGGTGGCACCTTGCATGGTAGCTCCTCCCATCAGTGCGTCAATGGTAACATGTAGTGTTAAAGCACTTTGTCATTAGGGTTGGGTACCGAAAAACGGTGCCGGTATGGAACCGGTTCCTATACGTCCGGTACCTACCGGACCGAAACGCAACGCAGATTTCGGTGCTTCGTTTCGGTGCCTGAGCCGATTGAAATACTTTTTTGACACTACTCTGATGACTCCGTCCTGGCAGCAGGACTCGGTCCTCCGCTCCTCACTCATAGTATTATTACAACGGGGAACTTAGCGCTGCCGCTCATAAGCACAACAACACAGGCACGCCAAAGCTTCTTCTTCTTCTCCTCCTTTGAGACCAACTGGCGGTTGGCAAACGACGAATTGGCGCATTACCGCCACCAACTGGTAAAATAAAACAAGTCATGAGACGTGTCGTATTTTGCCAGAGAAGGAAAATATGCTCATATTTCTGCAAAACAATTGCTGAAGTTTGAAGCTGCAGTGTGTACAGAGTGTGTGTGTGTTTTGTATTTATTTACATTTATTTAAGTATACTGTAAACTGTTAACAGTTAACATATTGTTCATAGTTAAAACGTTTGAAGCTGTAGTTTGAAGCCAAGTGTTTTGTATTTATTTATATTGATGGTATACTTTAAACAGTTAATATATTGTTCAATTTGAAGAAAAAAGTATCGGTTTAGGCACCGGTATCGTTTTAAAAGTATCGTTTTAGCACCGGTATCGGAAAAAACCCAAACGATACCCATCCCTATTTGTCCTAACAAGCACATACTAACTCAAACTACAGAGAAAAGAAATGCATTTAGTGAAGAAAAGAACAGAAACCAGTGCTCACGTAAACTATCTAAATCCTGCAGTCTTTCTGTAGTTCTACAAAGCCATGAAGACATCGTCTCACTCGTGTTTTATTTCAATCGCAGCTTCCCAACCTGCTCTTCTACGGCCCTCCTGGAACAGGAAAGACCTCCACCATCCTGGCTGCTGCCAGAGAACTTTACGGGTGAGCGAGCAGGCCTTCCAGCTCTTGACATCACCAGAAGGCTTTCGTGTTAGTTTGATCATTCGCCTGCTTTCTCGTGTATGAATTCTGTCGTCCTCTGCTGTCTCTCCTCCAGTCCCCACTTGTACAGACAGAGAGTGCTGGAGCTCAACGCCTCTGACGAGCGAGGCATCCAGGTTGTCAGGCAGAAGGTGAAGAACTTTGCTCAGCTCACCGTGGCCGGGACTCGCCCAGAGTGAGTCAGTGTTGATAGCTCAAATGCTCAAATGCAAGGCAGTTTTCCTGAGAGTTGCTCTGTATCAACCATCTGAATGTACCTTCATCGTTTCAGATGCATGTCTCTCACTAAATGTCTCACTACTGCTGAAACCTCCCGTCACTGTGTTTTGCCGCATTCGCAGTGGGAAGCCATGTCCTCCTTTTAAGATCATCATCCTGGACGAGGCGGACTCCATGACGGCACCGGCTCAGGCTGCTCTCAGGCGAACCATGGAGAAGGAGTCCCGCACCACACGCTTCTGCCTCATCTGCAACTACATCAGCAGGTGGGCTGACCCATCGTGAACACGCAAACAAACTCTCTGTGTGTGTGTGTGACCGGTCCTCACCGCTGCACTGTGTCTGTGTTCGCCAGGATTATTGAGCCGCTGACCTCCAGATGTTCCAAGTTTCGCTTCAAACCTCTGGCCAATCAGATCCAAGAAGAGCGCCTGCTGGAGATCTGTGAGAAGGAGAACCTCAAGTACACCAAAGAGGTAAACGATTCATTGAGCCCCATTTACAAAAATCCTCATCTCAAAAGTGAATTAAATTCTCACTGGCCGTGTTGCACAATGGCAATAACTGATCCTTGAATCCTTGAAAGTACAAGAATAAGATTGGTGACTGCCACAAATTCACTTAAAAGATTACTTCACCGTCAAAATGACCATTTGTGTGTCAGTTACTCTGTTTCCTTGAATTCTTGGGCAGTACTTAGTTTTCTCTCATGCCTCTCAGGTGAATCTAGAAACAGAGAAAGGTCTTGATGAATTGAAGTAAATGGGGTCCACATTTATAACAACAGCAAAAACATCTGTTTAGAAACTCACCCAACTCATGTAGTATAATCTAAGTGTCATTTCGAGAGGCGAAGTCACACCACTGTCCCCCGTAGGACCTCGTTTTGGGAAAAACATGTATCTGTTCACCTGAGAGAGAGGCCTGAGAGTAAAGCAACAGTTTAGGGAACACGGGGTGAGTACCTGATATACACAGGGACATTTTGTTGACTGGTAAAGAGAATGAGTCTCAATATCTTCCAAAGCCACCGTACACTGGCAGCATGTCCCCTTAAGAGATGGCAGCAGGACAAAGTTAGATAATTAAGATGGAAAACAATAAAAAGATTCTGTCCCTCCTGTTCATCCTGCCTAGTTCTGTTGGTTTGAACTGTTCGTCAGCTAAACAATGTTTGGGAATTGTTTTTCTATGAAGCATGTATTTCAGCTTCGTTTCTCAACCTTTGGACACATGTCTCATGGAACATCCACCTCTTCTGTGCACCAATGCTGCGGTCTACACCGGCCGCTTAACAGCACACACTTCATGCCTGTAACTGCAGCCTGAGGGTTGTATTTGGGCTCCAGGTCTGGCAGAGAACAGCGACTGCCTTCTCTGTTCAGCTGGTGAAGTCCATGTTCAACTGTCTCTCCTCATCCAGAGCATAGCAGCCTTGGTGAGGGTGTCTGACGGAGACCTGCGGAAAGCCATAACCTTCCTCCAGAGTGCTGCGCGCCTCAACGTGGACAAGGAGATCACAGAGAGAGCGGTCGTTGACATAGCCGGGGTGAGGCGTCCTTCGTCCTGTCAGACAGGAGACTGGTTTCTACTTTTATTTAGCAGTCGTGTCACCTTGTTGTCATGTTCTCTTTCACTGCAGGTCATCCCTCCCAAGATGATTGACAACCTGCTCCAGATCTGCTTCACAGGCACATTTGAGAAACTAGAGGTTGCCGTCAGGGTAGGTGTTCTGACAAATGTGCGGCACGGTTTTATGTTCTTCTCACTCGTTCAGGACAAAGACTTTAAAATATTGAAATATTGAACGTCTCCCCGTCAGAACATGGTGGACGAAGGCTATGCAGCCACACAGATCCTGAGTCAGCTCCACGAGTCTATCATAGAGCAGGAGCTGAGCGACAAGCAGAAGTCAGCCGTCACCGAGAAGATGGCGGTAAGTGATGTGAAGCAGTGCTGCTTGTGGCGCAGCTGCTCTGTGACTCTGTTTCCTTTCTACGCTGATGTAACTGATGTAAAGGAGGGCAGGGAAACCATTACATGACTTCACTTAGCAAGTAGGAGCATGGTACTTTAATATTGAGTGTCTAATCCAATCTGATACTTATATTTACCTAAAGGTTGATTAGATACATAACTGATGCATAATAATCGTTTTCTTGGTTCAAATACTACCTGATCAAAAGCATTGAGTTGATGAGCTTAAAGTATAGGTATAGCAGTGTGTAACATCTGTAACATGGTATCGTGCTTTCCTAGTCTTTTCACACTACATGTCATTCCCCCATTCGTACTCTGATGGCAGGGGCTACCATGCAAGGTGCCACCTGCCCAAACTAGCATTCATACCAGGTAAAGCCGATGTGGAAGAGTCTTAAAACCTGCATTGTCTCTGCTGACCACTCGGGGGCGACTCCTCTGGTTACAGAAAGAAGTCTGATTGTATGGAAGTCTATGAGAAAAACAGACCACAGAGCAGAGTATGCTTTAGGGCGGGGCTACTGTGATTGACAGGTCTCTGCCAGAGACGTACAGGTGCATCTCAATGAATTAGAATCGAAAAGTTCATTTATTTCAGTAATTCAATTCAAAAAGTGAAACTCATATCATATAGATTCATTACACACCGGGTGATATATTTCAAGGGTTTATTTCTTTTCATTTTGATGATTATGGTTTACAGCTAATGAAAACCCAAAATTCTGTATCTCAGAGAATCAGAATATTGCGAATAAGTTGAATATTGTAGACTCATGGTGTCGCACTCTAATCAGCTAATGAACTCAAAACACCTGCAAAGGTTTCCTGAGTCGTTAAATGGTCTCAGTCTGGTTCAGTAGGCTGCACACTCATGGGGGAGACTGCTGACTGGACAGTTGTCTAGAAGACATCATGACACCCTCCACAAGGAGGGAAGCCACAAAGAATGCGTACGAAGCTGGCTGTTCACAGAGTGCTGTATCCAAGCATGTTAATGGAAAGTTGAGTGGAAGTCCAAGTGTGGTAGAAAAAGGTGCACAAGCAACAGGGATAACCGCAGCCTTGTGAGGATTGTGAAGCAAAGCCCATTCAAGAATTTGGGGGAGATTCACAAGGAGTGGACTGCGGCTGGGTCGGTGCTTCAAGAGCCACCACACACAGACGTTTCCAGGACTCGGGCTACAACTGTCCCATTCCTTGTGTCAAGCCACTCCTGAACCAGAGACAACGTCAGAAGCGTCTTACCTGGGCTAGGTTACCTGGGCTAAGGATAAAAAGGACTGTTGCTCAGTGGTCCAAAGTCCTCTTTTCAGATGAAAGTAAATTTTGCATTTCATTTGGAAATCAAGGTCCCAGAGTCTGGAGGAAGAGTGGAGAGGAACACAGTCCAAAGTCAGTGCAGCCGTCTACCAGGAACTTTTAGAGCACTTCATTCTTCCCTCTAAACCCCAGAGAGAGTCCATGGACCTAAACCCCAGAGAGAGTCTATGGACCTAAACCCCAGAGAGAGTCTATGGGGTATTGTCAAGAGGAAGATGAGAGACATCAGACCCAACAATGCAGACGAGCTGAATGCCGCTATCAAAGCAACCTGGGCTTCCATAACACCTCAGCAGGGCCACAGGCTGATGGCCTCCATGCCACGCCGCATTGATGCAGTAATTCATGCAAAAGGAGCCCCGACCAAGTGTTGAGTGCATACTGTATACTGTACATGGACATACTTTTCAGTAGGCCAACATTTCCGTATTAAAACTCCTTTTTTTGATTGGTTGTAACACGCTTCGGTTACCACCGTGGGGTTTGTTAGCACAATGACACCAGCACACTCAGATACAGTTTGTCAATGTCTTTATTCTTCCACAGTTCAGTCTGTCCACGGCCGTGCACGCCCCGCGGATGCTCTGGATTGTCCGTAGTCTTTTCCACAGCTCTCCCGGCCTGTGTCTCCGGCTCTCCTACCGTCCCTCGCTCCTCCGTCACTCTTTGTGTTTTATAGCAGCGAGACACAATCAACGCTAATTAAGCCTCTTCCCGGCACCGTTCCCTGGACCAGTCCCCCACTCTGTCCCCTCTGCAGCTGAGCCCAACCACCATATGGGTTTTCATTAGCTGTAAGCCATAATCATCCAAATTAAAAGAAACAAACGCTTGAAATATATCTCCGTGTGTAATGAATATGTCACTTTTTGAATTGAATTACTGAAATAAATGAGCTTTTCAATGATATTCTAATTCATTGAGATGCACCTGTATACGACGTCTCTATGTAACTCCTCCGCATTCCAAATATTGTCACTTCCGTTCATTGGTTGCCAAAAAGCCAAGATTGTGACGGCTTTTATTCCAAGATGGCGACGGCCAAATCAACAAACTCGAGGCTTCGAAACATCCGTCCACAAACCAATGAGTGTCATTATAACTATGTCCACTTCTTATATACAGTCTATGGTTCATACACCGGAATGCATACAAGTCATATCTTTGTTGTTTTTACTCAGTTATGCCATGTATAGCTGATTCAGATGAACTCTCCATCTATATACTCTCTCTGCATACATCCTCAGTTTGTGCTTGTGTTCCCTCTCTGGTTCAGGTGGTGGGTAAGTGTCTGACAGACGGTGCAGACGAGTACCTGCAGATGTTGAGTCTGTGTTCACTCATCATGCAGCAGGCCTCCCAGAACAACTAGACTCCCCGGGAAGAGGAGCGCCATCAGCTTCCAGCAGGACCAGGACCTCAGACCGTCACTCGGTTTGTTCACAGCTGTGGTTTGAGACGCCACCAGAAGACACCAGTGATGGTGGTGTTTTACTGTCAGAGGCCACAGCTGTTTCTCTCTGGATTTAATCTTTCAAACCCTCTGTTGAAATGACCCATCAGATGTCTCTTTCATGTAACTACTTACCAACAGATCTTTGTACACTTTTGGATTTTGTTAAGTAATAAATAGTTTTGTATATTTTCATTGTTTGTTTTCTTGAAGTCATTGCTTCTTGTGTCATCACGGTTCATCAAGACTTCTCAAACCTCTCATGACCTCAGCAACTATGAAAATAAATTAGTCTCAATGTGACAATGTTTCATGATCTACAATTAACATTTACAAATGTTTATGACGAGTATGTGTATTTATGATGTTCAAAATCCACTGTCTAATCCATAACGCTTATACCAACCTTATTCAACAAACGGAGGATACCAGGCATCCCTTTACCAGACTTGTGCCTCGTCCTCATCCCGCTTTCTGTCAGTACCCCTAATGCTGCTACTGCACCTATTACTCTGCCAATAGCACCGTGTTTTTTAGGCACCTTAGCAGTACCTTTCTGTCACTGAGATATGCATATTTTGAGCAGTGCCTGAAGACAAGGAACTCATTTCTACCTGGGAAACTTCTTCTTTTTTTTTTTTTTTTTAAAGGATGAATATGAAGGACAAGATGGTTTCATTTAGATTTTATTAAAAACTTGAAAACTACAGCATATGTTCAGTTTGACCTTTTGTGGAGTTATTCTTATTTTGTATGGCACATTATGTTAAGCTGTCATTTTTAACCAGATTCTCTTTCAACCTAAATTCTACTCCAGAAACATGAAACACTTGAGTATAAAGGCAGAAGAAAAGACAGCATATCTTCATTTTGAGCTTCTCTCAATGAGGTATGCTAATTTTAAACCAGTAGGTTCTTATAACTACTTATTTTTATTGGTGAAAAAACAACATAACAGCATATGATACAAGAGATAATTGAGCAAGAGACATTACACGAAACCTGAGGATGTACTAAATGTATACAGAACCTGATTCTGTGTCACTGCAGAGAGGTGCAGGAACACAAGACAGAAGTGAAAAAAGTGAATCCGCAATACGTGCATCCACACATCCAAAACAAGTGTCTTACAGAAATGGTTTGTGAGTTATAGAAGAGGGCATGGCTTATGTACAGGGGGGCAGGGCCTACCCACACCGATGAAAGAGTAGCTCTTCTGAGATCATTGACGCCTCCCACAGCCGTATCAGACAAACCATTCTTGAGTTTGGCCATGGAACATGGATCTGCAGAAGATACGTGCCTTTTTGCTACAGACCACTCTCACTGACACCTTTTGTTTGCCGATTGGCATTAACACAAACGCACCTTCATGCCCACACACTTGACCTCCATGACAGATTTCAGCCTCCAAGGACCAAATCTGGTGGGGAAATTGTTGCGGACCGACAGACCGACAGAGTGAGCTATGGAGCTGCCGGTAAAGAAGAATAACAAAGTAAGAGAATGTAATGCTTTTTTTTTTTTTTTTTTAACAGGTGGGAGTGGGGGTGTCTGAAGATGTGTCTGCTCATTTGGGATTGACAAACCTTTTCTGAGAATTGTGCTGTCAAATTTAAGGGGTATATGGGGAACCTGCCCTCGCTCCATTAGCTGTCTTGCATTAGTTGTGTCCCACAAGCATCCCATCACCACCAGCACCAAGCCAATGGAACACTCATCAGCATGGAAAGGTCCATACTTGTCCTGACAGTCACTCATTCAGTGTCTTTCTCTGGTCTTCTTCACCACCACCTTGCGGTAGGTGGGGGATGAATTCACTGTGGTGCTAGAGGAGCTCACCGCGGTGCTCTGAGACCCAGCGGATGTGCTGCCCTTGCTGGAGAGGAATCTTTGAGAGCCAGAGACGCCACTCTTCTGGGACAGGCCTGCCTCCTGGACCAGAGGCCCTCCACTGCTTGTTGACCCTCCGACCACCAGGACCCTCTGGGATCCCGAAAGCCCTCCTGGCTGCAGAGTACCCCCCTGCACGTAGCTCATTGACCCTGCAGGGACTTTGCCCTCCACCATGATCATGGTCTGGGAGCCAGAGAGGTTCCCAGTGTGGATCAGGTTGGCACCGCCCCCCTGGATTCCACTCCTGTCCACCAGCACCATGTGGGAGCCCTGGGCTTGTCCGCTGGACATCACAGTCTGCCCCTGAACAACCATGCCTTGGGCAGGTCCAGTCTGGGTGCCGTTAACCAGTACCATGCCCTGCAGGTTGGTGGCTGGTGCTTCCGCCAGCAGGACGGTGTTCTGAACCTGTGGCTGGACTACGAAGTGTGTCGGCTGCATCATAGAGCTGGTGGTGTAGTAGATGGGCTGCTGCTGCTGCTGCGGCTGCAGCAGGATCATCTGGCCTTGATTCACCATCCCTTCGTTCACCATAGTCCCCCCATTCCTCACTGTGGTCATCCCTTCTTTCACTGTGGCCGTGCTTTCCTTGATCACCTGAGAACGCTCAGATGAATCACTGACCACAGTCTGGGTGATGGTGGGCTGCTTTGGTGGAAGGGCCTGCTGTTGGGTGGACATCAAACTTGATACTGAGGTCTGAGTGTTGATGGAAGCACTGGGCGGAACAGTGAACACTTGTTTGACTCCGGTTGGGATCTTCTTGCCTCCGCACACTTCAGCCAGGGTCTTGAACTTGGTCCCGAGGTCATCGAGGAAGTGCAGGTCGTTGTCAGACTCCAGGAGGCTGCAGCAGCCCACTGAGCCAGCAGAGGAGCCCTGGCCCTCGTAGTCATAGACCAGAAGACCGTCCTTCACTCCAAGGTTCTCGTTTCCACTGGCCACCTTCTGTTGAAACAGAAAAAGGAAATCATCACCTTTTTTGTTGATTGAGCAGCCCTTTTTTTGTGAAACTGTGAATGTAGCATCACTCAAAATCAAATACCATCTTAGGAATAGGTTCTTAAAGGTACAGGCCAAACTTAGCCTTTGCTTTAACGGACAGGGCGAGTAGTCACAGTGTGACCTTTTTTTGTTCTGGCAAAGACATTTGCAGTTATTTGTTACTACCATGGACTACAGAAAGTAAGAGTAGATATATGGAAATGATTGCTCACCTGAGAGTAGTAGTGTCCCAGGAAGTGGTCTGGCAGAGCCATGCCGTCATACATTCCTCCACCTACTCTGGATTCTCTGCCCCCACTCTCAGAGAACTGGTTCATCTCCGATGTTCGTTCTGTGTAGCCACTTCTTCCGTAGACATCATATTGGTTGGCCCCATTCATCACATTCTGGGTGCCCCAACCTATCACTGAGCTACCAATGCCCGTACCCATGCCCGTACCCATGCCCGTACCCATGCCTGTACTCATTTTGCCAATATTTCCATCTATTTGTGTTGGCATGTTCAGGAGTGGCACCGCCTATGAAAGACCAATGATTAAAATGTTAGAACAGGGTCAGCAGTTATTTTGCTGACTTGATTCAAAAATCACTTTATGCAGCTTTCAAGGAGACATCATCTCAATAGCAAGCGGCCAGTATGTATGCCAATATTCCTGTCCTCAACAGTGAAGGTGGTGTAAAAGGTAAACCTACCGTGTTCTCCCCCTGGCCCTCAGTGTGGTAGTTAATGAGGTGTGATTTGGCGTCGAAAGGTATCTCAGCGAAGCTCCCTGACCCACCCCCACAGTTGCAGAAGAGCAGCAACAGAAGGCCGACTGTGAAAACAACAACAAGGTTTTCGAGTAATGTAAGGACTCCTAAAGAGCAGCAGGGACTGCAGTGCTCTGGGCTCCTCCAAAACAGAAAGTACACTTTCAGTTAACCTGACACAATATGGTGTTTTCTCTCATGACAGGAAACCAGTTAGTTCTTTACCAACACCGGGTGTTTCTATAACCATTCTGGTGTTCGTCTCATGTTGTAATTCAACTTTTTTCTTGACTTGTCTGGCATCTTGAGTGTGTTGTCATATTTGACTACTGCCACCTGCTGGACAGACCCACAATCACATCTAGAAGTAAAGAGCTCTCACTTAAATGGAAGGTAGAGCTTCTTTAGTTTCTGAGGGATTAAAATCAAATCATTTGCATTTGATTGGAACGCTAAAAGGTGGGCTGGCTTAGAATGTAGATTGATATGGAGCTACAGAGGATTGTGGCTCCACACACCTCCCCTTAGCTAAAAGTTGCAGATTAATTGATTGATGGATGTCATGACATTGTTGGTTGAAATTGGTTGCTACCAGTTTATGTAAGAACGCGTCATATTGTTTTTTACAGAAAGACATTTATATTTATATTATATTGTTAAATAGGTGCACAATATGACAGGGAATGTGATCTGAAAGGGTCATCTCCACTCTAAAGACCCAGTAAAATGAAAAATATATTTTTACAGTTTTAATCCTGTGTGCTTGTGTTAATTGATCATTTGCAAAATGTATGTAAAAACAATATGTATCTGAGTATTTTAACATTAAAACCCCTGTTTTTTTCTTACGTAGAACGGTTTCAAATGTTTGATGACTCATTCTCTACTCAAGGGCCTTTACAAAAACGTGTCATACATATATATGGACACTCCAACACATATATTTGGCCTGAACTTTGGCCAAACGACGGTGTTTGATCACACAACCCTTCACCAGAATGAGCATCACATCACACTTACGTAGTAGCAGCAGCAGGCCCAGGAAAAGCAGTCCGATGCCTGCGGGTCCAAACTCCGCTACCCTGCTGGGCTGACCGTCGGCGCCTCGTTTTCCACACACCACCCCGTCCTCACAGGTACAAATTTGGACCGTCGCCTTCTGTGGCTCTGGACAGGCCTTTCCCTGCTGGTCCTTCACCATAAAGGTCACCTCATAGGAGCCAGGCCATATGGGCCCCTGGGCCCTCAGGATAGCTGCAGTTTCTGCCAGAAACAGGACAAACATGAAAAGTGTAGTAAGTCAATGTGCTTTACTCCAAGGTTTACAGTATGCTGGATTAAAGACTCAAGTCTCAACTATATTTTAAAAACAAGTTTCTAGATATTTTGGTAGACCACTGGTCTAAGATGCATACCAGGCACCTTAGTCGCTAAATTATAAATAATACTGTACATATTACACATACAGATCTGTACATATATTTAAAAATGAACCTCCCCCAGTACAGTTGTCAGGAATGTGGATATTAGTTGCAGAGACCAAAACCTTTTTTTGTACCAGGCTAAACATGTATTTTAACATGGGGGTCTATGGGGATTGACCCGCTTTGGAGCCAGACTTACAGTAAGTGGCCATTTGAGGAAGTGCAGTTTTTGATACTTCCATGTTGGCTTCATTTCACAGAGACATTTCTAACTTTATATCTATTTGTATGTTTGTATATCTCTTTACATTCATTTAAATAGATGGCGGTCTCCTCACCATTTAAATGCTCCACGTGCCATTTGCCCTGAGTTTCCTCTGGGATGATGGCAAAGTCAAACGGAGCCCCATTTGGGGAAAAATCCTCATCTCTAGCGGTCACAATGACTGCATCAGCCGGGGTACAGATGGTCTTGATGTTGCTGGTCAGGGTGGGGCAGTTGTCATTAAAATCCTCCACCTGGATGGCGACTGTGCCAGTGGCTGTTTTAGCAGGCATGTCTGTGTTGGTAAAAAAACAACAAATAAAAACAGATCACTCAGCATTTCCTTTGTTTCTAATTCCATTCTTCAGACAATGTCTGATCTTTCTTCCATGCAGCTGGGGAAACTCTTGAATGAAAATGTCAAAACTGCACAAATTTCATAATGTTATTGTCATGAACTTTGTCACTCCTCAGAGCAAACTTAGATCCACTGTTGGCAAGGCTGTAAGATTAGCAAAACGCTTGAGGTCTGATCCTTAACTAGCTACTTTTCATTAAGAAAACCAGTATTACAGCTGGAGCAGAAACATGGTGGTGTAGAGTGTAGCCTACCGTCTGTGATGCAGAGCACTTTAGCTATGTATGTCCCATTGACCAGGTATGGAGATTCTCTGTCAGGCATCTTGTTCAGTGTGATCTCAGCTGTCTTTGGGTTGATGGTTAGCCAGTTGTCAGGGTCCGAGCCCTTGGCATACCTACATCAGAAAAAGTCTGTGTCAGATATTATCATGGAGTGTAGACAGATAAGCGGACGTCGTAGCGTTAACTGCAGAGGCTTTGTGTGTATGTGTTTGTGTGTGCACTGACCTGACATTCTCTGCCGTTTTCCTAGTGTCTCCATCTATTGCCGTGTAGGTGGCAATAACATCATTCATGTTGAAGGAGCTGCCTCCCTCTGAGATGGGAATGGCTTTCACTTTGGGATCGAAACTAGGCCCTTCGGGCTGGTTCTTTACTTTGATTTTGACTGGATAGGTTTTAATATTGGTCCCACTTTGCCATGATGATCCTCCAGATCCGCCGGCACTAGTTGCTCCACCTCCGAAATTTAGATTAGCTCCACTACTTGACCCAGATCCATTATAAAATGAAGCCACATTCCTCACAGATATTCCTAGGTCAAGGTCCTTCACATCCTCATAATCCACAGCCTGTGAGAAAGCAAGCACAGAGTTATTATTGACAGCTTTGCTGTTTGTGCTTATTTGTCAATACAAGCTCAGATAATTGAGTTAGATAAGGACTGAATTGCAGACATGTTTTACATCCATCCATAATGTGAAGATCATGTGCCATGGATGAGCTGGGTCTTCACATCAAACAAAATCCGTTGTTTCTTTTTTAATTAGCTTAAATGCATTTCCGCAAAACAGTTGCAGCAGTAATGTCTTTGTATTAAAGAGATATTTTTGTATCGTGTTTTTGTGCCAACATTGTATGTAAATCAGTAAATACTGATCGATATGATGATAGGTTTATATGAAAGTCCAAAAGCTACTTGTTTGTGTGTCTCTCCATATGTGTTGGTCTTACAACCAGCAACCTCCGCTTCTGGTGGGTGAAGCCAATGCAGAGATGTTGCATTCTCTCTACTGACCACCAGAGGGCGACTCCTCTGGTTGATTCATTACCTCAGTAAACATTGTAAACATGAGTTTATGGTCTCAATCTCTAGTTTCAAGTCTTCTTCAATACAGCATGATGTTTATTTCGTACATTATGGTCCATTTAGAGTCACACAGACCATAAAGCAGGGGATGCTTTAGGGCCCACAAAAGACGATGATACTAACACATACGATTCTTGTAAATGAAAGCGGCAGTACCTTGTCGAGCATCAGGATGCCCTCGTTGGTCTCTGGGTCTGTTCTAATGCTGAAGTACTCCGCCTCGTTGCCTTTGACAATGTCAAACACAGCTTTCCAGTTGTCTGTGCCCTTCAGGTCCCAGTCTTTTGCTTTGAGCCTCATCACCTCCACAGACTGTGTGTTCTCCTCAATGCTGCCCTCATACTGCAGGAAGTAGCAGGAGACTTTTGTTGATTAGCATTTCTTTGACTTTAATGTATGATCTGATTTCCATATTTTCTAAACATTGAAACCATTCAACTCTGAAACCATCATGGAAACCATTTCCTCTTGCACCAATAGTGCACGTTATAACATGTTGATATAGAAGAGTGAGAGACAGAACACTACCTGCTGTTGTTCCAGAGTGGGAAGGTTGTCGTTCACATCTTGGACATTAATGGTAACCGTGCTGATTGCACTGTGCCCCCCTGGGCTGCCATTTAAGTCTTGACCTTTTACCTTCAGAGTGTACTGATCTGTTGTCTGAAATCAGAAAGCAGGCTAGAATTAGAAGAGTTAGGAAGCAGGGACTCAGGACTTTGCTGTATGTTTCAGTCAAATTCCCCGAATAATCCAATAGCATGACAAATGATCAGGCTATCAAGTACTGTTAGGTACGACATAAAACACGCACCTTACAGGCGACAAGACATCAAAGACAATTGTGTCTTTCAAGACACTTCAAAGTGAACTTGAGCTGAAGCAAAGTATATGAGAGGTGAACTAGAACGGTTCCCTTCTGAGCTGCACGGCGGCGATGGGTGTCTCTGGTATGTCTGGGATGTTTGTTCTTGGTGCGTTTGTTGCCTGGTATCAAAATATGAAACCAACTACCAATCGTGGACTGTCTGATGTCCTAAACACACAAAGGACCAGTGAACAGTGCACCTGCTGATGACCATCGGCTCGCCGCAAACTCAGGAAACAGGACAGCACACTTCCACAGCTGTGCAGACGGGTATGGTGCTTTTTTGCAGAGGTTTCCATCGATATTATCACTGAATTAAATGTCGATGAACTCCTTGCCCCAAGCGAAGGAGTTCAATATCTCGGGGTCTTGTTCACGAGACGTTGTACCAGACCACTGGAAAGCAAAGCTTTCAATTTACAAGTTCACTTACGTTCTGACTCTCACCTGAGCTTTGGGTAGTGACCAAAGAACGAGGTCGCAAACATAAGTGAAATGAGTTTCCTTCGTAGGGTGGCTGGGCTAAGCCTTAAACTCGATGTTGACGCATCTGCGAAAGTGGCCACAAGGCTAAAGTGATGTCACTGATGTCTGTCTGTCTGTCTCTCTGTCTGTCTGTCTCACTCTCTCTGTCTGTCTGTCTGTCTGTCTGTCTGTCTCTCTATCTATCTATACCGCGTCAGCGCATTTCCGTGGAGCGTCCTTGCAGAAAGTGTAACCGAGGCTGCGTAGGAGACGGCTGCGCACACCACCGACACGTTGCCGTTCTGTTTATTCCGTCCACTTGGAGGACGGATTCCACACATGCACATTAGATCGCTACGTTACCACTTAGTAAGTAGTACCTCACGGACTAGTCTGCACAGAGCCTATGCATACACCCTCCAATGACCACATTTGCCCGAGGGAGCTTGGAATAGAGCCGCTGTATGTATCGGTCACCGTGTTGTTTTGGTAGAATTAGCAAGAATATTTATAATAATAAAAAGTTTTGAGGCTGAGAATGGAAAGAAGTAAATTGGCAAAGGAGATGGACTCCACCTTCCCGACTTGTCGACACCTTATTGACCAAACGTGATTGATGATTGGATTAGCTGACATTGATCATGGTGGAGTAGAATTGAGTTCTCTGGAATTGGCACTGCCTCTGTGGATGCAATTCATGCTGTACCTCTCTGTCCAGGCCAGAGTTTCTGACCGTGACGGTCCCATCGCTGGACACGGAGAACATGTCATGAGGTGGGATCTGTTCTATGATGGTATAGGCGATTTGAGAGTTCTGGTTCCCTGGTTCGTCAGCATCGGTTGCAGTTATTTTCATCACTGAAGTCCCTGTAAAAACAGCATCAAATGAAAGCGTCGTTAAACGTAATGTAGGTTCGTTCTACTATCTTCAGTCTGGTGTGCTCTGATGACAGCAAACTGAAAGCATTCGATTCCACTCTGGCTGATGTACCATGTCAGAAGGAGCCAAACCGAGCTCATTCATTTTGAAAACCCAAGTGACCCAAGCAAATTGTTTATCAGAGCTGCAAACCGCCACATACCTTTGTAATAATCAGTTTATAAAGCTGTTTACACACTGTATGAATCTTTACAAGCAATTCATTTTCATGATTCTATAAAAAGCATTTTCTTGTTTGGTGTGTTGATCAGGACTTCCCTCTGGGAATAATTAGAAGGCTTGGTATCGAGCTGCATGAAGATGCACTCCCAGCATCTGTAGGAGTTGACTTTGCCATCGCATCACCGGATGGAG
This sequence comes from Lycodopsis pacificus, assembly GCA_028022725.1. Classification (NCBI taxonomy): domain Eukaryota; kingdom Metazoa; phylum Chordata; class Actinopteri; order Perciformes; family Zoarcidae; genus Lycodopsis; species Lycodopsis pacificus. Next base: position 2,287,575 of record CM051694.1, on the reverse strand, counting down.
TTTGTACATGAAAGCAGAAGCACTCACCGACAGCACTGCGCTCATTCACACTCCCGGCCTTCATTTCTCCAAACACTGGCTTGTTGTCGTTGACATCCACAACCTTGATCCGTATGTCAATTTTTCGCTCTGCCGCTCTGCCATCTCTGTACTTAGCAACACCTGACAGCTGAAACAGAAATGTTCCTTAAATAACGCTTTCTCCACCATCTGTCTTAGCACCTACATGTGCGACCATAAATAGACATTGACATTAATGTGTAGTAGGAATCTAATCTAATGTGGGAAAAAGTAGCATCAAAGTCAGAAAGTACAATAGAATAGAACAGTATCACTCACAATGTACGTGTCGATCATCTCCCTGTCGAGCTTTTGGGTCACACGAATGAATCCAGTGTTAGGGTCGACTACGAACACATTGAAGGGCTTTTCATTCGCACCGATGCCTTCTAGGGAGTATTCAATCTCATCCAAAGATCCAACATCTGACCGAATCTAAACAAACAGGAGAACAAGACCTGATCATTTCACTGCACTGGAGAAACCTTTAAAGACAGATACATGCTTGTCTTGTCTGTGATAAGATAGTCCGCTCTTTGTCTGTTTGTTCCAGAGTTAATGGGTCAAATTAATCAGTGACTCACCTTAGCAATAAAGTCCAGTCTAGTGTAGTCTTCATTTTCCATCAGCGGCTTTGGAGGGAGAATCCATTCTCTTCTTTTTCTTACCAGATTGTCTCCAGAGCTAGCAATCACCGCGATAACAGCCTGCAACACAATCGATGTAGATTTAACTCAGTGATTCTCAACTGGTGGGTTGCGACCCAAAAGTGGGTCGCGGACCCGTTTTCAGTGGGTCGCGGGCCTTTGGCTGAAAAAAAGATCCTGTGCTTTTATTTTGAAGGGGATTTGTTAATGCAGCGCAGTGCCGTCTATTCACATTCCTTAACAATATTTGGCGTTGATGCCTTGTAATGCTAATATCAGCAGAGGATGAACTGAAAACTATACCTCTGTCAAATGACACTATAAGTAAAGGAACTGAAGAGATGTCGGATGACATCAAACAACAGACCACAGCTCAAATTAAGGCAAGAAGTCATTCTGCATTACAAATGGACGAATCTCCAGACATAACAAACAAAGCAGTGTTACTCGTTTACGTGAAACGTGTGTGACGGGGACTGACAGGAACAATTCCTCTGCACAAGAGAGCTCCTACACTACGACTGCAGAGGACATGTTCAGCTCGGGTTCAAACTGCTCCATCTTTACATTAAATACATTTGAGAAGTTGAACATGTTCCTTGATTTGGGTCGCTGCTTGTCATTAAGGGGTGATGGTGGGTCCCGCAGCCGGACCAGCTGAGAACCACTGGTTTAATTAACTGACATGAACTAAAATAGTTGCGTAGCAATATGAGTTACAGGGAGAAATATCACATTTTAAAATGAAAAATACATTTTCACAGTTTCCATCCTGTCAGTTGTTCATATTTCTCTTGTTATATGCCAAAAATCTGTCCAAAAATCAGATTGGAAGTATTTTTACATCAAATCCCCGTCTTTTCTCTCTTCTGTAAAACGGTTTCAAATGTTTGATGACTCATCCGGTACTTAGAGGCGTTCATAAAAAATCATCCAATCAAATGAGACTATCTAGCAACACTGGTCATATAAAACCCAATTCATGGATCATAGCTAACAGAGCAATATCTATATAGATTTAGGGGTGACCGTGGCGCACTGGGTTAAGAGGTCGTCTGGGAACACGGTTCGATTCCCGACTGTCACGTGTCGAAGTGTACCTGAGCAATACACTGAACCCCCGGCTCCCCGGGCGCCTGCCATTGGCAGCCCACTGCTCCCTATATACAGGGATCGGTCAAATGCAGAGACAAGTTTCCCCCTTAAAGGGATAAAGATAGTTTCTATTCTATTCTATATATATATATATATATATATATATATGAGGTGGGAAGAGGTGTGTGTTTGGATACAGTGGTTTATCTGCTCCAGCAGCTGAAGGCTGACGACTCGGCGTGAGGACGTTTAGACACTTGTTAGCAACCACTGTTTTGAAGACACGTAATAGCTTCTAAATTCACCAAAGGGGTATTTACTGATGTAGTTCATATCCTAAAACAACACATTGAATCAGGATCTTGTGTTAACCAAAGAACTTCAGGCGATCAAAAACAACCAAAAACACAAGAAATAAAAAAAACAGTGACTTCGAGACGAGGGCAAAAATGCTGACTCATGTCCAGGCTATCGGACTGATGTTCACCGTGAAATACGTCTCAGCACAGAAGCTACAGACGTCCGCCACACGTCTCACTGGGACGTGAATAACAAATGGCCAGGCTGTGTCGCATCTCAGTGATTTTGAATCCATTTGTTAATATCTTTTATATGTTCTGCTGATAACAATATGATTTGATTTTGAGAACAGACTTTTATGCTCCTACGATAACAAGGAAGAAATAACGAGGAAGGCAGCATCTTTTCAACTTACTGAGGGCTCATTACATATAAAAAGTCCAATGTATTTGCAGGAAAAAGCACAACAACCTAAGGATTACGCTAAAGTTTTAACAAGTGGAGCAGAACGTTTCTTCCTCACATTTGGAGCCGTAATGGTTACTGCAGAAAAAATTATTCTAACATAAATCTCCCCTTTCTTGCCTTCCCACCATCTTCTTCAGATTGAAATCCTCTGAAACGTCAAAAGCCTAATTTCAATTTTCCATTGATTATTGTCTGATAGTTTGACATGTTTGTCTCTCCTTTATCTTCAGCTTGAATAAAGTCTCATGCACTCACACAAGTGTTTCCAGTTATTCTGGTTGACTAAGGGCCCTGCCCAGTCTGATGCTCAAAAGAATGAAAACTAAGTTGCCGCGTTCTAACAAGAGCTCAATGAACGTCGGGTAGTCAGCGAGGTGTCAGCAGTCTGAACACGCCCAGACGGTCCTGAGAAGACCTTCAGCACACTGTTCATGTGAATAAAGAAGGCAGAGATGTGTGTGTGTGTGTGTGTGTGTGTGTGTGTGTGTGTGTGTGTGTGTGTGTGTGTGTGTGTGTGTGTGTGTGTGTGTGTGTGTGTGTGTGTGTGTGTGTGTGTGTGTGCCGCCAGAGTCGGCTTGGCCTGTCAACGAGTTGAGCCGTCTTTTGTCATCAGTCCTCGTTGTTGCCATGCAGCACGAGAATGAACCTGTCCCTCCACTTCTATGAGTCAATGCACAGCTTCTTTACTGGTGACAGAGCCGTGGCATTAAGAAGCTTTTTTTAAGGGGACAGTCACAAACTGACAGACTGCGCACACAGAAGGCAGCTACAACAGTGACGTGAAGCAACACAGTACATGTGGGCCTCAGGAAGAGACCATCAGGACTGACTGTCTTCACTGAGTGTGGGAGCTGGGATAGTTGGTTTCACAGTACATTGGTGAAGCCCTTCACATTCTAAAGGCCTACAACCTGGAGCCTGAGGACAGAGATGGAGGTGTTAAGGGGTAGAACAGGACTTCTTAGACATTTAGACTATAGCTCTCAGCAGTGGTTAAGTGTCCCACATTGTCCCACATTGTCCCATACAGATATACTCTTTGTCCCACATGTGGTTTGTTGGGATCTGCCCAACCTGATTCATTTTGGCTTCATTCCACAAATTCAACTTCATTTGAAAACATTTACAAACGAATGCTCGGCTTCTTGTATTTACGGAGGAGGCAGCATGCTCCCTCAGACTGGAGGCATCGATTAGATTAGAGCTTGGCCCCTTCAGCAAAATGCATGCGATGTGAATTCTGGCGTGACTGCACCTTACAGCAGGCTTATAACTCTGTAGTGAAGACACACATGTTTGAATTTTGGTCAAGTTGAACTCTGTAAGCATAGAGCAGTGGTTCTCAACCAGGGGTCCTTGAGGGACTTCCTCCACCGGTATCTCCTCAAGATGTAGTTGACAACTTTCCAATTCTGGTCTCAATCATATGTAACAACCCAAATCTGTTCAGATGGAGGTCCCTGAAGAGAAACCGCAGAGTCCTTGACGTGAGAAAGGTTAAGAGCCACTTGAACAGAGTACTGAAAGAACTTCCACCTGTCTGGTCAGGTACTGAGAGGCCGACGCCCCCAGCAGGTTTAACTGAGCCTCACCTGCTCAGCCAATGCATGGGCATGTCGGGATGCAGCCTCTCTCTTACCTGGATGGAAGCGGTACCCATACCAACAGAGTATTTCATTCTACAACTTTCATTCAACTTCATTTGATATCCATTGTGTGACTGGAAGCATTCGTGTGTAGTACAGCCATACTCGGCACACTGTACTGCCTACTATAAAAACATACAACTACGCCACACTCGACTCCACCACACCACAGACTGTATGGGTTGTAGCTGCTGTGGTAGTTGACCAATCACAAGTCATATTAAATCTAAGAACACTCGCGATGATTGGCTGAGAGCAGAACCATACAAATACTCGTTTCTTTCTAGTTCCGGGCACAAAAAGGATCAATTGCAGACGTTATTTAACTGGAGAAGTGTCGGTACTACTTGGTACTGGGTTATTGTATTCTAATAATTCTTCATTAATAAATTATGTTGTGTTGTTCTGAATATGTACTTCCAATACTCACACCATGAAGAGCACAAATCTGAATTAGGACTTGCTTTGAATCAGCAACAGGTAGCATCAAAGCGCAGTATGGTCAGAAATAGAAAAATGAAAAATAATACTTCGTCATGAATTGTCTGTAAAGTTTGCTGTGCGTGGAGTTTCTTTCTAATACAAATAAACTTGTGTTGATGGATCTTTTTTACTGATGCTCCCAGCAAGGAAAGGAGTTTGCATCGGTTACTGATCTGCTTTTTAGGAAAGGTTTGTGACATTACAAGAGATCATAAATAATAACAATGTTTTAAAACACATTTTAACAACAATCCATTCTAATCCCACTGACCACTTCATAGTTATGATAAAATCATGATTCAATACAAAGCAGGTGTAAACAAGCAGACAGGAGCTGGATGCACATCTCAATGAGGAATCAAAGTATGGAAATGATCTTACATCTGTTTATCAGCCTTTTTTAAATGAAATATACCAACTCATGTAAAGACGCTGTTACAAGTCAGGCCATGACACTGCCTGAACACACCTGTGCGTTGCCATGGCAGCCAGGTATTTTCGGATCAACATAATACACGATAATTAGCCTGGGGTGTGAGGGAGTGCACCTAAACATCAGGTGCTCTTTTAGAATACCTTCTGGAAAGATAATCTGACTGCAACTAGTTTCCGGAAACGTATTCTGCGTACAGGTAGAACACTCTGACTGAGATACATTCACTCAGTTAGTCTACGGCAAGAGTTCAACAAAAGACAGTTTACAAACAGAAGACACAGCCGGTAAAAGACGGACCGGTAAGTCGTTCCACTCACCGTCAGGAGTAACAGGACAAACACAGAAGAAACCCGATTCATGGCTGGTCCGGGTCCGTAACAGAGGATCGCTAGAGTCTCAGTGGCGCTGGTTAGAGTCCCAGACAGACTGTGACCTGATGGAGACGAGGGGGAGGCTTATGAAAGAGGAGTGCTCCACCTCACACACACATGCACACAGACACACCCTTCAGGAGAAAGTGTGTGTGTGTGGGGGGGGAGAACTACTTCCACTACTCAGTGTTAACTTATGCGGAAGAGCCACAAAAAGACTCACACTGAATATGAAAAGGGGAAGAACAGCCACAAAGACACACAACATGGCTACAAGAGATGCTAAACAGCTGCAAAGAGACTCATAACACCTCAGAAAAGGGGCAAAACAATCATAGAAAGACACACAAGGCAACTACACAGAGGCACCAAATGACTACAAAGAGACAAAAAGAGACTACAGATAGGCCACTGACGACAAAAAGACACAAAACAACAACAAATAGAGACATTAAACTATAAAGTCTCTGTCTTGCTCCTGTGTTGGGCCTTGGCATGTCTGTGCCCAGGGGCCCGTTGTCTCATCCGCTTATGGACTTCAGTAGCAATGAGTCAGTCAGCTGCTGATGGAGACCTCATGTTCTGTGAATATCACTCTCTGATGGATTGGTTTGTAGTCACATACAACCAAGTCAACCAAAAAACTAAGTAAACCTACGTCTGGATTTTATTTTGAAAAGACATGATGCATATCACCAGCAGAAACGGTTTGATCGGTTGCCATGCCAACTATCCAGGTAGTGAAGTTATTCTATCTATATATATCTATATATATTAATATGTTGTTTTAACATAAGGTGAGATATACAGTGTAGAGGACTTTCTTTGACATTCGGTTTTAGCAACAAGATAAATGATTTAAAGAAGTAATATTTGGAGTTGACGGTTTAGTTTCACCCCACCAGTCGGCATAAACAGACAGTAGGGTGTGGCGCTGTTTCTCCTGTTGAATGCAGGTGTGTCAGTGAGTCATAGCCAGGAAATTAAAATGTTCTCGATGTCACTCAGTGTCTTTCTTGGGAGTTTTGGTGCCATTGGCAATCTGGCACATGTAAAGAGCTTCTGAAAGCGGTTGGTGTCTGTGTGGTCCTCTTCCTTGATTCAGAGGAAATCTGTTTTGAGATTTCCAAAGAAATTCTGTTTCACTTCCCAAACTTTTACTTTCGCAAATCCACAAAGACAGAGCCACCAAAAAGAAGCCAAACGTTGAAAACTGTTGAAAAGATGAAAGAGAAAGAAACGGTTGTGAGTCATCCTCCGAGATGTAAGTCACAGAACAACATCAGACATTTTAAGTCATGCTGGAAGAAAGATAAAGATAAAGATGTGTGTGTAAGTAAGTACGTAAGTAAAATGTATTTATAAAGCGCTTCTCACAGACATTAGTCACAAAGTGCTTAACATGAGTGGAATTACAAGCATAACACAAAGTGACCATGTAGGCCTAAGGGCCAAACGTTGACATTTAAGACGACAAAAAACGTACAACTAGAGTACAGCAGGTCAGAGGTGAAGCAGGGAGGTGCTCAGGAAACGGATGGATGTTTACAATGGACAGTTTGGGTCATAAATGTACTGTTCCTCTTGCGTTCTCTTACAAATAGTTTTGGATGATATGGAGCTTTGTTTCCAACCTTGGACTCATTAACTTCAAGTAATGTGGAAGAGAAACATCAGAAAGCAGACTTTTGTTCTTTAACTGATCTATAAAGCACTAGTAACTGCTTAAACAAGTAAAAGCATATGTTACATCGTATAAACCGTTTATAAACGGTTCGCACTGAATCGCACTGCTGTGTTTTCCTCTGCACTGTGACATGATTGGTGTGACCTTATGGGTGGAGTAATTCTATTCAGTGGTGAAAACCGGTCTGTCTGCTGCCTACTGGAAAGCATGAGTAATCACACAAACAAAGGCAAAACAGAGCGAGGAAGCAGTTTAGACATGTCGAGCAATGTTGACTGAGAAACTAATCCAGCAGCCAGTGACACTCCCTGCATGTCAATCTAATGTTGAGAGACAGTTTCTCATAAGAAACACGTACAATCCATAAGACAGCATTACTGTTTACTTTAAGCCCCCTCCAAGCATTTATAAGCCCTTTATAAACACATAATATTTGGTTAATAACAGCAGACAGAAGCACATTTTTAAGTATTTATTGAAATATCTGTCATTAATTGTAACTTATGTTAACATAACATAGCTATAATAATGTTTAATGATGTGATTACACTGTTTGATTAGTCATTTGTTTGAAGTCGTTCACAGGCGAGTTTAAACTACTTATTAATGTGTTCAAAACCCAGGAAAACATTTTGAGCTTCTTGGCCTTGGAAAGAACTCAAGGTCCACATACTAAATTTCAGCACTAAACTATTTTTTCATTGTGTGTTTAGTGCTGTTAAATGCTTAATGGGGTGGGTGTCTAAACCACAGACCATGTTCACTCATCATCCACCATTGTTGGGCTACAAAATCCTCATCTTCACTTTGTTTACCTGGAAACCTATTTGTCAAAACAAGTTATTGATATAAAAACATAATTTCTTGGAACCAAGGTTGCGTGTTAACAGTTTGGGTCTGGTTCCTGCTCCTATCTGGAGATCATTCTCCGATGCAGGTAGGTGACTCTTCTTTAGAAGCTGCTAATATTGATATCGACAATATCAGGCAGCGAGTTCAGTGAGCTGTCAGCTGTTCAGTGGTACAGTAAGGGCTCCAAGACGCGTAGCATTTAGGGACTTTCTATGTTTCTATCGTGATAGTTTGAGCTCAGTCTGAGCAGTCAGGGGATGATCGTCGTTTAGTCGAGTGTGGCTGCAAGAGACCAACGACTGCCTCTGTAGAAAAGGCTAAAAACAGGCCTTCCTAGTCTGTTGTCTTTGTCGTGGCTGAACAACTGACCTCCATAAAAGTTTGGTCTCATAATGAACCGGGGCATCTGCAGATAAATACCACTCGACTGAGTGCACTTGTATCGTTTTAAGTCCAATATTATTGAGACGTATTGAGATCGTTGACTTTAGTTAAAGATCCATTATTCAACTGCAAGTCAAAGACAAATTGTTTCTAAGCAAAGTTCAAACGTTTTAGCAACAGAATATACATTAAACCGGAGTGACCGTGATGTTACCTGGTAGTTCATCACAAAACTTTCACAGATTTTGCTTTTGGTCTATTTGAATTACTGGATTTTCTCTGGAAAAAACTGCTATTGTAATGAACACTATAGGCGGTAACCACTATCAACCACTCCCACATTCTGGAGGTCGTCTTTGATGAACCGCTCTGTGGGGGCGAGCATCTTCATCTTAGAGACTTAGAGGATGGAGTTCGGTCCCAGACTGTGGAGAAATGGGATTGCCACTGGTTGCAGAATCTCCTCTCGATATCTCTCTGCATTGAGATTGCCTCCAATGAAGACAAGCCTCGTTGTTCCAGTGATGGAGATGCCGCCCCACACCATCACACTGCCTCCACCAGAAGGTGTTCCTCTATCGTTGCAGCAATCAGCATAGCGTTCTCCCCGTCTCCTCCACCCCTACGATCCAACTTCCTTAGACAGAATCTGGACTCATCGCTGAACATGACGTTCCTCCACATGTTCAGGTTCCAGTGCAGGTGTTGCCGACACCAGCGCAAAAGGGCCTGGTGGCCAATAGCAACAGCAGAATAAACTGTTTGGCAGAGAAGATTTGGCAAATTTTTCATGGGCACGATCCACATACTCAGCTGTGCTGCTCATCCCACAAATGCATGTTCCTTACAAATGTGTCACCGTTTGAAAGGAAACTAAACAGGCTTTCCAACGGTATAAAATCCATTGCCAAGAAGCCTCGTTACAACAGAGAAATAATCTACCAAACACGAATTTCCGAACTTTTTGATCGATGTTTATGTAATTCACGAACTCAAAATGTGGATTTATTGTAATTGTGTTTTGTGAGTAAGTTACTCTCTATCTCCAAATAAATGGAAGACTTTTCTGTTTCTTTCAGAATGGGAGGTATGTTACATAGTGGTACTGTATGTGTGCCAAACAAGTGGAGCAATGACTCATGAGCCATTGCAACAACATACAGTATTTCTCAATAATTCATCCAGTCATGTCAGGACACAACTCAAATGGCTTCGCAGTACTAGTGGTGTGTGTGTGTGTGTGTGTGTGTGTGTGTGTGTGTGTGTGTGTGTGTGTGTGTGTGTGTGTGTGTGTGTGTGTGTGTGTGTGTGTGTGTGTGTGTGTGTGTGTGTTGCCTTCTGGTTTGTCAGGTCATCGTGGCCTTCCTCTATTACCAGGCAGTTCCCTCCACATTCCTCCTCCTCCTCCTCCTTTCTCTTGACTGAAACATGACCCTTGAGTAATGGGAACCTGTGGACTATAACGTGAGAGCTCAGGTCAGCCGCAAACAAAGTCCACACTGTTCACAGAATGGTGGGGCGCTTTGAACACACTTTTTAAATCATCACTGAAAGAAATGTGAATTGGAGCAGAAAGTAGTAGCAGAAATCCTTTTTTTTTATCTGAGGTTGTTATTAAATGTATTATAAAGAAACAAAGGTTGAATATCCAAACTATTTGATTTGGCTGCACAATATTTATGCTATTCAGCCAGCTTGACGTCACATGTGGGAAAGTATCGACTGTGTTGGATCACTGGGCGTTGTCCTTAAATTGTAAACGACAATTTCTTGAGAACGCGACGCAGACTTCAGGAAGGTTTTCTTGTGAGGCATGTAGGCAGTGGCTGGCTTTAGGCACAGCTTCTCCAACTCTTACGTAACAATAGGCATGTTGCAATGCAGCCAGCGCTCAATGTTAAATTCAATTCAATTCAATTTATTTTTGTATAGCCCAAAATCACAAATGACAAATTTGCCTCAGAGGGCTTTACAATATGTACACATTTGACATCCTCTTGTCATCCTCTTCCGAGACCCTCACATCGGAACAGGAAGAACTCCCCCAAAACCCCTTTAACAGGGAGGAAAGAGGGAGCGACCTAAACAACAACATACATGAAGTAGGCAACGTACAGTAAGCTCAGCAGATCACAACCACCGTTCCTCTTTTCAAAGAGAGACAGAGAGCAGCATCTATTGTCCGTGCTGCTCCATCTCACCTGCATCCTCCAAACACATTCAAGAAGTCACGTAGTGATGCTCAGGCCTAGATGTTCCTACAGCGCTCACAGAGCTCTGCAGTGTTTACCAAGTGAGAAGAAACTGAGAGTGACTGATGCCAATCAAACAGCAACTCCTCCGACTATTCCTTTGATGTTCAGATAATAGCCATTGGGCTAATACAGCTAACAGAACTAAACAGACAACATGATTGACAAGCCTCTACGTGACACGTCAGCTGCACGGAGCGGCGCAGATGTCACAATAGGTTAAGTATCTGTTGTGTGAGACGTGTGTGATGCTCTCGCGGTTAGACAGTTGTGCTTTGTGTTGATTCAAACATTACAGCAGTGGTCATTGCAGACACACCTGGTAGAGAGCTGCACTCTGCTGAGGGCTCTTTCAATAATGTGTTGCAGGCAGGAATGGAGAAGCTGCTGACTTTGTCTAAATGTTGACTGTGCTGAAATAGTGACAGTGACATTACATGTCAAATAAGGACACTGCCTTCTCTGATAGTATGTGTAATAGTCATACATACTGTGTAGTGAGTATGTGATCTGGTATAGCTAATAGTCCAGATGCTAGGGAGACAATTAAGAAGGCCCGAGAAAATACCACTAGCAGCACTGGAGTATGGTGCGCAGCGGTGCCGGTTAGTGAAAGATCCCACAGGCTCATACATGTTGGAGAGCCCGGTGCTTGTGCATTCCTGTGGTGTCATACTTATTATGCCCACAAAAGCTTGTATGCAGGTGTCTGTTACCAGATGTGCTGTGCTTGCACAGGGGGGCATGACGTGCTGTGACTTGAACGAACAACTGACACTGTTTTTATGCCACCTCAGCAGTAACAGGAAGTAGTCCGCTCCATCGTGAACGCCATACCTCTGGAACGCCTGGAGGGAATTTCTTAAAATTTGGCACAAACGTCCACTTGGATTTGAGGATGAACTGATTACAACTTCGTGGTCAAAGGTCAATGTGACCTCACATGATGCCATAACTCAAGAATTCATATGCTAATTGTGACAATTTCACAGAAATGTCTCGTAGGATAAAATGATGAAGTGATGACATTTTGGACAGATGTAAACTAAAACATGATTTTGTTGCAGAGGACGACACCATTACTTCATGTGAAAATGTACGTATTCCCAAATTAAAAAACATGGATTTCTCAAGACCTGAAAAATGTTTTCAGATAAAAAGAAAGTCGTCCTGAAAACAAATAGATTTATCAATAGGGACAATGAATAAAGAAGACATGGCAGTAAGGTAGTTACATGATATGGTAGTGATGATCCGCTATGCACCACATCCACTGGGATTAGCAGACAAGATGTAAATCATCTACCTGATGTTTTTATTGTGTTATTCAGAAAATATTCTCATCCCCAGACAATCACTTTTGCAACGTTGTTAAATGTGAATGTAACACAGGATCCATGTCTTTCGTGGCGGTACATGATAGATTGTGCAGATTGTGCATTGATTGAGCAGCATTTGACTCCAAGGGAAACCCGCCAGGTTCGGCTGTAATTGAATTCCATCGGGTTTGAATCGGGTCGGGTGTTTTTTTTCTTAAATGCAAACCTTATAAACCCATTTTTAATTTGTAAAAACATTGACGTAAGAAACGGAAGAATGTATTTGATAGATAACTTTCCAATCCTCTCACCTCTTATTCAACATCAAGTAGAGCTTTAACCAACGTCTGCTTTATGGATCCTGATCGATATTCTTGCTTTAGTCAGTTCAAACTAACTACCTGACATGTTTTAAATTGTGTACATGGCCGCCATGTGTGAAGAAACACAATGTGACTGGATTTTGTTTTTTGGTAAACCCAAAGATGTCAGTGCCAATAGTTCAGTGCAATGACTTTATACTGAAGTTGAAAAGAAGTGAGTGTAGGTGTTCAGGAGTGGCTTCGATCACAGGTAATAATACCTCTTGTGTGGATCCAGCCAGTAAACACAAAACGCCATAAACACTTTCCTTGAGGTGCCACACCCCGACAGAACCAGTACACATGGATCAGTGCCAGCTCTCGAGTTTAAAGCTTCACTGAGGATGGGTGAACTGTGGACACCACTAACATGTAGCACACATGATGCTGTAAAACCAGCAGCCAGAAGGGGGCAGTGCAGTCCACATATTACATTACAGTCATTTAGCAGGCGCTTTTATCCAGAGACTTAATTCAGATCCTATCACACCGCAGGCACAGCTACATATCAGGTAACAGGGACTCGGCACATGGCTTGAGACACATAGGCAACAACCAGGTTCATCATCACATGATCATCATCATCACAATCTCTGAAGACTGACTGCATCTTGAGAGGATGAAGTAAAAACAAATGGACACTGGAAAGAGTTAATCTTCAATGAAATCTGCCTCAGACGGCCGTTAATACTAGAAGTTCAGAGTACATTACCTCTCAGATGATTAGTGTGACGATGAACATGAAATGTTTCCAATGCAGCATGTTCGGTGATTATATGTGTACGTGTAGGATTTATTTTTAAGTTATCAGTGAATGACCTGAAACTAAAACATTTTGTTTCCCTTAGTTTAGAATTACATCAACCCCAGGGCTGTGGGCAACAATCTGATGTGACAGACTATACAGGGTTCAATAGATTGTGATACTATAAGCAAGGACATGTTGCTTTTTTAAAGCTAATTTTAGTCAAAATATGGCATGAACACACCATGAGCATCAAATCTGAGTAGACTACTTATTTACACAATTAGAACAGTGAGATCCATCTTTGCCTTTATCACCGTGTATTATCAAAGCACTACTTTGTTTAATCTTAGCCAGTCTGTCACCAATATTTCCACGCAAACTATAAAAAAAAAAATCTACTGTTTGAGAATTGACAGTATCACAAAACATAATATTGTAACACTCAAGTGTATCACTAATATCTTAAACCACTAAATAGCACCACTGTGATTTGCAGTGCACCATGTTGCTATTTTGAATGTCTGATGATTTTCCCAAAAAGAAAGCACATCGTCCTCCATAGTATAATAAATTAAAATAATAGAACAGGCTCACTGTGGAGCAGAGATTACCATCATGTACATGGACAAGACAAACGGACCAGCAGTCTGGATTTTGTAGTTTAGCAAATGTTTTATTAAGTGACAGATTAGTCCTTCTTGGCGGCGGCTTTCCTCATGGCAGCCAGCACGTTGCTCAGCTCCTCCCTCTTTCTCTTGGCACGAATGTGAGTGCCGATCTGCGGAAGATAAACAGCAATGTTAGACTGACTCAACAATCCTCTCAAACACGACAAGTCCATTTTCCACCAGGCCATTAGTGATTGTAGACGAGAAGAAATGAGAACATGCTGCTACAACCAGAACGCTAACTCACCCTCTTCTTGATGAACTTAAGGGCTCTCTTGTCCTTCGACACCTTTAGCAGCTCCATGGCTCGCCTCTCATACGGAGCGAAACCGCACACCTCGCGGATCATGTCCCGAACAAACTTGCTGTGTTTGGTCAGACGCTGCGGAGGAAAGATAGCTTTTAAACATGGTCCACTTTATCTGAACTGGGATCTCTACAGACTCCATTGATAACATATTATATCTTCAGTGGTGTGTAGCATGGAAGTAACACTGAAAACATCCCTCATCAAACTTTCACATCAGCCCTGTGAGCTACAGCTTTAAAAAGCACATGTAGCAGAATTAGTTGATCTTGAAATGCGGAACTTTGTACTAATTTCAGGAGCGAAGTTAATAGTCAGCTGCAGGATTTAATATCCCTTGACTCATGCTGCGTTCACACTACCAGCGACAATCATGTTGAAAATGCTTTTGGATAGAGGCCGGTGACATGAACCAACAAACTGACGCCCGACAACTTGAGCTGATCCATTAGCCGGTTCCCAGTGCCATTTAATGACACGAGAGCACTTTAACAGAGACTCGACAAACACTAACGTCTCTGTCCTGGTTAGTTAATTTTGACGATCCTGGATTAAGTTAATAGCCCTGAAAAGCCAGCTGCGCCCAGTGTTTGAGGCTAGAAGTTAAGTCCGAACCAGGACAAGGGCGGCACACTGCTAATTAGTTAGCATCCTTTGACTGACTGTGGTCTCTGTGAAGGTCAGCTGTGAAACGTTCAGTCTCTGACCATAATCACACATTTATCACCTTAAAGCTGAGGATTTCACACATCTGTATGCACAAAGTGCAAAACACTTGTGAAACGTCATGGTGTCATCTGAAAACTATGCTTCATGAAGTAGGAAAGAAATACTGAACAAGATGTCCAGTAGTCACTACAGTCAGCAGCAGACAGATACTCACCCCACGCCGGCGGCTGTGTTTGGGAGTAGTCACATTCTTGGTGACTGGATGGCCTTTGTTAAGGCCGACAGCCATAGGGTAGCGAATAGCCATGTCTACAGGAGAAAGCACACAAGCATGAGGACAGACGCTAACAAGTGGTTTCCACTAGCTGCACGGGCACGTTGAATTGGCTCCAACAGCAGCATTTCACTGTACAAAGCACAACTACAGCTCAACATTCACATTGTTCCACTGAATTAAGGCATTATGATTCACAAATACCGGGTAATAACAGAGTGCGGTAGTAATATAGTATCATTAGCGGGAGAACGTGGTGTTTATTTACATAAAAATTAAACTTGTTATAATTTGTCTCCGTACATACTGCATCGTATCGCGACTGTAAGTCTCGTTAAATACGGAATAGTTGGCTGCTTGAGTGCGCTGAACGAACAGAAACATGGATGCTGGTTATTCACTGACGGGGCAACACATTTACAGCTATTTCACTTGTTGTTGCGCTATAATACTGGGCTCAGACGTTAAGTGAAGTCATTAGTTCACCATAGTTTCAATTTGTTCAGTAGAAACGGACGGATGGCGGAGATTAGCCGTGGCTTTTAGCTGATATTTTTCAACATTTAAAACTTACCTGCTGTCTACGATAGCGGTCAAACCGGAAGGACTGCTGGAGGAGAGAGGCGGGGTAATGAAAGGTTTGACCCGGAAGACACTTTTGCTTGTGCGCCAGTAGAGCAGTGCCCCTGCCGACCGGAAGAGGTACTGCTGTTTGATTTGTGGTCCAGGCTGGTGCAAGTACCAAAGAGGTTGTTTGAAACCTTTTAAGACTGTGGATGTAGAAAAATAACAAATATGAATTATGGTGGGAGTCTGATGATATTTTTTTGAAAGAATTCCGTTTGAATGAAGAAATGTTTTATTGAAATATTGTTTAAACAATAAACAAACTAGAATATGAGGCAAATAGTACTGTTGTGCATTTATTTTTGCATTGTCCAATTGTAAAGATTTTCTGGTAAAACCTATGTGCTTTCATAACTAACAATATTGATGTCAGTTTTGGCTTGCTTTGGAGGAATGGTCTCCTGGAAAATAACACACAGAAAAACACTTTTTTCTTTTTTTTCTTGTCTGTATAACTAAATTACATAAACACATTTTTTAACTGAACTGAATGAATTTAATAAGTAAAGTGATTATTACCTGTAGCAGCTGTCATTCTCAACTCATTCATGGCTGTAGAATATTCCTTAGTGTACAATTGCATGTAGGGTGTATATGTGGCTGTAGATTCTTAACAAGAATATGTGTGTGGATGTTTTTATTTTAATTTATTTTACAAATTGTACATCTACATGCCAGGGAGGGCAGCTGCAACTGCAGAAGGATAATAGAAAGAAATAAAAACGTAAATAATAATAATATTAATCAAAAAGAGAATATCTGTTATCACGAGCAATGCATGCTGTTAGTTTTCAGGCCCTTTTTGTTAGAACGGCGTTTAATAGTTGTATGTACAGTTCAAAGTCTTTGTAGCTTGAATACCTACATCTATGTATATATAATTTGGCAAGAATAAGTAATATATTTATAGTATATGCCCGTTATAGGAAAATAATCATATAAAATATAACATGTTCAAAATATAATGTTAAATATTTGTACTTCATTCTTGCTCAACAAGAATGTGTGTGCATGTGTGGGTTTTTCTCTCTTTTCCGTTCTCCCATCATCCATTGCGAGACAGGAAGCGGTCTCTGCTTTTGGCGCGGTCTTGATAGAGGGGTCGGCCATCTTGGAATCACATCAGTGTTTCAGCGGGTTTTACTCTACTCTGAGACGTTGCATGAGCACTCGACTCATTGATTGACCTCCTATCGCTGATTAAGGAGATAAACTGGTTTTGCGTCCCCGTTTAACGACCGGAGTAGATACGTTTATCTGTATTGCTCACAGAGTGAAGACGCAAACTTAGGATTGTTGAAAGAACCGTCATGGCGACAGCTACCCCAAGCCGTGAAGCTGGCCGGACGGCGGCCTCGACACCCCTCTCCCCGACCCGGATCTCTCGCCTACAAGAAAAACAAGATTTGCAGCACCTGAACGATAGGCTGGCCGTTTATATCGACCGCGTTCGGTCATTGGAACTGGAGAACGACCGGTTGACGTTCAAAGTGTCCGAGAAAGAGGAAGTGACTACTAGAGAGGTGAGTCGAACAAAAACGAGCCAACTATTATTTCAGCCGCAGACCACCTGGCCACCAGTAACGTGAACCAGAGCTTCAGCGGATCTAGAGCTCGTTAAACAATACGTCCACGTGAATACATGATGGATAGGAACTAACCCTCGTTAGATATAGCTGCCAATTTCCCATTAAACATCTGAATTAACTAACAATTTCACCCGATATTGTGTTCACTAATTCATCGGTGCGCTCACGTTAGTTTACCGGTGTTGTGTCAATATTGTTTCATGGTAAGTTTGCGTGACATAACAATATCACGATTGATATAATTTTACTTTGTCACAGTTAATAAAGCAGGCGCGATCGCATTCCCCAATCTGCGTTCGAACATAACGTAACCGGGAAGATTAAGGCGGGTGGTTCTGCGCGCCAATCTATAATATGAGCGAGTTATGAGTTTTCATTTATTTTTGTGCAACTTCACTTCACTGCAAACGTGCACAATCAAACGTAACATGATGTAGAAGAATGCCCTGCTACAGAATGGTTAAGTGAAAGCGCCAGGCAGACTTCACATGATGTTTTAAAGTCATACCGAGTCTGTCTCCCAGCAGCTTCCTTCTCTCTGTAGTATGTTTGGGATCATTACCGGACCCTCTCATTTCACTTGGACCCTCCTGATGTGATGGTGTTCTGTTTGTCATACGTTGGTAATATGTCAGAACATGTTCTGGCCACAGTCATCTCAGCCATGGAATGTTTGCAGAGAAATCCAGATAATACAACAGAATTTAAACAGGCTGACAACGGCCTGACGTGCATAGTGTTTTAAATAACTGAATTATATTTCAATTTTATTATGGGTAGGATCCTGTGAAATAACTGACTCATTTCAAGTTGCAATATTTTCTTAGCATATGTAGGTACTTAGGAAAGCATTTTTATAATGATTGTGTTGAAATATAGCAATATGTGATATATACCGTTGTACCAAAACGTGGACCTTATGAAATATCACTCTATAAGAGAAAAGTTCAAATCCTTTTTCAGACCACATCACATGCTTATAGAAGACCCAGATACAGCAGCAGTGTTATTAGATCCCTCCTCAGTATTAGATCATTGCATCTGTTTGCTCTCGGGTAGCATGTGTAACTAACGTGTATGTCATTCAGCACAACACATTGAGTGTTTTTATTAATTTGTGTATGTATATATTTTTTTCGTTGTGTATAAAAAGTGAGATTAAAGGTTTTAGAATTACATTCACAGCTCAAATATCAGCACAGTGCATGAGCATGTGGTATTTTGATCCGTGCTAACAGAACGGGGTTCGACCAGAAGAGAGATGCACATCTCAGTTCAGACGAACACATTTCTGCAAACGGCTGGTACTGACGGCACAGTGGACAGAATAAAGCCACTTAAAATTGAATAGTGTCTTGTCATTTTATTTTTATTTAACCCAGCCAAGTCATCTAGTAATGACTGTGTGTCCCTCCCTTTAGGTGACCGGCCTGAAGGCTCTGTATGAGGCAGAGTTAGCTGATGCTCGACGGGTTCTGGATGAAACTGCTAGAGAGAGAGCCAGGCTCCAGATAGACCTGGGCAAGGCTCAGGCAGACCTGGAAGAAGCCACACGCAGGTGATATGACACAATACACAGGTCACCTTGTTTGAGATCAGATGACTCTGGAGACCAGATCAGCGTTTGGTGTCAGCGGGCAGTATGAAGCCATAACTGTTCTCCTCCTCTGTCCATGTGTTCCAGTGCTAAGAAGAAGGATGGGGATCTTGCTGCAGCGGTGTCCAGGGCCAGTGGTCTGGAGGGCCAGCTGCACAAGAGCGAAGCAGCTCTTTCTACAGCTCTAAGCCAGAATGCTGCTCTGACTTCTGAGCTGGCTGATGTCAAGAGCCTGCTGGCTAAGGTGAGTACTGCAAGGTTAAGGGTTAAATACCGGTAGTGTCTGTGCGTTCTCTGAAACGTGTTTCCTACAGGACATTGGGAGACTGAAGGGGAGCACTTCCCCACAAGAAAATGTTGTACATTTTCAAGTTAACTGCGTCAATCTGGTGCATTTAGATACCTAAATTAAAACGCTAGGTCTGTGAAGAACTTTGTGCTCTAGTATTGGTGAAATGTAGTACATTTAAGTATTTAAGTTCAACGTTGAGGGTACTTGTACTTCAATTGAGTATTTCCATTTTCTGTAACTTTATTAGTTACTAGTTACTTTGGCGTTTCAGATTCTTAATAGAAAATATATAAATGGTGATCTGTTATTAAGTAGTACATAATTAAGTATATAAAGTAATTCAGAGGACCAGAATCCACAGCGACGTTTAGTTCTTCTCAGCTTTTCTATCACGGGTAGCTCATGATGGCTCAGTCAGTTCAATCCATGTTGAGTTTCCTTCTGCTAATATTTCTTACAGGCAGAGGACAGCCATGCTGTTGCCAAGCGCCAGCTGGAGGCGGAGACACTGATGCGTGTAGACTTGGAGAACCGCTGTCAGTCACTGAGTGAAGACCTGGAGTTCAGGAAGGGCATGTTTGAAGAGGTAAGAGTGTGTCGGCCAATGGCATGTAGATGACCCCAAATCATTGTTTCCCTGATCTATTACCCTCTATTATTCATGTAGAAGTGAATGACATGCAACATTAGAAAACACGAGTCAAATGTATTGGTTCAACATATTAACTATATACTGCATGTTTCTGCTCTCCGGTCGTCTTCCTTGTGTTCAGGAGGTGCGTGAGTCTCGGCGTCGAAAGGAGCACAGGGTAGTGGAGGTGGACTCTGGAGTCAGACACGACTACGAGTTTAAACTGGCATCGGCTTTACAGGTATGTTGGGATGAATAGTGACCGCTTTCATGTCTGTGCGAGGGCGGGGCAATAGAAGCAATATATGGGTACATATATAGTAATATCAGTGATGAAGACTGCAAATATGGGGTTGATATGAATATATGAAATGTTGGTCGCTTGACAACAGCCAATCACATCGCAGAGGCAAAGCAGTGAATGCCACGAGTTTTCCCTCCACACATTTCAATGTGTCTGTCGTTAACCCTCTGAACCCCAAAACCAGGCGGCGGGATTGAAAATCATGTTTTCTTCAAATAATCGCAGAAACTACACCGTTTATTACAGCCAATAGCTGTAAACACTGACATTAGCGGCAGATTTTCAGCTTCCCGACGGTCCTTGAACACACCACGAACACTTCTGCCAGAAAAAGCAGCAGCGCAAACAAAGCTTATAATTTGGATATCTAATGACAAACGTTTGAGTCTACATGTCTCATTTAATATCTCGACCCACATAAACCGTTTAAATGAACCACATCCTCTAAAAAAGACAACACTTTGCGCTCCTCGGTGCACCTAGGACACCATGATCGACTCCGCTGAGGCCAACAATCATGTGACAAAAATTCCGTGAAACTTCGACTGCGGGCCGCTGAACTCAGCTCGGAACACAACTTGGAATCATGTTGTTTCAATAGATTCCACTGTTTGCCAATTTTTGAAAAATTGATTATCAAAGAAATTCAACTGCCGTTTTTTTTCCTTCTATTTTTAGGATTCATTGCATTCTATCTGTTATACTGCACTAACGACATATTTGAGTTCTCTCTACTGCTGGTCATGGTTGTGCTGTTTCAATAGAGGAGCAAGACTTTGATATTGTAGCTATAGTACAGAGTAAAATGTGACTTTGTGGTCAGAGGGTTAAATTACATTACTAGTGCAGCTATGACCATGTTACTGCCCGCATGTGACATGTCATATGAAGGAGTCTCTGAAGTCTTTTAATGTCGACCAATCTGTACAAATCAATTGAGTCTCACTTTGTATAAATCCATTTCATCTGGTTTTGCCCGAATGAGTGCAGTTAAAGACCATAACAGCCAGCAGCTTGATGCTTAGCACTGCACTACAACAGAGACGTGCCCTTCTGTCTCCATGAAGACAGAAACCAAGTCAAAGCTCAGTAGTCTGTGAAGTAGAGGAGCAGCATTGTGACTGACAGCATGGTTCTGTTGTGTTACTGGAACCAGTGCTGTGGAAATATGCAATTTGCTGAATTTACAACATGACTATTAAGGAGGAGCCTTTGTTTGAGAATTGGTAACAATAATGTTTGTGTGATCCCATCAGGACCTGAGGAGGGAACATGACGAGCAAGTCTCTGTGTATAAGGGGGAACTGGAGCAAACCTTCCAGTCCAAGGTGAGCCACACATCCTTTTCTTTTCCTTTTATCTCTGAAGCTTTGACTCACTAACAAAGTCCGTCTTGTTCTCACTCCAGCTGGATAACGCCAAGGTGTCCTCTGAGATCAATGACAAGGCAATGGGCTCGGCCAGGGAGGAGCTGCAGGAGTCCCGTATGAGAATAGAGAGCCTTGGGTATCAGCTCAGCGCCCTGCAGAAACAGGTACTGCTGTGGAACACAAACCTCACCATTTCAGCTCCAGCATTTCTATTGCTAATTAGCTTTATCAATGAATGGTCATGCTGATCGGTCGCTTGTATGTTGTAAGGCGGCTGCCTCAGAGGATCGCATCAGAGAGCTGGAGGAGATTCTGTCAGCAGAGCGAGACAAGCACCGCCGTGCCATGGAAGTAAGGGAGCACGAGATGAGCGAGCTGAGAGACCGGATGAACGCTCAGCTCAGCGAATACCAGGAGCTGTTGGACGTGAAGCTCGCTCTGGATATGGAGATCAACGCATACAGGAAGCTGCTGGAGGGAGAGGAGCACAGGTACAACACACACTATGTGAAACAGCTCAATGTTGGAGATGACAGGGTGCTCCAGACGAGAAGTTTGACTGAGTTTCCCCCATGTTGTCGGTCATTGCTATTTCTTTAGGGGGCGACCGTGGCTTACTGGGTAGAGAGGGTTGTCCGCCAACCGAAAGGTCACCGGTTCGATCCTCGGCTGCACCGTGTCCTATGTCGAAGTGTCCCTGAGCAAGACACTGTACCCCTAACTGCTCCCCGGGCGCCTGTCATTGGCAGCCCACTGCTCCCTATATATACAGGGTCAAATGCAGAGAGTTTCCCCACTGTGGGACTAATAAAGAAATGTTTCTTCTTCTATTTAGATTACAGTGCGCGTGCTGTTTAATAACAGAACACGGTGTAGACCTGTTCTATAGGAAAGTGAACCTTAAATCACTTCTGTTATGATCTGGCGCTATATAGAAAACTAAATGAACTCTACCTTCGGGGGGGGGGGGTGCCCCCCCACTAATACGATGGTAGGGGAAACACTGCATTATCATGACTTTATGCAAATTAGGTCCAAGATCAAACTAGGCCGTGTTGATCAAAGAGGTTGTCACCCAACCACCTGCCGGAGCAAGCCGGACCATTTGGGGTCCTGTCTGGATTTGGTGCATCTCCACCATAACGCTCTAGTGACTGTTTGTCCCTTTTTCAGACTGAAGCTGTCCCCCAGCCCGTCTGCTCGAGTCACCGTTTCCAGGCTAACGGGATCCTCCTCCCGCTCCAAAAGAAAGAGGGTGGAGGCCGAGACTATGGATGTGCCAGAGGGGCAGCTGCTGGTGTCTGAAGAAGCCACAGCTAGCGGAGCAGTAACCATATCACCCACTGATATGGACGGAAACGCAGTCACACTGACCAATGATAGCGCTCAGGTGAGTAAGACTGGCCTCATAGTGACACAAAGACATGAAGGTTGGATTTATCTACGATGGCAGTAAATGCTGATCATTACAGGTAGAGTACAAAGTCAGCCTAAGGCCTTCTGTCAAACGCTCTTCTTGTGTGTTGTAGGACCAGCCGCTGGGCAACTGGAGGTTGAAGAGACAGGTGGACGATGGGGACGAGGTCGTCTACAAGTTCTCCCCGAAGTTCGTCCTCAAAGCTGGGCAGTCTGTGACGGTGAGAAACATCAAGAAGACTAGTTGCTACTCTTTATCGGGGCTGTGCCATTCAGCCAAACCTTCACTTCATATCTCCATAACTATATGTATAACCACAGAGCATGTCTCTATGTGTCTATATGAAATAACCACATGGTTTTGTAACACTTGTATGTATTAATCACATGACAAATGAAATGAAGTATTTTCTCATTCAATAATAAACTTAAGTGCATAATCAGGTTTTCTGATAGATTTGAGTTAGCATGTGCCTGTTATTGTACATTGAGACGTCTTAATTGTGTATCAAGGTATATCGATATATGATTTCATCACGATGTGATTCTATTAAAACCTGTTAACACTCCGACGGCCCGCCCGTGGTCTTTTGGAGTGTAAAGTGTAAACCTGTGTTATGTAAACAGCTGCTATGTATAGGTAGGTACTGATGCAACATATCTTTGGAAAGCTAGGATTCTTGTGATTCGATTGCTGCAAACCATTTCAAGATACAATCACAACAGCAGGTACAATCAACGTCTGTCAGACCACCAACCAACAAACAAGCAGTTACAAAATCCAGGCAACTCACCAATCAAGCTCTATAGAAATCCACCCATCGATAATATTCCAACCAAAACGCTCTTGTTACATTGACAGAGGTCCAGACGATCCAATCCAGTCAAATATTTAGTCCAAAACGCATTATTACGTCCATAAATACCCATTGGCTGCTGTTGCATCATTTCAAATTAGCCGGCAGATATGCCTAACTATTTATGTATTTTCCATCATAACTTCAGTTTGCATGTACATTTTGCCGCTCTCTGTCTCAAAATGGCGGCTGCACTCTGACCTTTAGATTAACACCTCATTTGACTCAATAGGAGCTTCCTTGTCCTGTCCACAGCCAACGAGAGGCCGCGTTGAAGGAAAGTGACTGCCCCTCTTCTAAGCTTGAGCCAATTGCAACCGATGGTTCTGATGACTGACGCTTCGTAGAGCCAATGACATTTCATAAATTACAATATACAGCTTCAGGGGTTCGATTTAGAGCCAGAACACAGAAGTCACTGCGTGACCGTGAGTCAGGTCCCTGTGTGGTTTTTGAGATTTTTGGAAAGTGAATAATGGCGAAATAACTTACAGATTACTGTATTTAGACATAAATAAGCTTTAGTGTATGCTGTGGTACTATTGTGTTTTCTAGCTAATAAGTCCCAGCTATAGTCATCTGCAGGCATCTGTTTGCAAAGAAACCTTCTACTTCAGTATGTCCACTACTATTACTCAATGCCAGTAGCACTTACAGTGATTCTGAACTTCAGAGTGTTACCTTTCAAAAGAGCCCAACACCATGCATGTACTCCAAATGGTTGAAGAACAGCTTTCAGTTGACTCTGGGTATGCCTTGGATAGGCCTTTTAGGCTCACTTCACTGGAGTGGTAACAGGCGAAAATAAAACGAATTATGGCCCTGCCCTACTTTGATTAGAGTGTATAATATAATAAATGTATGATTTGTATCCAGGCTTAAAGGTTTGGTTCAGTGAATGCTGTAGATGTTACTGTTCACACCTCTGTCTCAGGGACCTGCTGCTGAGGAGCTGTGGTTGAGATCCCTCCGTGGTACAAAGCAGCCGATTGATGATGTTTAGTATCGGCTGATGTTATTTCTGTGTCGGCGTGTTTGAGTGGCGTCTGCAGTCTTTGAACATGTGATGTATTAACCTGCACTGTGTGTGTGTACAGGTGTGGTCTGCTGATGCTGGCGTGGCCCACAGTCCACCATCTGACCTGCTGTGGAAGAGCCAGACCTCCTGGGGCACAGGAAATGACATCATCACCACTGTGGTCAATGCTGATGGCGAGGTAAAGACTTTAGTGTTGATTTGGTGTGCGTGTTGAACGTGGTTCCCGGCTCTGCAGCTCTGTTCTGGGCTGTGTTCTGAGTCATGAGTCTGACTGTCCTGCAGGAGGTGGCCACGAGGAGCGTATCCAAGACTGAGGTGGAGGTCGAGAACGGAGAGGAAGAGGAGGAAGAGGCAGAAACGGTGAGTTTCATTGAACGGTGTTTTTATTATTTTGTCCACACCATTTATATCAAAGAGGCCAGTTCCATGTCATGCAACGGTGGTTGATATCTTGCTGCCAGGTGGTTTATCACACCTCAGAACACAGTGAGCTCTAATTCGTTCCTCTTGCTGTGTTAGTCCCTTCATAAACAAACGCTATATTATATCAATCATGTGACCGTTCCTGATAATCTTGTGCCTTTGAAAAAGAGGCGGAGCCCAGAGGAAGAGCATGAAAGCGTGTTGGCTGATGTTCAGCTGGATGCTTCGTGTGCATATATTAGTCCAGCTCCCCTGTGACTCATTGAGCCCCGTGATGTTAGCACAGGATGCTACATGTCACAGTGACAAATGCCATATATATGGCTGATAAAATGTTTCTGGTGATAATCTTCAGCGTCTGGTCTCTCCACAGGGAAAGGTGTCCTCCAGAGAGTGTGTCATCATGTGAAGCCTTCCTTTTCCGTTGGCTTTCACTTCCCCATTCTATATTTTTTTTCGATATGATCTTGACCCTTCCCTCATCATTGTGTTTTTTACTGTTTAAGACAATATAAGAATTTTTGGACTAATGGACTCTTTTTACTGCCCTTTGTATTTCTGGACCTGCTTCAATGACACTGCTAGCGTCTGCGGATCAGCCCCCCCCCCCCTCTCATGTTGGTGGTTCACTAGTCTAGAAAACATTGTGTAACTGCTGCTCAGGAATCAACTGAAAGCACCATGGAGAGATGATGAGCTCCTAACGTTAGTGTTAAACCGTCTTAATTACATTTTGGAGAACGCTTTTTTCCCCTCCATAATCAAAGCTTTTAAGTGTTTCCCGTCTATAAAAGATGTTTGTGTGGTTAGATAGATTTCCTCTGAGTTCTTTATGTATTTTGTAGAAAAGCCAGGTCAAGTAAATTTTGTATCACAGAGCCCAATATCTGAAATCACAAATGTTGCTCCCATCATAGCTGAAGTCCAAACCTTTGACAGGCCCGGTCCTTACATGAGCATCCCTCTGCTGCAAAGACAGCCGGGACATGTGACGGTCCGTCCGATGGCTCGCTTTAGGTATCTGAACAACACCGTGGAATGAAACGCTGTAGTGCCCTCTGACATCTGAGGAGTGGTCACCGGCTTCAGTGAATCACTGATGTCAGTGCTCTCTCACTGACCTGTGAAACAACAAGCCCCACCTTTTCTGCTCACGCTGTCATGTAACGAGTGGTGAAGTGTACGGAAGCACAGCCTCGGCTAACCGGGACAAGCACAGTGATAGGAGCCTCTCCTGTATGAGAGGTTGTGATAGTAGGTAGGTCCACAGCCACGGAAGCAGTTTAACTCCTGCTCGTGTGTCCATGTGGCTCTGTTGTAATACGAGCCTGACCCTGATGGGACAGTACGGAGCAGCGTGGCTGCTGTGAGTCTGAGGTATTCTGTTAAGAGAAGCCTTGTGACTGGCAGAACATTGGACTATAATTGGACACAAGCTGGAGAGTTGTGCTGAGTTACATCACGCAGTGTTGCTCTCAGCCTTGTGTGCCGTCTTGGAGAAACTCCATATTTTCTCGTGTGTCTGTATGCCGTGCTTTACATCGCTAGTTATTTTTCTATAGAGTACTCGTCTATGTAATCACTTTGCTACCACCATATACTTCATTTCTTATTTGAGTGTTTTGGGATTTGTGTGATGATGTATATTACCTTAAAGATACTTCAGGAGCCTGAACACTACTGCAGTGTTGTGTCCTCGGCCTCAGACGGCTTCTTGTCCAGCTGACCGGCTCTGACGTGTGCCAGTGTTCGACTAACTGACTCTGAAGTTAATACTGTAAGGCTCTGACATGTGGAACGTGATTCAGTCCCTCCAGGAATTCTCATGATTGTAGCACAAGAATGATTGTGTATTGAGCGGATCTCTGCAGTATATCACCTTTTCATGGACTCTGGTCTCACTTTTCCAATCACTCTAAGTTCCATTGAGATGTCAAATAATGAAGCTTCAGTCTCAACAAGAACAACTTCCTTTGATCTACATGCTGCATATTCGTATGCATGATCATCCTTAAACAATAGCACAGTTTGCAGCTGAGGTCCAATTTTTTAAACTTTAATCAGAAAAAAACAAAATGTCTGTATTTTGGAAAAGCTTCTGAGGCAGTGAGCTGTCCCTGGAGGGGCTGTCCCATGACTCGGAGTGACAGCTGTGCTACACTATAGATGTGACTTTGTGATGTTTCTGTTGACTACATTTAACCTGGGGGGGCATGCCAACTGTGAGTTTTCATTCATGATTAACTGTTGAACTACTTTTTGTACACACAATAAAATAAATGTTTTACATATACACAGCTGATGTCAGTGGTAGTTATTAACACACATACATGGCAGATGGGTTTTTCCTACATTAAGAAATCATTTTAATTCTAAAAGATTTGAGGGACACCAAACCAGTGGATTACCCGTTAGGATGCCTATTACAGCGCCATCTTGTTTTCTGACATGTTATGTTTGAATATGTAAATGAGGCATTATGCAAACTTTAGCTGAATTTAGGTCAAATCTACAGATGCAAAAGTCTATTTTCATGTTTTCTTTCCACTCGATCTGAAAGAAGACATTTTATGAAGCAAAAAGCTTTTGCCAGAATAATCTTTATAATTTACCTGAAATGTTTCTCGTCTGTGAAACGTGGAGTTTTTTTCCTTTTCTTTTTTGGGGAGAAAGTGATTTTCTTTTCTCAGTGTTGTAATATTCATTCCCTCGTGTTCTAAACGGGACTAAAAGCACTCGTGTTTTCTTACATGTCACTAAGTTTTACTGGAACTTTGCACGCTTTCACAGAAACAACAAAACATTTATTTTCCGCTGTTCGTGGAACACACGAGAGAACTATTTAGATTTGACTTCTGATAATATTACTAAGATTGTGATATTTAAAGTGTGGAATACACCTCTGAAATACCTTGTTTGATGCAGAGTTCATTGACATGGTGAGGTCTAAACCCACTGATCAAAAATCTGTAAGGCTGCACTTCTCCTTGAATTTACTGAAGAAGAGTAGATTGGAAATAAGACATCGCTGTCCTGTTCTGTGTACGGACATGAGAACGGCTGTTTCCATTTAGTTGTTGAAGAAAGAAGACAAGCTATCCAAATCATCAGCAGACCCACCTCTACTTTTATCCTAGACAACACTGTTTTCCTCTGAATATATATATATATAGTTTATATCTTTATACATTTTGATTTAAAATAATTTTTTTATCAATGTTTTGTTATTTTTTCCAATGCATATCTTGAGTTAATACAATTTTGACAAAAACAAAAGGACAGCTCAGGACTGACTGCTGATGGTTCATTAGTCGGTTTGCTGTTGAGAAAAGAAAAAGCATTTTATTTGAATTTCCGCTGAGAATCACTGACGGACATGAGGAGTTCAACTAATCGACAGTCTTATCTCTACGAGTGCAATATAATCAATGACTGATCATTTTACAAAGTCTTTGTTTTCATCAACATGGAGCCGTTTCACTATTCTTTGCCTCATTTGTAGTTCAGTGATCATGTTCGACAACATTTTCAACCGACACTCAACCAGCTGCTCGAGTCGTCTCCGTCCTGATGCTCCTACAGACCTCGCAGGTGGGTGAAGGGCTGTGGAAATATGAAGTGGTCTGATTGGCTGTCTGCTCATTGTTTGTAATTATGAAATAAAAAGGACATCTTGAAAAGAAAATGCGCCAGAAGGAAATAGAGAAGTATGGAAAACCCATTTCCGCAGCAAAAAAAACCCAAAATGCAGCAACACTTTTGTTGCATCCATCTGTAACCATAACACTGACCAGATGTTTCCAGCTGCTATAGAAAGTCTAAATGATGAGATACTTTAACACAACAGTCATAGAAACAGCTCTTTGGCAGGTTACCCTACCTTTGACATATAAATGGATTGTGAGTACATTGAAGACTTTGTGGCTTTACAGCAGATGAAATACATGTTTCACATGGATTGTACTCAGGAAACGCACCCTCGAATAGAAGTAAGCAAGAAGCGGCTCTGGAGTATAAACAATAAAATCGATGTGGCGACCTTCAATAAACAGCAACTGGAAACATCTGGTCAGTGTTGTGGTCACAGATGGATGCACCAAAAGTGTTGCTGCATTATTTATTATTTTGCTGGCTGAAAAAAAGTTAAAAAAAACCCAGCAAAAAACAACTTTGAATTCTTGTTTTGTTTTTTTCTGCACGTGTAAATAGGCTTCCATATCAATGAGCTAAAATATAGAAGCATACGTTTCATAAAAAACGTATTTGGTTGTTTCTTAATGACATGTCATTGTCATTATGTAATGTCTCATTTATATGAACACTGAACACTTTGGGTAACTCGTCCTACTAAACCCTCATCACAGGCTGAAAAACACAGACTCAGCAGAAACATGAAGGAAAGGATTAAGGAGGAGAGGAGGGAGTAATGTTATGCTGCAATGAAACACCAACGAAGAAGGAGAGATACGGACCCGCCCTACTCTGCCTCTGATTGGCTAGTACTCGTTCCCTTCGTTGGCTGGATTGGTTAGGCCTAGGGTAGGAACATCAGGGTAAGCCAATAGGAGGCAGAGTAGGGCGGGTTATGGGAAATCCGTACAAGTGGTTTTCCGGGTAGATAGATGTGCTTGGTTCCCGACTGTTAAACCGTTGCTGTTCAGGACTCCACCGGTTCTATAGGAGTCTAACGGTTGTTCAGGATGCTGCTGGTTTTGTCTGACGACCATAAAGAACACCTCTCCTTCCTGCCGAAAGTTGATGCCGCAGGTCAGTAACTGGTCCTGGATCAGTAGCACGACAACACGTTGGCTGCTGTAACGACTGAGGTGTGATTGTCAGCTGACAGCAATGAAGCAATAACGATGATACCATCCTGAAAGCTGCTCGCTCTGTGTGATGGTCAGTGGAGTATACCAGGTGAAATGCCCGGATGAATCCTCGGAGCAAGAATGAGTTTGTACAAGTACGAGACGTGCTTACTGCAAATACTCAGCCTCCTGTAAGAGTGCAGACGATCAAACAACTATGAAATTCAGATTATATGATGTAACACTACAACACTTTTAATGTGATAAGATTTAGTGTATGTACATTTACATTTGTATAGTACACAGTATGTGTGGGTGTGTCTGTCAATATTAATGTAAGGCGACAAATCCCCCCCAAAATATTATTTTTATGCACCGAATACTTATTACCGATATTTGTCTCTGTGGCTCAGAGAGCGGGTCGTCCTTCAAACACAAATCGGTAGTTCGATCCCCGGCTAGTCTATGTCGATGTGTCCTTGAGCAAGACACTGAACCCTTACATTGCCCCAAATAGCCCCTACCGTTAGTGTGTGACTGGCTCAGTGACATGTAGCTTGGGTGGTCGGGGGTCCGTTTACCATGATCCGGGATCAGTGCATCCACAGCCAGCACGACACATTTTCCAAGCCATTGAGCTGGAAGAATGGACAAAATGAATTGAACAAATCTAAGAAGAATCATAAATTCGACCCATAATTAATAATCTAAGATGACTAAGACCTTTCAGCTCCTCAAAGTGCTTCTGAAGCTCAGCGTACCACAGCTCGTCAGTGCATGGCTGGAAGGCCCTGGCAAGTGTATTTTTGAGATTGTATTGATTGGCACAAACCTCTCTTTGTCTGTCTGGCCTTTGTGCACGAGGACCAGACGTGCTGCAACTTCCATTATAGAAGAGCAACACAAGGATGTCAGTGTCATCACACTTGACGGTGACTCTTGTGTACGTCTTTGCGAGGAGGCACAATCGTGGTGTCGGCCTCTTCTCCATCACTTATCAATAATCCTTTATTATTAGAAGAGTTGAGGGGATCCAAACCATAGAGTATAAGAGGTGCACGTTGTGATCGGCAGGTCGCTACGCGGTCTGGAAGCTGTCCGTGTCCTCGTCTTACAACTTTAACCCTTTCAGACTGTGCTTTCACTTCATGACAGTTAATTATAACATTTTGGTTGCCTCACTTAGTCAGGTGCTGTTTCTGCATCTATCAAATGAATTGTTGGATTGTATCCGAATAGCACCTCTGGAGAACGGGTGCATCACTTCTATCTATATGCATTGATTTGGTAAATTGTGTCCGTGTGTTTTTGTCCTCAGTGGTTGGAGAGTTCGGTCGCATAGCGCTGGAGTTCTTAAGGAGAGGAAGCACTCCCAAGATCTACGAGGGAGCAGCCAGTAAGACCACAGCTTTCATCACATCCTCCTCACCAGGCAGCTGATTGGTCCACTCCGACTGCTGTAGAAACTTTACTCAACGCTGTGGGCAGTAGTGGACTTGTTATTGGCAATATGGCGTAAAATATTCCTGATATATATATATATATATATATATATATATATATATATATATATATATATATATATATATATATATATATATATATATATATATATATATATATATATATATATATATATATATGGCCAATGGAAAGAAGCTGTTATTAACACTATTCTACAGCACCACATACTACACCTTCCACAATGACTTGACAGTGGAATCAACACACAAACAGTCTGAACTTCATGAAGGAGAAGTAACAGTGATCACTTTACAGCTCACAGTGTCAGGTCTGCAGTTAATGATGGTTAATGATGATCAATGAAATCATTGAGTCCAGTTTGATTCATCATTAATAGTTTAAAGAGACAGTGCATGTTTGAGTAGGCTGGTTTCATTTCTGTGGTCACTAACCATCCCATGATTATGTGTTCATTGTTGTTTGTGATTAACAGACTTTAGAGTGTATAATGACCCACTGCTTGCAGGAAAGCTGTGTGTTCCGGTGGAAATGGTGCAGCATGGAGTGGAAGGCCTGATGTATCTGATGACTGAGAGCTCCAAACACATGGTGACTCACACACACACACTCTGACACTGTGTTTGACATGGCAGAGGTTCAGAAGGACTGTTTGACGTTGACTTAAAGGTGATTAGAGGAATGTCTACAACCTTTAATTGAGACCAGGTGTACAGCTGTGTGTTCGGGTTATGGTTGAAATGGCAATAGACTGTTTTTTTCTTTAACTTATCATTATGTAGTGTATGCTGATGGAAGAATGTAATTGCTATAGCACAGTGACACCATTGCTGTTTAGATTGGTTCCCTATGAGCCTCGCGTTCACTGTGCACTTCTGTTGGCGTCCGGGTGTTTGTGACAGTCAGAGCGCCTGAACAGGAATCTGTGATGTGGGAGTTCCAGCGGATCTGGGAGAATCTGGAGCACATTCAGTAATGCCTAGTGCTATGTGTCAAACAAAAGAAAAGACTGTCGCAACACCAGCAGCCAGAAACAAACCTCTAAGATTAAATGTCTGTGTGATAATCTAAACAACGCTAGGTAACGCTAACACACTTGATGTCCTTTCTAAAATGAGTAATGGTGAAGCTTAGCCTACTAGGCTATATTCTGTTATATTCGATCCGGTTGTCTTTGCTACAGCATTGCCACCAACAATACCACTTGGAAATGCAATTTGGGAAAAGTTGTCTGTCGCTACTTTAATAGACTTTGTTTCCTTCAGACTTTTAGGAGGAGAGCCCCCCAGATATAAGTGTGTGTGTGTGTGTGTGTGTGTGTGTAGATCTCTGAAGTGGATTTCCTGGACTCGGTGTTGGTTTTGGGCTTTGGTGAAGAGCTTAACCAGATCCTCTTACAGGTGACTTTGACTCCATTGTTTTGATCTGAGATGATTTGCAGTGCACACTTTGTATGACAGTTCCCTGCTCTCCAGCTGAGTGTGAGGGTTTGTGTTGCAGCTCTACCTGCAACACCACAGTCAGATTCGTAGCATCCTGAGTCAGCTGCCCTCCAACCTGCCTGCCTACCACAACCTGGAATGGAGACTGGATGTCCAGGTGTGTGTTTCTGTGTATATGCTAGATCAGCGGTTCCCAAACTTTTTAGGCCGCGCACCCCCCCCCCCCTTAATGAAAAAAAAAAAAAAGCAATAGAGCCTATGACCAATGAGAGAACAGTTTGCTCGCGCGTGGCATTTGTTTACAAGATTTAGTTGGCTGTTAAATGTTGCAGTGTGAACACAAACCGAACAAAGGGGCAACTGCAACATTGTATCATATTAATCCCTGAATCGGAACAAAGCAAACTAACTGAAGGTGTGAAAACCCCCTGAAACACTGCAACACAGTTTCAATACATTTCAGTTACACAAGGCGTCACTTTTAAAGAGCAATACGGATGGCGAGGACACACGCACAGGCTCAGAGGCAGATTGCATCACATTTAATTTACAATTAATGACCGACTATGTAGCCAGGATGTCTTCGGACAAAGCATCGATGCGGCGCGACACAGTGTTGTTGGACACCGGGATCATGTCCAACTTTTTTGCTTCTTTCTCCCCAATCATACATTCTTGGCTTTGGGGAATCTGCGTAGCCAATCCAAGTGAAGCCCAGACACAGATACTTTTCATCATATTTCCTCTTTTCTTTCCCAGTCTGATGCTCACTCTCGTTTCCTCTTTTTTCACCTTGACTCGATGGGCCGATGTGCTTCCGATTTGTCTGTGCTATCCCTTCCTCCTTTTCGGTCTCCTCCGTCTCTCGCTCTCGCTCTCTCGCGCTCTCTCTCTCTCTCTCTCTCTCCCCCCCCTCTTTTACGACTGATAGCTTCAGATGTCCCACCTGACAGTTTCCCCGATTTCAGCCAGTTTAGCATATTTAAATTAATGTTGCTGAATGCATGAAGTTCGCTGTTGGCTGACGTTAGCTGCACAAGCTAGGCTGGCTAGTGTGTGCGGCAGGCGGCAAGACTGCCGGAAGGAGCTCAAGTGCATTTATTAAATTGTACGTTTTTAATTTTAAATCTTACAATGGGAATTTTTATAATTCATGTTTTTATTTTGTGAAAAATCCCACTTTCCTCTCGCGCACCCCCTAGAGGCAGCTCCACACTTTGGGAATCCCTGTGCTAGATCATTAGGAAATCATGAATCATCTGCTTTGGATTCATATGTTTGCTTGTTATATATTTGCAATATTTTTGTGTGTAATTGTTGGAATGCTGTTAAGCATTCCAACAATTATTCTATTATTCTATTTCTTCCGTCGCCCCTCTTCTTCTCCTTCATTTTTTAAGCTACAGAAACCATTCAACTATCAAAATGTCCAGCTCTTTCACGAGAGGGGTGCTATGACTTTTCATATTTCTAACCTTTAAACTTTTTGAATTATTAAGCTTTTTATTTTCAATGGGATCTCTATGGAGAATATTTTCACAGGTGTTTGCGATTGAGCCAATTAGTGATGTTGGTAAACATCCAGTCTCACAGACACACATGCACTCCTGCATATGCCTTCCTTTTCCCTTTTGCTCTTTTTTCTCTCTCTCTCGCTGTCTCGCTGTCTCTCTGTGTGTGTGTGTGTGTGTGTGTGTGTGTGTGTGTGTCTCTCATACAGTCATTCAGGTCTTGGAGACTTTTAGAGGACCCCCCCCCCCTCCCCACACACACACACACACCCCATTTTAAAATAAAAGCCGCACACACATGATTTGTTGCAGCTGTTACGTGTTGCAGCTCGGCCAATCGGATATGAGGATTCTGATAAGTTTCCTGAATCGAGTGACATTTACACACACCACGACACAAGAGGGAGAGACGAGGAAAGACATGGCAGAGCAGGACAATAGTCATGTAAGCTGTAAAAGACAAAACATAGTACAATCTCCAAATGAGAAAGTTTGCCAGAGATATCAGAGCCTCTCTCTCTCTCTGCCTCTCTCTCACTCACTAATTGTTGGAATGCTGTTAAGCGTTCCAACTATTGTTATCCTCCTGTTTCTTTATTGCTTAACAGCATTCCAACTATTGTTCTTCAAATCTTTATTCAACTTCTATTTCTTCTTGTCCTTAATTTTTTAAGCTACAGAAACCGTTCAACTATTAAAATGTTCAGCTCTTTCACCAGAGGTCTGCTATGACTTTTCATATTTCTAACCTTTAAACTTTTTGAATGATTAAGCTTTTTATTTTCAATGGGATCTCTATGGAGAATATTTTCAAATGGCTTCAGGCACACAGGTGTTCGCGATTGAGCCAATTAGTGATGTTTATAAACACACAGACACACGCGCACATACACCTCTCTGTGTCTGTCTCTCTCTCTCTGTCTGTGTCATACAGTCTTTCAGGTCTTTCTTCCACCCCCCCCCCCCACCACGCCATTTTAAAATAAAAGCCCCACAGAATGAATCCTAACTGAAATGCTTGTGATGAGCCTGTCATTTAATAACCGGTTTGTGTTTATCTAACATTATGATTCTGTCTCCTCTCCCCCACACCCCATTTCAAAATAAAAGCCCCAGAGCGTGAATTCTAACTGAACTGCTTGTGATGAAGCCTGTCATTTAATAACCTCTGTTTATGTGTGTCAAACATTATGATTATGTCTCCTCTCCCCCTCCCTCCCCCACCCTTTCAAAATAAAAGCCCCATGGATTAACTGTATTTAAACAAGCTCAAAATTAGGCTTTTTTGTTTAAAAAATGAATGCTCTAACTACTACTGCTGCTGCTAATATAGTATTACTACTTCTGCTACTACTACTTCTACTATAACTTTTGCTGTTGCTACTATTACTACTACTGCTATTACTGCTACCATCAATATTATTACTACCACTCCTGCTATTACTACCACTACTACTATTACTTATACGACAACTGCTACTACTACTGCTATTCATGCTACTAAAAGTAGTAATACTGCTACAGCTATTAGTACGACTGCTACTAGTACTACTACTACTGCTACATCTTCTACTGCCATTACTACTACTACTACTACTGTGATATTAAATACTACGACCAATACTACAGCTATTACTATGACTACTGATGGTACGTCTTCGACTACTGCTTTTAATTACTAATGCTTCTACTACTACTACAAATATCACGAATACTACTACTAGTAGTTATTCTAATGCTACTAATACTTCTACTAATAATACTTCTACTACAACTTCTACTACTACTACATATATCACTACTACTACTAGTAGGTATTCTAATGCTACTAATACTTCTACTAATAATACTTCTACTCCAACTGATACTACTACAAATATCACCACTGATGAATTTTTTTAAGCCACAGAAACTGTTCAAATATCAAAATGTTCAGCTCTTTCAGGAGAGGTGTGATATGACTTTTCATATTTGTAATCTTTAAACTTTTTGAATTATTAAGCTTTTTGCAATTTGTTTTTGAATTGGATATCTATTTTCAGCAATGTTTTTGCGATTAATTTCAGTTTTCAGCATTCCAACGCATTTTCAGCAGGAAATGCTTTTTCTAGTTGTTTGTTCATTAATTGGTGTTTGATTACCGATTTAACTTTCCACCATCAGGACTTGTGAGTCTGCATTCATGAAATGACAGAAGGAGGAAGTCAGGGTACGAAAACATTACCAAACGTGACATAAAAAGTCTGCTACGGGTGGTTGTTCATAATTTACAGTCGTTCCGTTATGTTGTGTTGTTACATTATGTTGATACGTTTTCTAAACTTAACCAAGTATTTTTGTGCCTAAACGTCACCAATCATCGTTAACCATATGACACAAAGCTGATATGAAACGTATTTTTGGCTTGGACGTACAATGCCAACATGTTTTTGGTTCAGATTTTAACCTCTTCTCCTCTTCATCATATGTCTTCCTGCCAGCTGGCGAGTCGTCCGATCCGTCAGCAGGTCATTCCCATGCTGACGATGCGCCTGCTCCTGACGGGAGGGTGTGACAGCCGCGATGACCTCAGCAGAAGGGTTCTCCAGACTGACCCCAGCACCCTCCTGCACCTCATCACCACACTGGAGGCAGCTCTGGCTGCCATAAAGACCAATCGCGCTCGCCGCATATTTCGCAACATCAAATGACCCCCAGGGCCCTTTCTGTGTAACCGGTTCTCCTGTGGCACACCACACTGTTGCCTTTATACCTGGATGCATTAAGCAGTGTCTGTGATGATCTGGTCCTGGATGGTAAAACCATCTGACTGGCAGATGGCCGTCATAATACTTGGCAGATGGTATTGACTGTATTGTATATAATGTTTCTACAGTGCCACTGATGTTGTATTAAAGTGTAAGACGACATGAATCTCCATTCTTGTGGTTTGTTAAGCCGTCCTTGTTAAGGCAGAGAGGCCCCGACTTTAAAGGAGTACACCGTGTCATCATGTGACTGGAACAGAATATGAGTGTTTAAGCCCAGCAGAGGATGGACAGTCATTGACGTTGTCAGTGACAGCCGTTGGTTATTAATACATTTATCCAATGTTTGTGTGCTGCATAACAATGCTGTTGAACCCTTTCTTCCGTGTCTTGGTTGATCTGAATCAAGCTCAGTAAAACAGTTGACGTAGGAAGCATGTGCCTCATGTCCTGTTTGTACTAACGATTCCATGCATAGAATGTGATTCATCAACACCATCTTGTGTGTGTGTAGTGTGCATTCATGAACATGGTAATTACAGTGACACTACGTAAACGACCATCCCCATAGTTGTTGAAATAAGTAATCGCATGTGCTACCAAATAATAAATAAAATGTATAAAAGCATGGATCCATCCTGCCTTGTATCAACGGGTCAGCCTGGTGATGGTGGTGTAATGTAATGGTGCGTTTCTTTTAACACACTTTTGGCCACTTGGTACCAACTGAGCATGGTTGAAACGCCACAGCCTTCCTGAGTATTGTTGCTGACCATCTCCCTCACTTTATCCCCACAGTGCACTCATCTTCTAATGGAAGAAAATTATGTTTTCGAGCACCTTGTTGAATGTATTTCACGAAGAATTAAAGGGGACATATGCTCAAGTTCATACTTGTCTTTTGGGTTTCTCCTACAACATGTTTACATACTTTAATGTTCAAACACACTTTCTTTTTCTCATACTGTCTATCTGAACATACATAGTCATCCTCCTGAAATGCTCCGTTTTAGCGCCAGTCTCTTCAAGCCCTCCTTCCAAAGAAAAGCCCAGTCTTGGTACTTATTTCAGTTTGTGGGTCGGTAGCACAGACTTTATATAAGAAGTGGACATGACGTCACCCTTTGGTATGTGGACTCAGTTTGGACTACAGAGGAGTGAATTAGAGACGCTATATACGGCTCTGGTAGTGGTAGCAACCTGTCAATCACTGTGTAGCCCCGCCCTAAAGCATACTCTGCTTTTTTTTTTATTAAAATTTTTTTAAATGAACATCATGCTGTATTGAAGAACATTGGAACAATATTAACCATATCATAAAAATGACACGATAGACAAATTAACACAGTAACGCTACTGCAGATGTAAAAACAAAAGCAGTTCACTAACCAAAGCTGCTGTTGACTTAAAGACGACGTCCATCCTCCTTTCTTTGATTACAAAGAGTTTAATACTGCGGTTGTACAGATCATTGGTGCGGGTCAGTTCCAGCCAGAGTCCTCCTGCGAACGTGTAATGTAGTAATACTCTTTGGATCAGAGCTCTTTTTATGTTATTACCAAAATAATTGAGGACAAAGTCCTAAGGTGTGTGTGTTGGAGATATCAAGAGCAATTGTTTGACATCAACCCTTCTGCTGAGAATGAAACAGCATACAGACCCCAAAGGGTATTGCACCAGACTTTAGCATAATCCTCTGGGATTACAGATATAAACCTGTATGCTGGCTGGCAGAAACTCTTCCACAGTAAAGATCAAAATTATTGTAAAAACAAAATTCCATGAAGATGGATTTGTGTTGCTGTATAATGTCGTTATTGTTGGAATGCTGTTAAGCATTCCAACTATTGTTATCCTCCTATTTCTTTATTCCATTATTTCTTCCGTCCCCCATTTTTTGCAACGCTTCTTCTTCTTCATTTTTTAAGCTACAGAAACCGTTCAACTATCAAAATGTTCAGCTCCTTCAGCTCATCTCTGCTATGACTTTTCCTATTTCTAACCTTTAAACGTTTTGAATTATTAAGCTTTTAGCAACTTTTTTTTGAATGGGTTTCTATGGAGAAGATTTTCAAATCCTCTTAAACTTCTTCAACTTTCAAATCCTTCAACTTCCTCATACTTTCAGCTACAGACACCATTTCAACTTTCAAATGTTGAGAAAACTCTTAACTATTGCCGCATAATTCAGCTTTCTGATATCTTTTAAACTTTTTGAACTGCAGCAATTTAACTTTTATGATTTTTCAGCCCTTTTCTGACTTTATAATGGGTGTGTATTGCACAGCTTAGAGTGCGTGATGTCACTGCTAGAGTGAAGAGCAGCTTGAGATTCTTGTGAAAAAAACATTTGTGTTTTGCCACTGTGTCCACAATCTTCATTCTTCATGCATCATTTCTGGATGTAAAAGTAGCTAATATTGTCCTTGTCGTAGAAACATTATTGTGGAATCCCACAGATTTCCACATTTGACACAGAAGCCATTAATTGACAGGAAAACCGACTTTCTGCTCCACAGAGACCAATGTTAAATTTTGCTTCAAAAACATCTTCCACAGAACACCGTACCCCATTTCTAGATCGCCAGTTAAGCCACATTTTTTAAACTACAGACACAATTTTTACAGGACCTGTTCGTCAACTCAGCCTTCCTCTCAATTATTAATATCGGAGCAATAGTAGCTACGGTTATGGGAGTTTTGATGATTTGTTTAAGAGGTGTTTCCCTGTGTTATCTCCATGAAATGGCTTCAGGCACACAGGTGTTCGCGATTGAGCCAGTAATCAGTGATGTTGACAAACACACAGACTCACAGACACACGCGCACATACACTCCTCTCTCTCTCTCTCTCTCTCTCTCTCTCTCTCTCTGTCGCTCTCTCGTACAGTCATTCAGGTCTTAGGACTCTTTAGAGGTCTTTCCACCCTCCTCCACCCCCCCCCCCCACACACACACACGCCATTTTAAAATGAAAGCCCCAGAGAGTGAATTCTAACTGAAATGCTTGTGATGAGCCTGTCATTGAATAACCGGTTTGTGTTTATCTAACATTATGATTCTGTCTCCTCTCCCCTTCTCCCCCACACCCCATTTCAAAATAAAAGCCCCAGAGAGTGAATTCTAACTGAACTGCTTGTGATGAAGCCTGTCATTTAATAACCTATGTTTATGTGTGTCAAACATTATGATTATGTCTCCTCTCCCCCTCCCTCCCCCACCCAGTCCCACCCTTTCAAAATAAAAGCCTCATGGATTAACTATATTTAAACATTAAACTCAAAATTAGGCTTTTTTGTTGAAAAAATGAATGCTCTTACTAATACTACGACAACTACTACTGCTGCTAATATTTCTAGTATTACTACTACTACCGCTGCTACTACTTCTACTACAACTTTTGCTGTTGCTACTATTACTCGTGCTATTACTGCTACCATCAATATTATTACTACCACTACTGCCATTACTACCACTACTACTATTACTTATACTACAACTGCTACTACTGCTATTCATGCTACTACCAGTACTAATACTACTACAGCTATTAGTACGACTGCTACTAGTACTACTACTACTGCGACTTCAAATACTGCCATTACTTTTACTACTACTACTACTACTACTGTTATATTAAATACTACGACCACTACTACAGCTATTACTACTACT
The DNA here is from genome assembly GCA_028022725.1 of Lycodopsis pacificus. Lineage (NCBI taxonomy): Eukaryota > Metazoa > Chordata > Actinopteri > Perciformes > Zoarcidae > Lycodopsis > Lycodopsis pacificus. The sequence goes on along the minus strand of CM051694.1, from coordinate 2,246,737 downwards.
ACTGATACTAGGCTACTACTTCTTCTGAATACTAATACTTCTTCTAAATACTAATACTTCTACTACAACTACGACTTCTACTATTACAAATATCACTACTGCTACTACTACTACTTATTCTAATGCTACTAATACTTCTACTACTAATAATACTTCTACTTCAACTACAACTTCTACTACTATTACTACAAATATCACTACTTCTGAAATGTGTTTAAGCTACAGAAATTGTTCAAATATCAAAATGTTCAGCTCTTTCAGGAGAGGGGTGCTTTGACTTTTCATATTTGTAATCTTTAAACTTTTTGAATGAAGCTTTTTGCAATTATCTTTTGAATGGGATCTCTATGGAGAAAATCTTCAAATCCTGTTATACTTCAACTTTCAAAGCCTTCTTCTTCCTCATACTTTCAGCTACAGACACCATAGTTAGACATTTGAACTAGAAGGTTTTTCAGCAGTGCAGTTTAAATGCTTTCGGGCTTCAACATATTTCAGACCGATAGTCTCCCATTTCTTAATTTTCAGCAATTTTTTCACAATTAATTTCAGCTTTCAGCATTCCAACGCATTTTCAGCAGGAAATGCATTTTCTAGTTATATATGAAATTGTTATGAGAGGTGAAACATTAGCGCACACTGGTCACGTGGAGAGGAAAAGGAAGTAGGTGTCAGGCGTCACGTGATCGTCTCAGCACTACACAGGAAGTCGGTTGGCGAATTCAACATGGCCGCCGTCTGCGATTAGAAAAGGAGTAGAGGAAGTGAAGTGATATAGTCCGGCTTTCTCCGTCTACAGGACAGTTGACTCGGCTCAGTGTGTTAGCTGGTGTCGACGCCGGTCCGACATGGCCCAATGCGTACAGTCCGTGCAGGAGTTCGTCCAGGACTCGTTTGTCCCGATGGTGGCCGTCTTATGTAGCGAAGAAGCGGAGAGAGTGACTCGCAAGAACAACCTGAATTTCGCTGAGCTGCTGCGGCCTTTCTGCAGACTAACGTCCGAAGGTAAGCTCAACTATTCACGAGCCACCGTGACTCCGGACTATCGGTGTCACAGCTCTCACAGACGGAGCTTCGGTGGTGTAGCTAGCATCTTTAGCCTGCGAAGTTGACATTAGCTCAGCGCTAACCGACGGCTAGCAGACTGGATTGTGTCTAAGCAGCTGTGTGCGTTGACCGGAGGGGAGATAAAGTACAGACTGACACCTGAGAGGCCGACTGATACCTGACCACTGAGCCACTGAAAGCGGGTCTGAAGGAGAAGCTTTAGACCGGTAGCTAACTGTTCTGTTGTTCGATCATCAAGAAATAACTCAAGGAGTTAAGTGCGTTATTAGGCTGTTATACTCTAGTTGCAGTCCACATATCAAGGTTAACTCAACAGAGCCAAGTGAGACCAAGATGCACGCGTGGTGTCACAAACCAATGTCAACATAACAAGCTGGTTCGAGATAAAGTCCACGGTAGCAAGGGGCAGTGACGGACCACTGCAGTCAAGTAGTCCCAAACACTCGCATCCTGATATGGCACGTTGGCAGACCAATCTAATCACTTCACAATACTTGTTTAAGTAATTTGTTCCGTTTGGCAGAATGGCTTGTTAAATATTCTGTAGACTATTTCAGATCTGCAATCAAAATGACACCTTTTATGGTTTATAGGAATACAATACGACCCAAATGATCATTGTTGCTTACTGCTGCACTGGAGAGGCACAACATGTACGACAAGTTCCAGTCTGGGTTCCGTAAGCAACACTCTACTGAAACCGCTCTCCTGAGGGTTTCAAATGACATTCTCATGTGTGCTGATGCAGGTGACTGCTCTGTGTTAGTTCTTCTGGACCTCAGTTCTGCATTTGACACTGTAGACCAGTGGTTCCCAAACTTTTTCTGTCAAGACCCCCTTTGATGATATCGGAACATTGGACGACCCCCCCCCCCCCCCCCCCCCCCCCCCCCGCAACCCGACCCCAAATTTTTCTTGGTTTTTAATGAATTGCATTATAATGCATGAACTGTATAAAATATTTTTATTTCTTTCTAAAATAAGTACATATCACTTCACAGTTTATTCTTCAGTTTGTTTAACTGGGAAAAAAAAATAGCAATAATAAAATATATATAAAATAAAAAATATATAAAATAATTTGTAAATACAATTAACTTAATTTCAAACAAAGTGCAAACAACATATACTGTATTTCCTCACATTGAACAGCAGGTTTTCTCAAACAATAAAATAACACAATTATGAACAAGGTGTGCAGGTCTACATGGGCCATATTATTTTGTGATCATATTCCTATGTATATTCCTATTCATATATATCAATCAGTGACTGGTGTGGGCTTGCTTTGCTTTACAGATTTTGTCAAAGCGGGGTTGCTGGTTGGAGATAGCTACTCTCAGTTCATTCTCAATGTTCAACTTTGATCTGTATTTGGTCTTCATTGCAGCAACTGCAGAAAACCCTGTTTCACTCAACTCAAGGTGCTTGTTAATATGTTCGGGGTGGTGGGTTTTCAGGTGTCTTTTTAATTTAGTGGGCTTCATGCTCTCTGCCGCCAGTATTTTAAGACACAAAACACACTGGGGTCTCTCATCCTGACCGACAATAGTGCTTGTGAAGCCCAGAGACAGATATGCCTCGCTATATTTCCTTGCCTTTACCTTAGTTTGAGGCGTTGTCGAGGTGGTCGCGTCGCCTGTTGCGGCTGTAACAGAAGTTCCATCGGATTTGCGCTTTAGACCAGTCACAAATCTGTCCATCTTTGTACATACTTCCTTCTCTTATCTTTATCTTTCTCTGTCGCTCCGTATCTTTCTCGCTCTGTGTCGCTGTGTGTCTCTCTCTCGTTCGCGCTCCCTCACTCTCTCTCTCCCTCGCTCGTTCGCGCTCTCTCGCTCGGGCGCGCGCTCTCTCGGGCGCGCGCTCTCTCGCTCGGGCGCGCTCGCTGGTTTTGCCACAGTCGGTCTGTGACATGAGCCGCTCTGGTGGCGTGGTTGGAACACAGTGCATGTCACGTCGGTTATTTTATATTGTTTTACCGGTGTATGTGTGCGTCTGTGTGTGTGGGTTGGTGATGAAGCCACGACCCCCCTGTAGTACCACCGCGCCCCCCTAGGGGTCGCGACCCCCACTTTGGGAACCACTGCTGTAGACCATGACATCCTGATTAAGAGGCTACGTGATTGGGTGGGCATAACTGGCATAGCGTTGGACTGGTTTACATCTTACCTCAATGACAGAAGTTTCAATGTCTCTGTGGGTGATTTTGTGTCTGTTACCTCTCCACTGTCTTGTGGTGTACCGCAGGGCTCGGTTCTGGGGCCTCTGCTATTTTCCCTTTATCTGCTCCCTTTGGGACCGATCATAAAAAGCTATAATGTGTCCTATCACATATATGCAGACGATATCCAACTCCATCTGTCATTCAAACCCAGCGAGGCATTCACATTAACTCGGCTCCTGGACTGTGTCAATGCCATCAGAGACTGGATGGCAGAAAACTGCTTGCAACTCAACGACTCTAAGACGGAGGTCCTAGTTATTGCTCCAGAGGAGTTTGTCCCCATGATCAGGCAGAGTATTGGTCCACTCTCCTCTGCTGCCCATTGCAACCTGCGCAATCTTGGGATTTTCTTTGATCGATCCATGTCGTTTGACCCTCATGTTAAGCAGCTGTCCAGGTCATGTTTCTTCCATCTAAGAAATATCAGTAAACTGAGATCTGTAGTATCAACACCTGAATTAGAAATGATCATACACACATTTATCTCTTCACGCATTGACTACTGTAACTCACTTTTCACATCACTCAGTGCATCTGCTCTTAACCGTCTGCAGGTCATCCAAAATGCTGCCGCCAGATTACTCACCAGGACAAATCGATGGTCTCATATCACCCCCGTACTCCGATCTCTCCACTGGCTCCCTGTAGCATTTAGGATACACTTTAAAATTCTCACCATCACTTACAGAGCACTTCACGGTCAGGCTCCGGCTTATGTAGCTGATCTACTTCACCCATATTCACCCGCCCGCACTCTCAGGTCAAACGCTCTAGGTCTTCTGTCAGTCCCACGCACACGAAGACCCGTGGTGACCGAGCCTTTGAGGCAGTGGCCCCGAGACTCTGGAATGCTCTGCCTGCACCTCTACGCCTCGCAGATACTGTGGATTTAATTTTTAAATTTTCTCTGTTCAGATAATTTATTGACCCTAGGGTCACATTGTGTTTTTTATGCTTTTAAATGTCTGCTCTGTTAAGCACTTTGTGATACTACTGTCTGTGAAAAGCGCTATATAAATTTCATTCATTCATTCATTCATTGTTATAATAGGCTCGTTCGAGATGAGCCTTTCCTGCTCAGGTCCCCGGCGATTCGGCGCACATTGGGTACATCCCAAGTCTCTTAATTGCATCCCCGTTTCCTTCACTTGTGTCTTTTCCTTGCATCTTAGTCCCCCCCCCCCCCCAGGGATGCAAGGAAACCATGCGAGGAGAGAGGAAACGAGGAAATATGTTTTAAGAGAAGTCTTTTCCATTCTATCTTCACCTGAAGCGAATCAGCTGATCAAATCTGGATCAGCTGTCAGTCGGCTTTAAGAGCTGGAGAGACTTTTGAGAAGTTTGTGTCTGTTCACATGATCACTGTACTTAATAACAGTAACTAATACAGACACACAGTTATCATCAATGTAGAGGTGTTGTCTCTCTAGCGCAGGGGTCGGCAACCTGCGGCTCTTCAGCCCCTCTGTTGCGGCTCCCTGAGTCTACATCCACACAAATACCTTTTAAAATCATCTCCGTACACACGGCGTTTCAGCATAGTTTTTTAAATGATCTCCGTCCAGACTTAAACGCCTGAAATAGAATATCACGTGACTATTCACGTTCATTGGGCATGCGGGTGGGTGCCGGTGTAAACAGGAAGTAGATTAGTTGCTCAAAGCCGCTAAACGTGACTTCAGACGGCCGCTCCGTAGGTCTGATAACGCCGTGGCACTATTGGATGTTTTTTCCCCACGTGCTAGGCACAACCGGGTTGGTGCAGAAAAGCCAAATCACCGATAAGTGTCACTGTATTGCCTTGAGCTCACTGTCTTTGCTGTCCTTTGATCCCCACTGTTAGTGGGCTCTTCATCAGGGTTAGGTCTGACATGAGGTTGATCAGCATCATGTCCAGGTTCTGTATTTGTCCTTCCGAAGGCATAGCTGACAATCTCTCGACTGGGCCTTTTGCGTTTTTACCACTTTTGTCACCTGAAGGCCACCGTAGGTTGTCTCCACACTTGGAAAGGGAGGGGTGTGCCGAGGGGTCGCGCAGCTGTTGACCGTTTGAACCTGCAGTTGCCGCTTGCTTCTATAACAATTCTTTTTTTTAAATAAATTCTTGTCATCTTCTTCCCTAGGTCACATCCGGGACCCCAATAACCAGGTGCAGGTTGTGAAAAACCTACGTATCTGTGTCAACAATGTGGTGACGAGCCCAAACCCAGCATCCGCTGCCTTCAGCCCCACCCAGCGCCGACTGCTCAACGAAGTGGTGTTATCCTGCCAGCCACAAGAGGGGGCTGCGACCAACGTGATCACGGCAGGAGACTACGACCTCAACTTCAGTGGTAAGGACCGGCTCTGGAGTCATACAGGATTTTTTAACCTCAATGCCGATTTCAATAATCCGATAATGATAAATAAACTGATATACATTTTTTAACCAAAACGCATTATGTAATACAAAGTTCAGACTCCATTAGTCGTATGTTGTTACCGTGACTCAGCCTAGAGACACGACAGACCACGTTGGTGGCAGTCTTCCACGACGTGACCATGAACAGAAAGAAGATGCCAGAGATGGACTTTCAGGAATATGAATGTAAATAAAAAATGATGTCTGAAGTGGTGTGTAATCATACTGGCTGTCTTGTGGTCGGAAAATACCTAAAAGAAAGAGACAAAACGACCTTTGACCCGTTCTTGTGTCTCACAAAAACAGACGGTGTGGGCTGTCAATCCTTCAGAGAGTACTTGAGGTAACCTTAATGAATTATTTCAGCCAGTAGTGGAACCTAAATGGGGCTAGCTAACACCAGCGCAGGGTAAGTCACAAACGTCTGTCGGTTCTGGTTCTAATTGGGCTGATATCATGTCAAAACAGGGATTATGTTTAGCTATTGAAGAGTTGCACATTGAATTGTCATTTAAATGTACTTGAATAAATGTGTAATTCTGAAAAAGGCCCTTATAAGTGCTCTACACTATCATCTAGTCATCTTTTGGTTCTTGGGTTGTTACTACTGATGCGTTAATGTGGAATCAGCATCTTACTGATGGAGCTGGTTGAGGTGGATCTAGTTTTAACAATTTGGTACACTGTTGGGCAGTGCAAGCTATACGAGTACATCATATTTGATCAGTTTATACATTTGTTTTGGATGTAAAAGCTTAACCTGTCAGGTACAATGTACCCCTTAAAATGAGCCAGTCAGTCATTGGTGAAAGGCTCTGAGTCATCCGCCCCTCATGTAAAGACAGGCACAGAGTGTCCTTGGGCCAGACACTTAAGCCCAAACTCCTCCTGTACTGTGCCGACGGTGTGTGAATGTTAGTTAGTCCTGATGGACAGGTGGAAGCTCCGCCCAACAGTGTATGAATGGGTGATGACATGTAGCATTAAAGCTTTGAGTGGTCAGAAGACTAGAAAAGAGAAGTACAACTACAGTCCATCTACCATTTCAAATTGGAAGTTTTAAGGTTACAGTGTTACAAGTTAACAGATGTAAATAAATCAGACTGCAATATATAAATCACAAATTTGTGTACACCAAAATAATAATACTAATAATAATAAAGACTAAATAAACTATGGGTTACAAATGTCAGTTAGTACCATCTCAGTTTGGGTGGGGTGCCTCCTCCATGTCTGCCCAAATCAGGTTAACTTGCGAGGCAGCTGGGTTTGCGAGAATCTCAACATTACTCCAAAACAGCTCCCACGCTGGAAGAGGTATTGCCAAATCTCTAGCTGTGCACTGTATACGCCTTCATATCGCCCAACCCTACCTGGAAAGCATCAAGTTTGTTTAGCAGCAAGAATGCTGGCTGCTGCTCGCGTTTCTCTACCCTAAGCCGAAGTGATGTCACCACGATGTTAAAGTGTGAAAATACGGATATTCAGACTAGGAAAAAATCTATATTTCTAATTGTCTGACATTATGAGAATGACATTAATGAAATAGAATTGTAGTGAAACGAAATCTTAAGACTGTTCATTGGTCAGACGATTGACCCTTGGCTAAGCCAACGGCGCTCCCTGAATAAATCATAGAGAGCGTTGTCAGAGAAAGGCAGACGGAGGAAGGGTCTACATTATGTGTTGGAAGGATTCATCTTGGATGTGAAACTGATTCAGCAGTGAAAGCAGGTTAAAAAGATAAAGATTACAAGTTAAAGTGAACCACCACATCACCTGGAGATCCAGACAGAAAACTCTGGGTACATCCCAAGTCTCTTATTTGTCATTTCCTCGATCCTCACTTGAACCGGAAGTTGTTCTGCCATATTGCTCTTATTTCTGCTCTGAGGATGGAGGAGGGATCTCCGAGGAGCCATGAGCGAGGACGCACGAGCACAGCCTTCCAGGAAGTCTTTTAATGGCCGACACGCCCCCTCATTGTTCATCAGTCATGTGATCGGACTGACTGACTGGAGTTTCATACCAGAGTGAAGACGGATCAGAGATTAAACTCTAGTTTATATTTGATTAGTTTCTGATTCAACATCTGGTTTAAATAAATGTTCATTGTAGACTGAACAACAAAACGACCACAAACAACTTTCTTCATTTATTAGAAAGATTTGTGTTTTCATGTGTTTCCCTCAATAACTTTTATTATGGAAACAATTCAAGTCAGAGAGCTTCTTACATCATTTCATTCAGTCACGTGAGGCGGATCATTCCTGAGTGCTTGAGTTTTATCATTTAAGTTTAACCTGAAACATGGAGCCTAATAAATTAATTCCAATATTCAAGAGAAACATAATCATATTCTGGGTTATTTAATAATTATGTCACAATCGTATATAAATAATTCATAAATAAGACTAACGCATTCCGTCGGTAGAAATTCGGTTCTGCGTTTCAAAACAGGACCGTATAAAAACATCTCTACTCTGGCAGTGATGAAGTGTCCTTATTAGTAAAAGTACAGTGATCATGTGTACGACACAAACTCTGTCAAAAGTCTCTCCAGCTGTTAAAGCCGACTGACAGCTGATCCAGCTGTGATCAGACGATCAGAGACGTCTCTTCATGTGTCGATACAGAAGAAAGGACGTCTCTTTTCTCTTAAAACACGGTTCTGGGTTTCCTCTCTCCTCGAATGGTTGCCTTGCGTCTCTCCATGCATCCCTGGGGGGAGGGACTAAGGCACAAGGAAAAGATGTAAGTGAAGGAAACAGGGATGCAATGAAGAGACTTGGAGTTACCCAATGACACTAAGGAACAACACTGTTAAGTAAAGCCTTTAAATCTGGTCTTTATTCACTGTTATAATCATTACAAAGCTAAAGTAAAGGCAGCATGTAAAGACATTCTGTATACCATCAGTAGCTAGCGTAGCATAGAAGTGTTAACACTGGTTAACGGTGTGCTAATGTACTCTGCTAATGTTAGCTCCACAAATTTTTTAGAACCGCATATCTCCATCCAACCGCTTAAGTTAACGAGTATCACTACTACACAAGATTTAACCACGACTAGCTCCAAATCCACTCAACCAGCCTGAACATGAACTGTGAAAGGGTCGTTGAGTCAGCGGTGAGTCAGTGGAGCAGAGAGAGCTGTCACACCCTGGTAGGAGCTGGCCGATGCCATGCTGTGATTGGCCAGTCTGCGTTCCAGGGGTGGGGTTACTTACCAGTTACTTTTCAGTCTGTTCTCTACTTCAAATTACAAAGACACAATCAGCATGAGGAACAATGTAATTGATGTAATGAACGGCCATGTGACATTTGCCTCTATCATGCTTCTCCTCCCTGTTTTGTTCCTTGGTCACCTGTAACTTTTCATTTTGAATAAAGAGATGTTGCTAACACAAGCCCTGGCTGTCTGCTTCCACCTATCAGATCACTCTCTTAAAGCTAGCGCCCCCTGGTACAGTGCCTGGAAAGAAACACTGTCTGAAGTCAGCACCTCCAAGCACTACACAGGTATCACTGCCTCCTGGCTGATGTGTGGATAGATGTAGTCTTCTCAGCTTCTCTCCTTCTAGCCTCTACTAGCTGCACTGTCTCTGTGCTCTTTGTTACTATGTGGTGGCTGCTTTCTTCTATGTGTGGAGATGGTTATTTATGAGATGGGGCCAGATGCATCAATGTGTGTGGACTAAAACCATGCATACACCTTTCCCCACACATTAAGTGGTATTTATAAAGGAGGAATGTGTCACCTCCAACAGACCTCGGACCAGTCGGGCACAGTTTTCTAGAGCCAGCTGCAGATGAAATGATGAGGAGAATAAATGAGGGGATTCATCTTATGGTAGAATATAGTTTGTATAGCTTGTTTCCCATAATCCCTGTTTTTATTTTTAATAACCATCTTTCTGTAAAATGTCAATCAAAGTTGCATTCCTACGCTTAATTACAAGTAATTGCCTATGAGTGAAGAAATGTATTACTTTTTTAGATTTACATTTGAACCATTTCCCCGGGTGCATGATATTTGAATTTCATTAAGTATTTCAATATGAGGTCTACCGATTAATAATTGATCATTTTTCTTATGATAATTATTGTCACTGAGATATTACACGTGATAAATGAATGGCATTATGATGGCTGTTCTGGTGCTGTTGTCGCTCTGTCAAAGTAGAACTGAGCTTCTTGTTTGCTGTTCTTCTCTCTGATGGTGGAGGGACATGATGTGTAAACTGATCTGTGAGGCTGTTTCTACAGCCAAATGGTGCAAGTGTCAATGAGGCTCCATGTGCCACAGTGATTTTGATTTATAACACAGAAGCAGAGTTGAATGCATCTGGCCCCTGATCCTCGTTTCTTCTGTTCTTAACTGTAGAGCCTTTATTACCGTTGGCCCCCTCATGACGCTGCTGTTATCCAAAGAGCTAATGCAGTCCTCATCCAGGTTGATCATCAGAGGCTGTGATGAGTGGGGTTCTGCCTTTACTGACACCGTGGTGGTTTAAGGTTCACCTGATCCCTGACTTTTTCAGAACAAAGGTGCAAAAACAAGTAATTGGAATAATTTTCCACGTGTGACATTTTTGGAGATCAGAGAGTAGAGTTACACAGCTGTGAATTCAAAAACAAAATGAATTGGTTAAATGCCAGAATCCCATTAGATGAGCATTATAGAGGTCAGCGTATTTGTGTTTGTCGAACTTTTGCTTCGCAACCTAGCAGACAATGATGCCGATACGTCTCAGGAGAGGAATAATGGCCTCCATCTGCACAATGCCCATGTTGAGCTGTAGTGTGACAGCCCTGTGAAGGGGGAGGTCCTGTAGCTCACTATCTCCACATGTACAAACTGAAGCAGGTGCAGTACAGTGTCGTACACATTGAATTCCCTTCACCAGCCTCGGTATCTCAATCTCTTCAGAGAAGGGACAGGAACGGAACTATAAAAACCAAGGTTGTTTTGTAGTGGTTGGTTCCTCCCTTTGACGTTGGATGACATGACAAAGTGCAACACAGCGTCGGCTTGATTGGCAGCTGAGCTGGAACAGTCTGTGTGTGTTGGAGGAAGATGACCGCTATGTTCCACGTTTTAGTAGTCGAGGATCAGAAGGCTCATTTATTCACTGAAGAGAGTTGGCATGCTGCTCCAATGTAACTGATGGAAATAAACACATTGTCCTTCTTCACAATGGGTATTTATGCTTCTGGTACTACAACTGTGGCTAGTTGGTTAGTAGTGTTGTGATACTAAAATGATGACTTTGATGCAATACCTGCCTAAACATGTTGATACTGAAACACCATAGAAAAAAATAGAACATTTGGAAAGTAATGTAATCATAGATGACAGAACATGCGACTTTGTTTTTTTTGTATTAAAACAAATATTTTTAGTGTCAATGCAAGATAGAGAGAAGAAGCCATAAGACAACAGGAGTGGATTATTATTAATATCCAACCAGGAATGGAGAAGCCATCATTTAGATCAGCTACACGTTCACATCTTTACCATCACATGTCACTCTGCTGCTTAGAACTGGTACGAGCAGTACTGTAAGCTGTTCAGTTGAGTTGCCTATTATCAAAATGCTCTGTTAAGCATATATATGTCTAGGGCATATATATGCTAATATATGCATATATATGCTTTTATTGTGAAAGGTAAGAATGAAGGCGTGAAGCTGTACTACGCTGCTAATGCTGTTGAAGATGTGCGAGCAACAAAGTTTTCCATCTTGGTTGATATGGCGGAGCTTTCATAAGTGTAGGAACAACTCATAACCCTCATGTACAGTACTTCAGTACCATGTTTCACTCTGTGCGTCTGCTTTATCGACGATCTGTTGGTAAAAACACTTGTATTTGCAGTGTGCATTTGAGAGAAACAAAAAACAGTTGGCACAGCGAGTGGAAGCAGATCTGTGCACACACTGCCCATCACATCGACACAACTCACAAATACATCTCTTATTAAAACACTGTCTTCCTTAAAGTACTAATACGTATAGTAGCGCTTTTAACGGCGGAATATTGTGATACCTCTCTAATGGTGACATACGATGCAATAGATGGAGAGTAGAGAGGTAGATAGTAGAGTGATTGTTTGTTGGATGAAATCCTCCATCTCATTTTGTCTCTGTGTTTCTAGCGACCACGCCCTGGTTTGAAGCCTACAGGGAGAACTTCCTGCAGTCAATGGCCGCCTCCGACCATGAGTTCCTCAACCACTACCTCGCCTGTATCCTTCCGCCAGTGGACACAACTGGCCTCTGGTCAGGTCTTTTCATGAGATTGCAGTTCGGCTGAGCAGTGTCTTGGTTCATCAGTGTGATCTGGTGCCGTGTCACAGGTTCTGTTTGAATACACCACTGAGTGTGTGCTGTTTATTCACTCCAGCAAGACTTGTACTGTCTGAAATCCCCACTGAAGGGGAGGGGGAGGGAAAAGTACTTAGTGAAAAAAATAGTGACGAGTATTTAGAATCTTGCTGGTAAACCTTTAAACATTTTTATATCCTGAAGGCTCCTAAAAACGTGGTTTCAAATATGTCTCTGTAACAATAAATAATAATACGCAGATTTTGATTGAAATGTTGCTTAATCTTGATTTTTTTTTTTTTTTTTTTCCAGCTGAGTCGCTCACTTCACAATACTCGGAGAGCTCACACCAAACACACCAAACACAATAAATAAGGAAAATGTTTTAAATAGTTAATGGGAGAAACTTAAGCAAACAATAAACACACTGCCAGGCTTACAGTTCAAGATCAAATGTATGTTCACATCAAATAAAATATGATTAATAGAATACATTTAAGAAAAATTAAAATTGAAAAAGCTGATGGGGTATGTTGTGAATGTGGACCTTTGGGGTTGTGTGCTGTGAAGCAGCTTGTGATGCTAACATTAGCTCGTCCAGCAGCCACAGTGCAGCGCTGTCAACGGGGGTTGTCGGTCAGATTTCTAAACATGGTCATTATCATCCTGACTGTCCCACTGTAGCCGTTATCATTCTATTCCAAACTGATTTTGAACTCCGTGATTGTATTTGATAAACAATTTAAAGTAAGAGAATACTTTAAATACTTTTTATAAATATATTGAATGTAAATTAAAATCCCTGTCAGAAACCTTGTTTTAGTAATAGCAGTGTTTGGCTCGCATAGACCCTTCTGCTTGAGTGCCCCTCCTCCATTATTGATCCACATGGTTGTATGTCCTTGACGCTCTGGTTAGGCCTGCTGGTGGTGTCCTCCACCGAGACGGTCCCTGTGGAGCAGTTCCTCAAGCTCTCTCAGGAGCAGCACAGGATCCAGCACAGCGGAGATTACACCAACCCCAAGTGGTTCATCCCCAACACGCTCAAGTACTACGTCTTACTGCATGACATGAGCGAGGGGGGCGAACAGAGGTACTGAACAGAATTCCACTTGGCGTTGTCTATTACGTGGTGCGTTTCTCTGTTAAAGAACTATGAATGACCAGACCTTGGTGTTGCTCCCTCTGCAGGGCAGATTCAGTGTACGAGGATATGAAACAGAGGTACGGTCACCAGGGCTGCTACCTGTTGAAGATGAACTCTCGTACCTTCTCGGCTGAAGAGGATGAACAGATTCCAGACCCCTGGAGTCAGTACCTGCACAGGAATAATCTGCCGAACCAGGTGAGCGCTGCGCTGCACTGCCTGACCACGGTCCAGTGTCTACTCGGAGCACAACACATCAGCCAGAGGATTCTCTGGTGTTCTGTCTAATGTGTTGTCATGGTGACCCCTGTTGCAGGAGGTGCTTGATGATGCAGCTGTGAACAGTGCTGCTGTTGAGAATAACATCAGTGCAGCTGAAGTGGACAGCCATCACACTACAGAGAAAGGTCTGTCAATTCAACAGCTCCTCAACATACTAACGTTGGCTTCCTCTTGTTTAGACAACCAACAGCTGTCGCCTGAGTTATGTTGGGAACGTAGAGGAGCGTGTTTGGGTTATCAGCATCTAAGAAACTGAATTCTTGACATCAATAGAATTATTAATGTAAGTAATGATTATTAATAACAACGGGGCACCACCCTGCGAACAGGGACAAATAACCAAACGATAAAACTAAGTCTCATAATTAGTGGCAACTCATAATGTCAATAGTCGGGTACGTCTACACATTCAGAGTGACATTGAAGGTTTAAGTTCGAACACAGGCTACTACATCCAGGTTTTATTACATACATATGCACAAGTAATCACAGACGACTGCTCTTTAAAATATAAGAGTTTATTAAATCAGAATAATAAATGATCAGATCAAGTAATATTGCAACCAACAAACACTATCATACAATTTTATTTGTCTAATACCTAAAGTCAAATGAATAAAATTGTGTGTGTGAGAGAGAGAAACGAGGGGGTGTAACCTATTCCATCAGTGATGAAAAGAGGGGGGGCCTTAAGAACTACAGCCAAGAACTACAAACCAAGATGGCGGACTCGAGTGACCTAGACAAAATGGCGGAGGGGTGGCTGTGTGTAATCACGTGTGACGGCGCAGCACGTGTGAGAGGCAATCGATTGCGAGGGTTCCCCAGGCTCATAGGCCCTAACTGTGTGTGTGTGTGTAGGTTATCAGAGAGAGAGAGGAAGAAAAAAAGAAAAAGGGAGGCATCAAAGCTTCTACGTGTGTTGTCGAAGTGAGTGTGAGAACAGCTGGTCTCATCATGCACAAGTCCGCCGCTGTCGTTTTGAACTGACGACGCTTATGCACGATAACCACGATTCGACACTTCACTCACAGAGCCGATTCAAGGAAAATAGAGTAAAACACAATGAAATGAAAACAATCCCAAACAAAACAGATATAGCAGGAAGTACACAATATAACGGGACTCCGTGATCCGCGATGGTTGCGCAATACCTCTGTATCACACGACAGTGACTTAACACAACTAAGCTATGCCCAGATACCATGAATCTTACTTGGAGAAGCTTCGTTCGGTGGGGCCCGTTTCCGTGATGGGAATCGGTCAGTCCTCGAGTGTTGACTCGGCAGCGCGGCTCTCGTAGCGGGTGCAGACTGTGGATAACTCGGTCCTCAGGAGTCGATACTCCCGGTAGCGTGGCTCTCTCTGGAGCGGACGCAGACTCGATCTCCTCTCTGCAGAGAGGGCTATTTAACTTCGGCTGAGGCGACGTGGTCGGTTCGTTCCTCCCGGCAATCATCAGCGAGGAAAGATAGTTAATCGTCTTCCTGCCGGCTGTGTGCACAAAAAGAAAAAGGGTGGAGGTACGGGATAGAAGCTATCCGTTCTCGCACTCGGATCCAGAACTCAAAATACAACAGTCTGTTTTCGACCAGCGAATGTAACATGTGACCTGACAGGATTTGATGAGGCCGCGGCTCCTCGTGGGTCTTCTGTCTCCAGCGCGATGCTGGAGGAAGAGACTGTGTGTCTCCTTGTTTCTCGCTGCGCTTAGGCTTATGAACCAGGTCTCACGACCAGTGGGGGGCCCTTTCTTGGCCAATGGAGGGCCAGTTTCAGGTCATCTTGTAGAGCTAAATCAGATCTCAGGTCAGGCGTTTGTTAGAGGGATGACACATGTGAGGGGCTTAGCCAGCCAGGAGGCGTCGCCAGATCCCAACAGTTATCTGAGCAGCATCTATTCCACAATAACCTAATGTTTGAAGTTGTGAGGAACTTATAACTTGTTAAGAACCACTCAGTTGAAAACTGATGCCTCTAAATGAGAGAAGATTGTCTCTCTCTATATAGTTATTTTGAATGCTTGCCATCAGTGCCACCGCGTCTAATTCCAGCAAAATCAGTCGGACACACCCAGATCAGTGAATGTTAGTTAGTCCTGATGGGCAGGTGGCACCTTGCATGGTAGCTCCTGTCATCAGTGTATGAATGGGTGAATGATGACATGGAGTGTTAAAGAGCTTTGAGTGGTCGGTAGACAAGTACAGTCCATTTGATCGTAGGGTGCCTCACCAGTAAACCCTGATGATCCTCTGGTTCATCTGCACAGGGCTGATTGGTTGCTGCGACAAAAAAATAAATAATGTCTTGATTGAGCTTAATTTCGACACCGTTTCCCACCAGACGGCGCCTCCAACAGCCTGGAAAGCCACCCTCTCCAGCTGGACACAGCGAGCAGCTCGGGGAGCCTGCACAGCCTCAGTGCTATCAACCCTGAGCCGAAGAAAGGTGCGAGAGATCCAGAGAGCCTGGCGGGGGCAGCAGGGAGCCACGGAGCATGTCTGACCCTGAATGACCACGACCACGTCAGACAGTTCATCCAAGAGTTCACTTTCAGAGGCCTGCTGCCACACATAGAGAAGAACATCCGGCAGCTCAACGACCAGGTACGGCTCCAAGCATTGACCTTCCATATTATACATGTGATAAATAAACATTCCCTTCTAGCTTCCTCTACCACCACTGAGACGGATCCACAGAGGCAGACAGACTATATACACAGAAAAGGTCTCGCAATCCTGCTACAACTAACTTGTAAAACTGAGAGGTGATGATATAACTGTTTGATCATTTTGGACAACAGCACCACAAACTGCAGCCTCCAAGATGACCGTACAGTAGTACAGGAGAGGCTGCTTATTTACTGAAATCTTACTCAGTCTTCCAGCCAGCTAAAACTAATGCAAAGTACAAGTTACATTTTTAAGTTTCTTTCACTTTTCATTTGTAGGATATTTTAAAAACTACTTTTAGATTTGAAAATAAATAAAGTAAATACAAACTAAAGTCTGGCCAAACATCGATGTAAATATGATTCGTTTCTGGTTTGGTTTGGGAAAAGTGGCGCCACCATATGGCCACTTATCTAGCACTTCATGTTCCTCCTGAAAACGATTGACTCCAAGGCTCATGCTGCCCGGCGGAACCTTCTTTCTAAAGATTGTCCGCTGCCATCGTCAGATTTGTTGATTGCGATACAGTTTCACAACTCTCCCCACACGCATGTAAATAGTATTACTACATTATGGCAGCGGGCTGTGCATTTTATACCTGGGCCTTCTGTGCTGTCCTACTACACTTGAGCCATCTCCTAATAAGCTCATTATGACGATACAGCTATGGTTTTGTTTCTAGGGGTGTAACAATACATGTATGCGTATTAAACCGTTCGGTATGAGGCTTACGAACCGAACAATACGTTTGAATAATACTCGGGCATTTAGAAAATGCAGAAGCTTAAATTGTGGGAAATATAATGTTTTCGGTGGACTGCGCTCACGTAGGAGACAACGGACTGTGTGACCTCTGAACCCGGAACAATAACACAAAACAGCTGAGGCCCCGCGTGTGTTCAAAGAGGCTAAACTAAACTACAACAGCCCAAACGGATTCAATTGTCCGGACAAGAACCCTGCGCATGACTGGATGCTTCGTGATTAACGGACAATGCATATAGTCAAAATCAATGACAAGAACCAGTCACATTTATTTATATGACAACAAAGGAACAAATCAATCCAGCAACACTGCAGCGCTGGAGCACGAGCCATTCATATTATTCATAAAAACAACACGATAGACAAATGAACACAGTAGTAACACTACTGCAGATGTAACAACACGAAAGCAGTTCACTAACCAAAGCTGCTCTTCACTTAAAGACAAAGTCCATCCTCCTTTCTTTGTTAACGAGTTTAATGACGCGGTTGTTCAGAACATCGGTGCGGTTCAGTTCCAGCCAGAGTCCTCCTGTGAACGTGTTCGTTGAGTTGTAGATCCACTCGGGTCTCTCAAAAGTTCAAAAGCACGTAGCTTGTGCGTGTCCTGTCGTGTAGCTGCCTTGGTTATTAGCGTAGCTGCAAACAGCTCCAAACACCAAGAGCTCAGTTGCAAATGAAACGCATTCTTAGCCATAAAATGTGCAGCGTTTCTCCGACAGAAATACCGTTGGTACAAATCCTTTTCCATGCTGGGTCAGGGCTGCAGGCTGTGGGGTTGACCGACCCTTTGATACGATGTCCAGTTTCTCTGGAAATGTCCTCCAGAAATCAGTTTCTCCTCCTTTAGCCATTTAAAAAAAAAAACACAGCTCGGTAAAAAATGAATAAACTACACCAAGCAAAACCCTAAAAATGTTATAATTTCTTCCATATCTTTCAATTTGAACTCGTACTCCTCCAACTAAGCTCTGCTGGCTACTTTAAGTTTCATTTCACGATAGTCACGTGCTCGCCCACTGACCAATCACAGCACACGCTGCACCTCACTGCAGAGCTGCACCTGGAAACTGAGCTGCACTAATGCTGACGTACTTGTAGGCCAGCTAGCAGCTCTGACACGTCAAAGAATACGCCCAACATGTCAAACTAAAGATCTGATTGGTTGAACACTATGACAATCAACAATATCGTCCCCATGTACTTTAATCTGCACTGGCTGCAGGTGTGAGTCTGCAGGCCTCTGGCTCTGTTCTACCTAGAGACACAGAGGTGAGATCTGATTGGATAAAAGCTCTACTTAAAACAAGCTGCACTGGAAGCAGAGCAACTGAGGAAGACAGGAGCTGTGCAATGAGAAAATAAGATAATGGGAACAATATTTTTATAAATTACAATACATGTAGTGTATTTAAGAACAATTATTAAATGATAAAATAGATATAACTTTGTGTTTAGGCCAGCAGAGAAGGCCTTGCAGACGGCCCACCACTGCTTTATGGCCCCCATAGACTGTGAGAGCAACACTAGCTGAGTCGGCTCCGTGAAGCCTGACACCCCCAACATTCTCCCAGCACTCAGACACATGCTCTGTCTCTCCGTCCACAGCTGGTCTCCAGGAAAGGTCTGAGTCGGTCTCTGTTCACTGCCACAAAGAAGTGGTTCGGTGGAGGGAAAGTTCCAGAGAAGGGCATCAGTGAACCAAAGAGCACATGTGGCCTTCTGTAAGCATCACCCTTCATATGATTCATTCATGTATTGATACATTACCACCGTGAACACTATACACATTGCTGGTTTGATTTTCCTCATCTGTGGTGTCAGATATCCCCCAGAAGCCCCTGAGCTGCAGATCAGGAAGATGGCCGACCTGTGCTTCCTGGTCCAGCACTACGAGCTCGCCTACAGCTGTTACCACACGGCCAAGAAAGACTTTCTGTCAGACCAGGCCATGCTGTATGCTGCAGGGGCACTGGTGAGAACACACACACACACACACACAAGCGCGCACACATCTGTCTGTGTCCTGATGAGGACCATGTGTTAACCCTTTAAACTCACTGCCTACTCGGGTATTTCTGCCTATTGTGATGTCATTTCTTGGAGTATCTTCAAATGCTTCATACCCCTAAAACGTGTACAACCTGACCTAAAAGGTTATGAGTGTGAAAGAATATTTCTGAAACTGTTCGGGAGAAGAGTTGCAAAGTGTTATCAAATCAATGTCAAATGAAACAGAGTCGTGATGAAAGATCAAAGATAGTCAATTTATTTGCTTGCAAGCAAAAGCGAGAAACAGTTCTCAACAGACGCGTAAAACCGAGTCTCGTGAGGAGTGTCCTAAATTCACAGTCAAATGCATGGACTTTTATGCTCCAGCCAGCATGCTGGAATGTTCCTTCGTAAACAAGAATGACAAAAGGACAGGATAAAGATAAACGTAATTACAGATGGTTCTCCTTTGAAGTCTAGCGTCCTGTTCTCATGATAAAACAAAAGTGTTATACAATTCCTTTGTATTCAGTCTGTCTCTCCATGAACCATGCATACACTCAAACAGATGCTTCCTTCACTGTCCCTGTGACCTGGTTGAGGAGTTAAAGTCACAGCATGTGGGGGCTGTGAAGGAATATTTCTGAAAACTGTTCGGGAGAAGAGTTTAAAGTGTTATCAAATCAATGTCAAATGAAACAGAGTCTTGATGAAAGATCAAAGATAGTCAATTTATTTGCTTGCAAGCAAAAACGAGAAACTGTTCTCAACAGACAGCAAAAGCAGAGTCTACTGAGGAGTGCCCTGACTTCATCTACATGAATGCTGCATTCAGACACACAGAGCAGAGAAACCAGCTGCTGAAACAGGCAATGTCTGGCGTATTTCCCTGCAACAATGGGGTTATATATGGCCTGCAATTGTCTTCTCCTGTGCTCTTTGATCTTTGTGGATGTTTTAGGGTCAGGTAGAGGTTTATGATACAGCTATGTGGACGTTTTCCTTGAAGGCATAGAGTTCTGTTTTGATAACCTGAAAGCGCTCAAAAGCCTGTTTACAAATCCCTTTGTCCCCAGTATGCCCCACAATAAACCCTGTTTTACAATCACACATCATCTCTTCTGTAGAGGGTCGTCCTTGAGCTAAAGCTCAACACAAGGAAATTACCGCAATTAAAGCCTCTGTGTCTCAGTCTTTAAAGACAGATGACAGCATAAGATAAACAAGACACCTGAGTAGAAAGTTACTGGAATGTGATAAGAAACGCGCTGTTTGGTACTTGCAATGTAAAGGCTTACATTCTTTAACCCCGAAAATAAGACTGACATATTTTCCCATTACATTCCACTCTTTTGATTATATAATAATCACACAATATAGTAAAAATATGTTATAAGGACACTTCAAAAAAAAAAAAACAATGTTCTTGTGAGATAAAAGATCCCAGAAATGTAGCAGGCAATATAATTCAATTAATATAATACGTGTCGTTCTGCTTGTGTTGACACAGTGAGGTTTCCACAAAAACTGTCAGAGTCACTGTCATCTTGCCACTCTTTTGGTTCGCTCAGACAGACTGAATAATACAGAAATAAAATGAAAACAAGCAATATTAAGGATATTGCTATAATGAAAAAAAATGTTTTTCATCCTTTTGGAGAGGGCCCGACCGTGCTCTTTCCGTTGTGTGTTGTTCATAAATACGTGTCGGGAGGGGCTCTTCCAGCCGTTTTTCTTGCGTGGCATCTGTGTCGAGTTGTAGACAGTTACCGCAGAACACGCACACGTCTGTTGGCTGACTGCTCGTTTGTGATTTCCGTCCGTGAATCACTGAATCTCATCTGTCGATGGCACCGTCGTCCGTCCCTCGATGGTGCCGTTTTTGCTGACACTTGGTGCAGGTGCTCGCTCACCTGAAGCTTCTCCTGGTTCAGGAACCTTTGCCGTGTGACGTGTGAATCCACGTAGCCCTCTCAGCTACTTTGACAGCCGTCTGAGTGACGAGGAGGATCTGGAATGGCCCCTGCCAGCGCCGTGCGTTCCAATGATTCCTTCTGAAATCCTTCACCACCACGAAATCACCAGGCTGCAGTTTTATGTAGAAGTCCTTCAGCTGGTCTCTGGAGGGCAGCTGACACCTGTTGTCTGGTGTTAGATCAAGCAAACGACAATTGTGCACAATATGTCTACATTTCATGTTCGCATATGGCGGTTGAGGGAAGTGGTGCTTCCATTGCTAACTTGGTCTTAAGTTTTTCATTTAATGCTTAACATTTAACATTCCCCCCCTATTTGACACATGGTTTAATCCATGCGTCAACTCAGCGTGAGAGAAATAATGTTTAGGCAAACGAGGTTTACCGTCAGATTTTAGAAAAACTGTCTGTGTTTCCATAATGCAAATAAAATCATATCTGGAGCCAGTGTGAATAGTCACCGTGTTACCCTCTGCGAGTTTGCAGGCTTCCATGAGTATGATAAGCTCTGCGTCCTGGGCTGAGAGGTGATGAGTAAAAACAGCCAGACACCACTTCATCATTTCGTCATAAAAATTTGATATATTGCATAAAGAGGTGTAAAACATTCTAAAGCATTCATACTACACTAATTGTATAGTTCAGTTCTTCTTTAATTTACTGATACATTCAGAACTTGATAACCTGATGAAAAAAAAGATTAAAAACCCGCATGGTACAGTTACCAAAGTAAAAGTATAAGATTTAATATCCTTCCTATCCTATTTTCTATATTCCTAAAGTCTTATCACTGAGTTAGAAGACTTGGCTTTTGCCGTATTTTAATTCAAAAGTTTATCATGACGTTACTAAATACCAATAAAAAAACAAAACAAAAATGTGAATAGCATATTCTAAAACATTATTCTAAATGTGGATCTATCCACAACAAAATTATACATCTCCCTCTTTGCCACACTATCTCTGCTGTAACCTAATTTAGCGTAACAATGGAAGAGACCACATAGCAATCTATCTAAGCTAAGCCATACATAATTTTATAATAATTGAATATCATAAGTTAAAAATATCTCGTAGACACACCAAACCTAAAAGAAAAAATTGTCTACACAGTCATAACATCAGCTTCAGCATTTCCTGTTGAAATGGGATCAAAAGCATTAGTGGGAGTGTCGGTGAGGTCAGGTCTCTGTATGCAGACCTGTTGAACAGAAATTACATAGTTAATCAGCCTTCCATCTGCTGGAGGAGGAGAAAAGAGTGTTAGGATTAAGGGTAGTACATCGTTTCAAGGTAGTGTTAGGCAAATCTATTGTATTCATTTGCGCTAATCTGTAAAAAAAAACCACATCAGGAAAACATGTTGCAATATCACATGCAACAGTATGCAGACAGAGGAGGTCCTGGTGCTGTGAGATCTAACCTAGTAGAGTAACCAGGCCTTTGTCTTCCCCCATAGTCCTGAGTCTAAACTAATGTCATGTAACCGTCTCTCAGGTCAACGTATTGTTTAAACAGTGTGTCAAGTTTAGATAGTCCAAGTGTCGGAGCTGATAGTAATGCGTCCTCTATGTCATTAAAAACAGCAGTCAAATAATCAGTCTGGGTCAGTTTGTCTTGCGCATAAAGATATTACCATGATTCATGGAAGAGAGGAGTACCTCTCTTTCTGAGTAGTTTGGGATCCACTTTCTATAATATGACTTCATTCCTAAGAAGCTCATCATTTGTTTCTTAGTCTATAGTTTATAAGTTAGGCACAGTTTGAATTGCCTGTATTCTGTTGGGAGGGAGGGTTTTTGTCCTCAGCTGTGATCACATGTCCCAAATATGAAACTTTATCGAGAGCTAATTGCAATTTGGACGGTTAGCCTTGAAACCATCTGCAGCCAAAAACTAAATAGGACAACTGTAATTCTAAATTATTCTAATTTACATGCTTCTTCTTTGGCCTGAAAATCATGATATCATCAACATATTGTAAAAAGGCTGAACCATTTGGTAAGTGTACATTAACCAGATTGTCTCACAAAGCTCTGTTAAATACACCAGGCGTTCTGAATAACCCTAAGGACACCTAGGTCCGAGTAGAGCCTCTTCCTTTATGAGGAAGCAAAAATAAAAATTGACTGTCCTTGTGCACAGGTACAGAAAAAATAAAAATAAAATATGATATGCATAGGCCAAGTCAACGACAAATAAGTCTGGAGGGATGAGTGACATAATGGTGTGTGGGTTGGAAATTTGAGGTGCTCGCGTCTGCACCAAACCTGCTTACAAATGTTAGCCAAATCATCACTCAATTGGTTCCCTCAGATCATGAATTTTCTTTACCGGTAAATTTTAGTGTGCACACTCTATTATTATACAACCTTCAATAAAAAACTCAAAACAGGTATAATACTTTCAATAGCCTCTCATTTGAGACAGCTCATGTTGACAGATGGAACATTTCAAACCATGTGTGTGTGTTTTATCAAACATAAGTTAAATGACTCTTTTTACTGATAAAATTGATTTGTGTAAGTCACCTTTGTTACTGTACATTATCAGGAACCTCTATATTTCTGAAGTCAGTGAATTGAGTCTTACTTGCTGCCAGTCAGACATGTTCTTCACACCATTCCTGGGCTTGTACCATGTGGAAACATGTGGAATCCTCCCCCTTTACAAACTCAGATTGTGTGGGACACAGAGAAAACAGACAGCAGCAGTATATTTTTCTTTTGTCCAACAAACTCTAACTATACCATTATATCATTTCTACTTCTCTAAATCATACTTCCTCTAACCTTTCATCTAGTTCACGTAACCCATGTGCTGTGCAGTAAAGTGAATCAGCCTACATGTGACAGTCGAAACATTTATTTTTTTTTTTTCCCTTAACAGTTAACGTGACTTGTTGTAACTTTCTAAATCCTTCAATCTCATTTGAATACATATGTGGGTGTGAGTGGTGTTTGTCTAGTTTCTAATGTATATTAAATGTACAAGTTTGTCATCTAAAGAATCTAAAATTAACTCACCCTCTGTGTTGTATTGTGTGGGCGTCGTTGGTCCATCTCGGTTCCCACCTCACCACCGGATGCCCCCCCCCTCCTGATGGCTGATTGTTGAGCCCTCCCACTCTCCATTGTTCATGAAGCATGAGCATCTGTTCCTCAATGTTCAAGCTGCCACATTTATGGCACACAAAGTCTTCAGTTGGTGTGTGTCAAAGTCTCAAAAGTCTCTCAGCTTCCTCTCTCATGCCCTGATACATTATCAGCTGGGCATGCTTGCATCTGTGCTGACGAAACGTCTCTGTTCTCCGTTGTTGAACTGATCCTCACGTTTCAACATGCTGCATGTCACACAACTTTCTCATGTGATGTTCTCCAGGCTTATGGATGGCGAAAAGCCTTCTTACAAAGTTCAGTCAGGGCTGTCACCGCATGTTTATATGCTACGGCCAGTTTTCACCATTGTCGTATGCAACTCACTGCAGGTTTGAGTGCCGCAGATATTTTCTGTAGTTGTGAGCATTGACATGGTACCTGTAGATTTTTAACGAGTCTCGTTCGTCTTCTTCATCCTCGACGTGTTGAGTGGTGGGTGTCGTTCAAGTTGTTTGTGGCTGGGGAGCATACGGCAGGAAGCGGAATCCCCAGATCAGGACCAAGGACTAAAAATGAACAAAAACAAACAAAACCAAAACATCTGCCGAAAATTCAGCAGTAAATGTTAGACAACGTTGTCTCATGTAGAGATACAATTCTTTGATCTCTGTGTGTCTGTGTGTGCGTGTCTCTGTGGGTGTGTGTGTGTGTGTGTGTGTGTGTGTCTCACCCCTGCATTTCTCTCTCTCCTCTGCTCCAAGCACTCTGTCTCTTTTAAACAGTTACACCTATTTTCGTTTCCTCTTGGACATCAACTTATTTATATCTGCTTCACCTTTCTCTGCTCCAAGCACGTTTTGAGTTGATACAATTTTAATCGTAGGCAAAAACTGCCTCTTTCAGGGAATCCCAATTTAGTTTATTCTTCCAATTATTTGGCAAAACCTTGGCATCGGGCTGCTCAGACTCATTCTATGACTTTTATCATTCCCAAATGTTTCACTTTTATTTCTTATAATTATTTCTTATAACATTTTGAGCTTTGTGGTGCTCAGTGAACCGTTTTAAAAGGAAAACCAAAACCCTTGACCAGTACGTGACACTCCAAACACCCGTCTCCGCACTTCTGTCGCATTATATCAATTATTGGGCCCGAGGGCTCTCGCTTTTACTATTTTATCCACCCATTCTTTCAGGCGTGGACACGTTAACGTTACCTTACAATATAGTCGTCACTATAAAGCGTATGTTTATTCTCTTGAAGGAAAACTTTTTGCAAAAAACCTCGTTTGAAACGTTATGTTGTTACAGCACGGATACCTTATTTCAAACTTATTGCGGGACTTTAACCCGGCATCGGGACTCTAACCCGGCATCGGGACTCCAACCCGGCCTCTCTGATGTCTTATTTAGCGTCTTATTTAGCGTGGGACTCCAACCCTGGCTCTCTGAGGTCTTTTTTAGCGTGGGACTCCAACCCCGTCTCGGGACTCTAACCCTGCCTCTCTTGAGGTCTTATTTAGTAAAAAGCGTGTAATTGTGATAATCGACAGAAAACGAAAAAGGAAGCATATGAATGAAAACACGAACGTCAAAACCAATTAAGTTACCCAAATAATAATGACTACTTGATCACTCATCTGTGTCCGTTAAATCATATGACCTTAGTATAATTTTACCATTACTTTTACAATTGAAATTTGAACTTCTCTTACCCGAACATCGTAGAGATTAATTATTTTTCGATGGATTCGCGTGCCGTCTATCAGAAACTCCCTCAGGTCTGCCGGTTCTCTCTCTCTCGTCTAATGAGGTATTAAGACAGGAACTTCAGTTGTGGATTCCTGGGAGAGGCCTTCTCCTCCGGTCAGTCCCTCTGGAGCTCCGATAGACAGACAGCGAATCCTGTTCGTGACGCCAAATTGTGAAGGAATATTTCTGAAAACTGTTCGGGAGAAGAGTTTAAAGTGTTATCAAATCAATGTCAAATGAAACAGAGTCTTGATGAAAGATCAAAGATAGTCAATTTATTTGCTTGCAAGCAAAAACGAGAAACGGTTCTCAACAGACAGCAAAAGCAGAGTCTACTGAGGAGTGCCCTGACTTCATCTACATGAATGCTGCATTTATACCCACAGAGCAGAGAAACCAGCTGCTGAAACAGGCAATGTCTGGCGTATTTCCCTGCAACAATGGGGTTATATATGGCCTGCAATTGTCTTCTCCTGTGCTCTTTGATCTTTGTGGATGTTTTAGGGTCAGGTAGAGGTTTATGATACAGCTATGTGGACGTTTTCCTTGAAGGCATAGAGTTCTGTTTTGATAACCTGAAAGCGCTCAAAAGCCTGTTTACAAATCCCTTTGTCCCCAGTATGCCCCACAATAAACCCTGTTTTAAAATCACACATCATCTCTTCTGTAGAGGGTCGTCCTTGAGCTAAAGCTCAACACAAGGAAATTACCGCAATTAAAGCCTCTGTGTCTCAGTCTTTAAAGACAGATGACAGCATAAGATAAACAAGACACCTGGGTAGAAAGTTACTGGAATGTGATAAGAAACGCACTGTTTGGTACTTGCAATGTAAAGGCTTACATTCTTTAACCCCGAAAATAAGACTATGACATATTTTCCCATTACAGGGCTCATTACCCCTAGACTGTCTCGACTTAGCATGTGAAAGAAGGAAGCCATGTCTCTCCTTCGCGTACTCAACAAAGGAATTAAGACCTCTGTGTGTCTTCGTCTTTGAAGACAGAAAACCCAATTCACAGGATAACAGATAGCGGGACATCTGGATGGAAACTTACAAGAATGTGATAAGAACAGTGTTTGGTGCTTGCAATGTAAGAGCTTACATTCTTTAACCCTACAAATAAGACTGACATATTTTCCCATTACATGAGTCATTAAACATGTACATATACACAAAATGTATTTTTCCTAAACAATTCTGAATGGAGAAACAACACAATAAAGTTATTTGAACTATGACATCATCACAAGCGTACATTGTGGTCGACTTAGCTGTCAGCTGCAAAATAGATGAATGCTGTAGAGACGTGGTTTTCATCTTAGATAGATTTTCACAGGGTAGTGCAAACAATGATTCATTTCAAAGGGTTTATAGCTTTAATTCCCACTCTGCCAGGGGGTCTGTCAGTAACGTTTTCAGTATCATTCATTCCAAATTTTTGTTTTTTGTTTTAACTATTATTTAAATTTTGAAATCTATAATAGTCCATAGCTTTGTTCTAACCCAACATATCTATAACTCTTAGAAGCTGTGACGTGACTAATATATTTCTAATGCATATCTCTTGTGTTCTATAGATGTGATGTACGCCAGAAGTGTAACAAATAGGCATCGTCAACTAATTTGCAAACTCATAAGTCCCCGGTATATTCTCTATCTTGTACCTCTGCGTTAAGGCAGCGTGGTCTCAAGCAGGCCTCTCTCACAGCAAGTTCATCATCAGATCCCAGCTTGTGACTGATGCGCACCAACTGTGCTGCTGTGTGTCACGCTCGTGATCCTCAGTGTGAAACGGTGACACTTACTTGGTGGTGCTTACCTAGCGAATGGAAAAGAATCCAAAATAATCAGACCAGCATCCCATTTGACAGAACCCTGCTCTGCTTGAGTGTTAGTCAGTTTCACAGTAATATCTAAAATCAGTCGAATTCTAATCATGACTTCTCTGTTCTTTCCTCCCTCCCTCCTTTCTTGTTCACTCCATCTCTCCTCATCTTCACTCCATCTCTCCTCATCTTCTGTCCACTCATCCTGACATCCTGTGCAGGAAATGGCTGCCGTGTCCGCCTTCCTGCAGGCTGGAGCTCCCAGACCTTACCCAGCACACTACATGGACACCGCCATACAGACGTACAGAGACGTCTGCAAGTATGACCTACTTCCAGCATGTTTTTCTGCCTGCTCTCAGTTCGTTGTCAGTTTTTGGGTAGCAGGCGAATTGTGCTAATGTGAGGTCACTTGGAGGCCAAAGTGAATCTTTCTTTGTGCACACTAATGGCAGGTTCATGACCTTATTATGTCTATTGTCCTGATTTCCTGAGTGGTGACACATGACAGCCGGGTTTTCAGCTGCAGTTATTCTCAAGGGTTAGGGTTCATAGATGCCATCTGAGAAGTTTTAAACTGTTGAATGAATTCAAGAAAAAGCAAATGCACCCTGTTTCCAGGCTGTGCGTGATCAGGTGCGCCCTTCGAGGCCGCTTTGAGACCTGGTTCAGAGATGTACATAGCTTTGCTCCCGTGCTGTTACTCCATCTACTGTAGTGATTCACTGAGTATGGAGAGGTGCCTCATAATATCCCTCCAACATGTGTTCTCCCCTCTGCCCTCTGCAGGAACATGGTGCTGGCTGAGCGCTGTGCACTACTCAGTGCTGAGATACTCAAGAGTCAGGTGAAATACTCAGAGGCTGCAACTCTGCTCATTAAGATGACCAGCGAGGTGAGGAAGCACTCGTCTTTACATACCTATCGTGATACAGGGGTCATCCTTTATTTTAAATCTAATTTTAGGGATACTGTCGTAGGTTAAAGAACACATGCAGTAAATCTGAGTGAAGCAGTTTACTTTTGTTATGCAATCAGAACGGTTGGATCTGCATTTGCATTGATCACTGCATGAAAATCATAAATTCTAAATGTTTACAGTGCTCACACAGCATAATGCCCAAGAAATACACACCGTCATGCAAAACTGAAAGTAATGGATTCACTTAAAAGTAGATGTATCAAGTAAACTTGCAGTGGATTAATTCAGCTTGGACCTTTTTATTTCACTTCTATGTGCAGGACTCTGACCTGCGCAGTGCTCTGCTGCTGGAACAGGCTGCCCACTGCTTTATTAACATGCGCAATCCCATGGTGCGCAAGTTTGCCTTCCACATGATCCTGGCCGGTCATCGTTTCAGCAAAGCAGGACAGGTGAGCCTTTCAGCCCCCACCCATCTAATGCAGCGCTCTAACCCAACAGGTTTGTTCCTGTCAACGGGAGATTTCCTCTCTGTGACAAAGTGCCATCTTTAATCTGTATACTTGTACTTGTTACTGTAAACTATATTTATGTATATTATTATGTAGGGGTGTCACGGATCACAAACTTCACGGTTCGGTTCGGATCACGGTTCAGGAGTCACGGTTCGGATAATTTTTCGGATCAACAAAGAAAAGGGGAGGAGACAAATATAACTTTGCTTTCCATTTATTAATTAAAGAACTTCAAGAACACTTAAAGCAAAGAACTTTGGCCTATAGTCTTACATGAAAACAAAAATATTGAAGATGTCCAATTTGAAACAAAATTAAATGAATAAATAAAAATAAAACATTCAAGAATACTCAATTCTGATATCCTCGTCCTTTGATCAATACTGAAAGAAAGAAACAGCCAGTGAGCTTCCACTGTTTACACTGAACTGCTCAGCAACAACTTGGGTCTGTGTTTACTTCCTGTCAGGTGATGCCATTCAAATACAATGTTTCCCATTACTGTGACATTATTTTCAAAAAGATGAGAATATCTCCATTGTCTGGGGAGAGGGTCGACCTTTCTGTGGTGACTGGAATATTATTGGGCCTGTCTAGCTTCACTCTGATACTTCTGTCAGCACCTGAACCAGGTGTGTGTCTGTGTGATGCTCACAGAGGGGGCGTGTCTACAGCACCTGCCGTGTGTGTGTGTGTGTGTGTGTGTGTGTGTGTGTGTGACGCTCACAGAGGGGGCGTGTCTACAGCACCGGACTAAGAATCACTCCGCCATGGTGAAAGCAGTCTCTACAGTCTTTTCCTTCTCATAGAGGTCTGGAACAGCTTCACACTGAAGTGGGTGCGTGAGTGGACTTCGTAGCGTGGCTCAAGCATTTTAACCAGATTTAGAAATCCTTTGTTTTCTACACCGGAGTGTCCCCGTCGCTGACAGACGGGATGGTGGCTCTTCATATGTGTGGACATGCCGATGTTTTGCCGTAGTCGTGTGTCTTTCTCTTTAAATAACGCCTACATACCGTCACGCTTTGTCCACCACCCTCATCCGTCATTATACGTTACACGGAAGACAAAATGTTCCCGAACTTGCGACTTAAATGACGTTGCGGCTTCTGACGTTCCTCCGCTCGCCATGACTTCACCGTTAAATGCTTCTGACCTGCTCCGTTCACGTGAACACACTCCTGCTTTATATCTGTTCACTGACACTCTGCATTGATATTCGGGGACTTGTTACTTGAAAAGGAACTGCAGCAGTAGAACTTTATTACACACTATGATGATGACACTGTAAAGAAAAAAGAAAAAAAATACTCGATTGATCCGCGGTTCACAAGTGATCCGAACCGTGAGGGCTGATCCGAACCGTGAGGGCTGATCCGAACCGTGAGGGCTGATCCGAACCGTGAGGGCTGATCCGAACCGTGAGGGCTGATCCGAACGGATCACGGATCGATCCGTGATCAGTGACACCACTATTATTATGTCATATTTTATTTTTGTTATTGTTTATGGAGTTCTAGAGTTAATAGTCGTGTGTCTTATGCCGTAGTTACACTTGTAATTTCAATGTGACTTTTGTGATGTGATGCAGCAGATGGTGTCAGCTGTGTCATGTGTTCTCACTTATTGGCTAGAGCCTGGATATAATTATTTGTTCAAGGAGCAACTGTGGATAAACACAGTGCATTTCCTCTAAATTCCCCTTTTATTGGTGCTGCTTACCGGTCCTCTCTGCAGACTACCGTACTCTGTAAGTAGACTTGTTATATTCAAGAATAGCTCTTCACAAAGCTTTACTAATTAGGTGATAAACGCATTTCATTTCCGATACATTCTTCACAATAAAAGTCCCCTGTTATTTAACAGTTTTTAATTTTAAGCAGCAAATCAGGAAATGTAGTGTTTTCATCAGCAGTATGTCAGCAGAACTAAGATAGCAGGTCTCCCGCTGTGCTCCAGCTCCAGTTCTCCTCCTCTTCCCTTTGATTAAACAGACGTAATTGTTTTTGGTATCAAGGACGAACGATTGAAAGTCAGCGCTCAGCTTCAATCACTGATGTTAAAAACCACAAACAAGCCAGAAATCTAGGTGTAGTTATGGATTCAGACCTCAACCTGAACAGCCATATCAAGAAAATTACAAGATCAGCCTACTATCACCTGAAGAATATATCAAGGATTAGAGGACTTATGGCTCAACAAGTAAAACGTGTCCATGCATTTATCTTCAGCAGACTGGACTACTGTAACGGTGTGTTTACAGGTCTCTGTAAAAAGTCCGTCAGAAAGCTGCAGCTGATTCAGAACGCTGCAGCTCGAGTCCTCACTAAGACCAGGAGGGTGGATCACATCACCCCAGTTCTGAGGTCTTTGCACTTTAATTGAACCAGATTCAAGGATATTAATCAATTTCCTGCATTTCTGCATTTTACTACTGTATTTTATTTCTTACACTGCTTTTTAATGTTTTAATGAATGTTCTTAATTGTTTTTAAATCTCCTTTTCTTTTGCCTTATGTTTTGATGCTTTTAATGGTTTTATGTGAAGCACTTTGAATTTCCTTGTTGTTGAAATGTGCTACACAAATAAACTTGCCTTGCCTTTGCTCTCCTCCGTGTGGGGGGGGGGGGGGGATGATGGAGATGATGCGGGAGATGATGGAGACCTACGTTTGATATTCGTGTCTTTGCGTCACCTTGTATGTAATCGTTCCATGCGGAAAGCTGGCTTTGCTTTTGGTGTCCCCGCCCTGTTTGATTGATGTATATGCAATACTTGAGAGGAATCCTGACCACGGTGGATGGTCAGGTCTCACGTCTTTTAGCTGAAAGGTCATGAAGTCAAAATTTGGACCAAGTTTAGTGATCCATTATGAAACCTGACAAATTGAATATCATAATGAAACTTTACTTTTTTTATTGTGATCGCCCTTCGTTGCTCACCACCTCTTCTTTTTCCTGCCCCTGTCTCTTCATACAGAGGAGGCATGCACTGCGCTGTTACTGCCAAGCCATGCAGGTGTACAAGGAGCGGGGCTGGTCTTTGGCAGAGGACCACATCAACTTCACAATCGGTCGTCAGTCCTTCACGCTCAGCCAACCGGGGAGCGCTGTGACAGCCTTCAGACAGATCCTGACCAATGACAGCAGGCAGACAGCCACGCAGCAGGGCGCCTTCCTCAGAGAATACCTCTATGTGTACAAGGTAACTGCATCTGTACGCTCACAATGCTGACTTGACAGCAGAGAGACTACTTTGTGTCAATAGGTAAGCACACATATGAGTGAATAACAATGATGTGGAGTTCCACAAGGCTCTGTTCTCAGACATCTGCATAAGTTCTCTGGCTCAGATTAAGAAAGACAGCAGAAAGTCTTCCCATTCTAATTATGTGGACCAGACCATGGTTTACATAAAAATATCATCAGGTAAACTACTCAGGGATTGGATGTGCCAAATGACAATTCAAATCTTTTTTAATCTCCTATTATTCCACAAATTGTGTGTGTGTGTGTGTGTGTGTGTGTGTGTGTGTGTGTGTGTGTGTGTGTGTGTGTGTGTGTGTGTGTGTGTGTGTGTGTGTGTGTGTGTGTGTGTGTGTGTGTGTGTGTGTGTGTGTGTGTGTGTGTGTGTTTCAGAGTGTGGTAGGGGCAAGTGAAGACAGCCTCCCCCAGCTGCCTCTGCCCTGCATCCACAGCTCGGCCACAAGGGTCTACTTTGGACACGAGCGGCGCCTTGCTGAAGGTAAAGATGAGTGGTGATCTCTTCCCAGCATGACTGACTCTAGAGCAAAGAATGGCCACAGACGCATCACTAAGGTCCCAGCTGTAAGGGTTCATCTTCAGACCTGCACCTCTTAACGTTCAGCTGATGTTCTAATGTTAAAGATGGTGATGATGTGGAAGTGCATCAGTGGATTTACTGTGGTAAGCAAGAGCGCTCACCACGGCCATTCATGAAAGTGTCTTAAAGTCCTTCAGTGAAGCAGCCTCGCTCTCTCGCTCGCTCTCCTCGCTTCCTTTCTGTCTGGCCTTTTCTTCAGTCTTTGCCTCCTTGAGGTCATGTGTGATAACAACTCTTCCCTTTGTGCGCCATTCAAGAACAAATAGAAAAAGACCAAAGAAGATACAGTGAATGAACAAATGTAAAAAACAATATTCTGAGCTCTGTAGATTCTAAAATCACATGAGCGGAATTAAGTCTCTTTATGGGAATGAAACGGATTTAATCCATCACTGCACGCATTTGAAGTGTTCATCATTTGTTAATCTGCGGATTCTAGAACAGAACGCACAACAGTAGATGAGAGAACTCCATGTTCACAATATCAGGTATTAGTTATATGCTCTATATTTATAACATGTATTCGTTTCTTGACTTATGACTAATATGCAAGTCATTAGCTGTCTTTCCATAAACATATTCTTATGCGTATACTAGTAGAACAGCAATATTGAGTTGACGCACTCAATGTGTCACAGAAAGGCCTTTGCATGACTGATCACTTGTTTCTGCTGTCGACTTCTTCATGGATATTTCTAAAAGGTGTGAATGCTTGTCTTCGTCTCTGGACAACATGAAACATGACCAACACCAGCTGACATGAGAGAAGTATTCCACTCTTCTCTGAAGACCTCTCTCTCTCTCGTAGACGGTCAGGGGACCAGAGAGGCGTGTTCTGGTTCTGGCTCACAGCCTCTCCTTCTGCTCTGGTTACTGGTGGATTACAGCCATCAGAACAAGATGTAGCATGCAACACGAGTGATGTCTGACCAAGGTCACCCTGTTGATGAACAGAATTAAATTAACTGCTGAGGTGCCTTTGAGCGAAGGGTTACTGTCACTCATGGAAATGCATTGTATTCAACAACTAATCATCAACTGTGTGTCTCTAACTACCTTATGTGTGCAGGCGAAAAGCAGGCAGCCACTCACGTGTCTCTGGACCAGGAGTATGACCAGGACCTGGCAGCCATGTGGTGCCACCTGGAGGAACAGCTAGTGGCTACAGCCAACAGGGGGGTTGTCCCAGCAACGTTCCAGCCCACCCAGTGCTGCTTAAACAGCCACACAGACAACCTGCGCTACCCGCTGGCTGTGGCCGAGGGTAAGAGCTCCTCGGATACCCAGACTGTTACTCAGTACTAGGTGTTGGAACATACGGACGCTTGCCAATCAATCGGGAGTCACTGTCTTCTCTTCCATAGCATAAAGAATCACAGCATCACCTGCTCGGTATACAGCCCTCTTCCTGTCTCCACAGAGCCAATCATAGTTGAGGTGACGCTCAGCAACCCACTGAAGGTTCCTCTGGCTCTGTCCAACCTCTCCCTCCTCTGGAGGTTCACTGTCGAGGGTGCCGCTCCATCGGAGGAGCAGACATCTGAAGAGTCGGCAGGAGAGGCCATCACCAATGAGGAGAGCCTGATTGATGGGGTGAGCAGCCCGGCCACAAATCCATGGATGCTATAAAAACCCAAAACTAAGATTTCAGGTGTCTTCAATATCTGTTTCCTCTTGCAGATGACACAGAAAGACGATGTTGTCACTACAGAGATCATCCTGGAGTTTCTTATAGGTCCAGAGGAGACCAAACTGGTAGGTGCTGTGATAGATCTACTGCAGACTGGAGATAAAGAAAGCTTCAGCCTGATGAGGTATCACAGCTCCAGCAACAGGCTGGAAACATCTCATCAGGTGCACCTTCATGTCAAATTAGCTGATCTGCTGTTGAGTCAAACTGATCATGTCTGACTGAGCAGGTCAGCCATCAGCCCATTGGCTCAAGTGCATTGGCTCCTTAGACGGTGTGTGTGTGCACTGTGTCTGTCTGGAACTGGCAGTGACCGTTGTTTATGATGGGCCCTTTCACTTTTATGACCTTGGAATTATTTTGAAGATGGGAACGTCTCCCTAAATGTGACGGTCTCTCCTTCCACTCGGCTTTCACAGCAATACTTTCCCTGTGTATGTTTGTCCCTCACATGCTCTCACGTAAAAAGCCACACAGGAACCAGACTACATGGCCAACACATCAGCTCTCTCCAGGGAAACCAGGTTTCTTTACATAAGACATTTAGGAATCTGGTTTCTGCTAAACTGTAGAACTGGTACATGTGCATGCACTGATTTTGTGCGAAGGCTACCAGGCCTTTGAAATGGAATTCACCATAATAAAAACGCATGAAGAGCATTTCAATGTTTGTGAATAATTCTTTAAATCTCCAGCAAATAATGATGTGGACTGTCCCTCCTTTGGCTCATGTGATGCTTCACTCTGATCACACGTGTAGTTGTGTTGCTGTCAGTCACTGTGACCTTTGACCTCAGGCCCGACTCTGGCTGCTGCCACACAGAACTGGCCAGCTGAACATTGTGGGTGTGGTGTACAACCTGGCTGCAGCTTCCTCTGGAGAGATGGCTCCCAGCTCTGAAGGTACACTCGTCAGCTGGGACTGGTTTGAATTGCTTTTGGCTGCTTTCGTACCACTTCACTCACTTTGCTGCCAGTCATTGTATTTAATTGAATTTTCTGTTTTCAAGTCTGTCCTTTGTTTCATGTCAACGATGTTTCTGAGAAAACAGCCAGTTTGTCTGCTCTGCTCCTGTCTACAGACCAGCAGGCGTTGGATGTCATGGTGGTTCGGGGGAGACAGGATCTAAAGATCCAGGGCCCACGGCTGAACCAGACCAAAGAGGACAAGATGTTGGTTCGCCATGGTCTGGATCGGCGGCTGAATCCCATCATAACTCCACCCATGCCCCTAATGGAGGTACCACTGACGCACTCATCCCATCCTGCAGTGCTGACAGTCTGGCAAATCTAAAGAGCAGCTGTATTGCCGTGAAGCAGGGCTTCTATAACAGACTCAAATAAAACTACTGTTGTAAATACCATGAACACTGTAATCTCCGCATTCTGTTGATAATGTTGAGTTTAGTTTGAGTTCATTTCCACTGGCCACATCTTACACAGTGCAGCTTTAAAGGCTGCAGTGACTAACAAACCACTAAGCTCAGACCTGCTGGTGGTGTACGGCTGCAGTAGACGTCTAGTGTAGGCGGTACCTTTGAAACGGATCACAGGACTCTTGAGTTGGATCATCACCACTTACCAAATGAATGAGCAACATTCACTTATTCCTGCTTTGTCACATTTTCGTCCCCTACAATCCTCTGGACGGCTCACAAGTTCTTCTGTGACGCCACTGAAACCGTGTGTCTGTGTGTGTGTGTGTGTGTGTGTGTGTGTGTGTGTCTGTCTGTGTGTCTGTGTGTCTCTGTCTCTGTCTCTCAGGTCTTCTTCCTGCAGTTCCCCACTGCTCTGCTGTGTGGGGAGATCAGGAAGGCCTACGTTGAGTTCTGTAACGTCAGCAGTGTCGCTCTGTGCGGCCTTCGGGTGGCGTCCACACACCCTGATTTCTTTACGTTTGGCAACCAGACCACGACCACCCTCACGCCCGTCAGCCCGACCTCAGCCGAGAACTGCTCGGCCTATAAGACCACGGCCATGACCCGCCAGCCGGGCTCAGTGGCGTCTGAGATGCTGGTGGCAGCGGAGGATTTCAGCCAGCCGTCCGGTGTGATGGAGATCCCGATAGATGGCAGCACACTGCAACCGGGGGAGTCCACCCAGCTGCCTCTCTGGCTCAGAGGACCAGACCAGGAGGGAGTACATGAGATCAATTTCCTGTTCTACTACGAGAGCACAGAGAAAGGAATCAAAATCAGGTAAAATCTAAATAAAGTCAAGGGAGGTGAATTGGCTAGCCATAAACATAAGCAGCCTGTTTATGACCACCAGGGGCGACTCCTCTGGTTGTATAGAAGTCTATGAGAAAATGACTCTACCGGTACTTCTCTCTTGATTTATTACCTCAGTGATAAATCATGGTCATTTAGTAAATTATGGTCCATTTAGAGTCGGACAGACTTCTCAGTCCAGATATGATCACTTCTATTCACTGGTTGCCAAAAAATCCAAGATGGCAACAGCGAAATCTCCAAACTGGAGGCTTCATGACATCAGTCCACAAACCAATGGGTGACGTCATGACGACTAGTCCGCTTCTTATATACAGTCCATGGTTGCTACCAGAGGAGTCGCCCCCTGCTGGCCAACAGAAAGAATAGCTGTCATGAAGTAGAGCAGCACTGCAACACGTGCAGGCTGAGGATGACCACACGCAGTAGAGTTCAGTAAAGAACAGACTTTATATTAGTCAATACCAATCATTGAAATACAAAGGCATCGGCTCAGGACAGCTATCATAACGAACCCTCTGGAGTTACACCTAGAAGGACTCCCTTTGGGACCACGATGATGCAACTCTTCTATTGGGACATAGACTCGTTAAATAAAGAAGTAACAGTACTTGACCAGGGCAAAATAATCAAGCAGAAGAAAAGGCTGTTTGCTTCTGACTTTAAGCCCAATCATGTCTGACTGACAGCTGGACACATAATATATTTAGCAAATAAGAAGAATGGACTTGTACTCTAACAGTTCTATTCTAAATGAATTGGTGATAACAATGTCTGTTCATCAACACTGCACTGACCCCTCATTGGTAGACAGCCCATCATCTCTCTCTCCTCTCTCTGCATGGGAAGTCATCGGGTGTTGCGTCACACGGTGTTCATCTGTGCCAGTCGCTCTCTGAGCGTGCAGGCGTCGGCCTGCCGCAGCAGTGTCCCCCCTCATCGCAGTCTGGAAGACAAAGGCAGCGGTGGGACGCTGGTCTTCGTCGATGTGGAGAACATCAATACGGTGAGATACCCATACCCAGCATGCCCCACGCTTAGTCTGCAGCTCATTGAACAGCCTATCACTGCGTGGTTTAATCTTCCTCCGGTGGGCTTCCAGAGTGAAGCTGGCGTGCGTGAGTTCCACATCATCCAGGTGTCCAGCAGCAGTCAACACTGGCGCCTCCACAAGTGTATCAACCCGGCCAATGATAAAGGTGTGTATTCCTGTTTCTTCTTTATGGTGTACAGCTGTATGTGTAGCAGCGTGACTGGTGGACACAGCTGTGGTTATTTTAATACCACCTAAATGCTTCATCCGTGAACTGCCCTTGAGCATGGCACTTTAGCCCAAAATGCTAGAGTGGAGTGTTGAGTGGCAGTGATAACAGAAGATGTCACAGCTTCTCTCTGCCCTCCCTCTCCTCCAGACTGTAAACTCACCAGCAGAGAAAGAGCCAAGCTGTGTTTCAGAGCCACGCGATGCAAGCCCCACCAGGGTACCTATAGAAGAAGATGTGTATATATAAATAATCAAACTTTGATTAGATGTGGGGTTTTGAATAAGCACTGATTTGTCTGTGGTTTGCCTCTAGCTACCTCGGATGCCGTAGAGAAATACACCTTTGCAGACCTGAATCTGGGAAATGAACGGGTAAGTAAAAGCTAAATGTCGTCTCACTAAATGTATGATCTAATTTTGTCATAGGCCTGATAACTACTTATGTCTGTCCATATAGTGTCCTGAAAATAATTGCAATAAACAATATTGTCATTTTAGGACTATTTTATGCCATTGATATAGTGATAATACAATAGCAGAATAATGCAAGTATGCCCTTTCAAAGAGCAATGAACTTTTGATTCTTGATGTGAAAACAAAATCAATGTTCTAAATGAATAAAACATAGATAGAATATAACTCTAGAGCCAAAGCAATAAATACAATCAGTCACGCTGTTAACAGAAATGTGCAACATCTGCATAATGTCCAAGTCCAACCCTGCTGTTCATGGCATCATGTGAACAGGAACTATGAGGACCTTTTATGGAACATGTAAACGATGGAGGTCACGTTCATGTATCAAGTATTGGCAAAGTTAGTGAAGGATACCTGTGTGACTACGTCCGGCTTTCAAAACAATGTGTTAACAAAGGAAATATACATACAACTATAAATAATGAATTATATTCACAAAAAGTATCAAATGTGAAAATGCCACTAAATTATGAAGTGTAATTATCTTTATTCTTTATTTTCGGGTTGATGAGGAAAGAACTAATTCCTGACATCAGCTGAGAACATCTGTGACTACAGACGGACACAACATCAAGCATTGTTACTGTCTCTGGTAGAGAGTCTCTCATATCTATAGAATCTGTTTGCAGATCATCAGCTCCTCCACACCCTGTGGAGATTTCTTCTTCCGTGGCTGTCGGACCGTAGAGTCTCAGCGAGTGGACGGAACATCGTCCAGGACGTCATCCAGCAGCAAGAGTCAGTGCTCCGTCCCCACCGAGGACATCAGCAGCATCGTCAAGAAGTGTAACGAGCTGGACCTCAACTTAATCATCATCTGGAAGGTACACTCAGCAGAGACGGTGATGATGTGGGACTCACCTTCTCATACATGGTGGTAGTAGGACATCGTGGTGTGGACCATGCACAGGACAGTTGTGAGATCTTATCAAAAATATGATTCAGAATTAATTTATTCACAATGTCGTAACAAATTGTGTTCAGAATCCTGTGTTGATATTCAAACAGGATTCATATTTGAAACATATTCATCGTTCTGCTCATATATGGGTGAACCGAGCAGAGGTCATTAAAGATGTAGCCAGTTTCTCTGAGGAATCCTCAGGGTCTCATATTTAGTTCTCAGCGTAAACTACTAACGCTAAGTGTACGTGAGATTCCAGTGTGTTGTGTGTCTGTAGGCCTATGTGGTGGAGGACAACAAACAGCTGATCCTCGAGGGCCAGCTCCATGTGGCGCTGCAGACCATCGGCAAAGAGGCCAGTTCTCTGACTCCCAAAGAGGTACAGTAAGCACACACACACACACACAACTAACCTCACCCGCTCTGTAACCCAGTGGGCTCGAGTTAATGGTGAGATAACACGGTTTAGTTATCTAAACTCCAAAACATGGTCCAAGTTCTACATAACATGTACATGTAGTGGTAGCTGTGTTTGAAGTACCGTATGAGAACCATACCAGTCACTCCATTTTCCACAACCAATCCTGAAAATGTTTCACAATAAAAGCTTTGTTAGGAAATGAAGGATTCTGTCCAATGGCATGCTACAGATCTTTTAATCTGAAACGGATGCAGGAAGTGTTGAGCTTAACCTCAAAATGCTGTCGCAAAGGATCATAAATTAGGAGGAGGCTTCATACTGAAATATGACCAAAGCTTGTTATTAAATACAGGCCTGTCTCTAGCACAGGGATTCCCAAATGCGCGAGAGGAAAAGTGTAATGATGGTGTAATAATATTAAATATTTTTAAAAAATGTAATTTTAATTTAAAAAGTGGGATTTTTCACAAAATAAAAACATGCCCGCCTGAACACCAAGCATGCCAGTGCAAGTCAAAAGCCCCTTACATATTTTAAATCGAAATTGGAGGAGTTACAAAACAACTGCAGTCTCATTCATGTGTTGGTCTATAAATGACTCACTACGGGCTTCATATCTGGTCAGTTACCGCACACAATCGCCGAAGACGTGAGCTTGCCAACTGCCAGAGAGATGGTGGAATGTATGATTGGGGAGAAAGAAGCAAAAAGTTGGACGTGATCCCGTTGTCCAACAACAGTGTGTCGCGCCGCATCGATGCTTTGTCCGAAGACATCCTGGCTACATTAGTCGGACATTAATTGTAAATTAAATGTGATAATCTGCCTCTGAGCCTGTGCGTGTGTGCTCGCCATCCTGATTGCTCTTTAAAAGTGACGCCTTGTGAAACTGAAAGTTATTGAAACTTTGTTGCAGTGTTTCAGGACGTTTTCACACCCGTAGTTCGTTTGCTTTGTTCTGATTCAGGGATTAAGATGATACAATGTTGCAGTTGCCCCTTTGTTCGGTTTGTGTTCACACTGCAACATTTAACAGCGGACTAAATCTTGTAAACGAACGCCACGCGTGAGCAAACTGTTCTCTCATTGGTCCGATTTTTATGCGGCTATAAATGGGCTCTGTTGCTTTTTTTGTTTTTATTATTATTAAGGGGGGGGGGGGGGGGGATTGGGGGTGCGCGAACCCGGTCGGGATGTAGAAGGGGGTGCGCGGCCTAAAAAGTTTGGAAACCGCTGCTCTAATATAATCCTGCTTCAAAAGAACCTCAGGGAGACAGTTTATTCGACTCAGTTGATAGAAACGCATCTCATTTGCAATATATTTGTTGCCACATTTCCACCATTGACTTAAAGGGCTCTTAATTGTGGAATCTAACAATTATACAGAATGATCAGATTTAGACTCCTGATGTGATTCTTAATACGAGTGTGGTTTTATTTTGAAAGCTGATTGGATGAGGCTTTTATGTTGCAGGAAGCTCAGGAGATGGTGCTGCTGAAGTTTAAATCTGAAGTTCCTACTCCAGTGGCCCTGCCGTCGGCAGAGCTGTCCCAGCTCATCAAAACCAACCTGCACTACCCTGAGACCTACACACACCCGTTTGTCCTGGAGAGGTGAGACCCGACCAGTAGAGGAGATTTAACGTCTTACCCTAAACACGTTGTTCAAAATGTTTCTAGCCCCTGTACAGTACATACTTCTGAATTGCATGGCTGTAACTTAGCAACAATCCGTCAGCGTGTGTTGATGGAGGTAGTGAAGAAGCTCCATGAGGTTCTGTGAGTGAAGCTGCTTCTCTGTCTCTAGTCTCTGTGTGGTGCCGGTCACGCTGACGCTGTCCAACTGCTCCTTGGCTCTAGTGGATGTCCTCATTGACTTAAGGAACAAAAGCAGCAGGTACGTGTCTTTATAGAGTGTGTGTGTGTATACACGGTACAGTCATGAAGTGACACAGTTAACTATGACTTATCTAGAGAGATGTGGGGAAAAGAAGACTGACATGCACAGGTCCAATCCCCATACTGCAACTTGATTGCATCTTGATCAGACAGTTGACACCCACCTCATCGTTTAAACACTGATCACTGCAGCCACGTCTCCAACACGAGGACTACTTCTGAGGAACATGTCGGTTCCTTCAGCCCGTTGTCTGCGGTTCCATAGCGATCTAGATCCCTATGGACTGCTGGTGGTCACAGCTGCAGCTCACTTTTCTTTCATCGAAACACATGTTGGGGAAAAAATAATCAACCATCTGCAACGACATGTCCTCTGCCGAGAGCAAAGCCTCACGGTTTAAGACGGTTGATTCTGGGACATTCAGTCATATCACATTTCATAGACTATTTAATACACTGTACATGAGGAAGGCATGTTGCTGTCTGACAGTGGAAAGATGTCAACGGGACTTAATGGCCAGTTAACTGTGACTTTAACTTTCAGCAGTCTAGTCTAACATCAGCATATTTTCTAAGCTCTCCCTCCATCCATTCCTCTTTCAGCCCAGAGTCTCTGGAGGTCCACAGCTCGTTCACCTGGGTGAGTCAGACCCAGTACAAGCTGCAGCTGAAGCCTCGAGAGGTGCTGTGTCTGACCCTGAGAGCCTGTTTCCTCCAGGCCGGAGTCTACAACCTCAACACGCCGCGCGTGTTCGCCAAGCCGGCCGAGCAGGGCGCCATGTGTGAGACGAGTCAGCAGGCGGCCAGTCCCGCTCTCATAATCATCAGCAACGCCTGAGTGAAGCATCAGGGAGACCTGGACTCTGAGTCCTCCACACACATGACCATACTTGATCTTCTTGATTGATACTGGACAGCAGGAAACAGATGTTTGTACCAATTCATGAAATAGATAACAATGTTTATAGA
Source organism: Lycodopsis pacificus (assembly GCA_028022725.1). Taxonomy (NCBI): domain Eukaryota; kingdom Metazoa; phylum Chordata; class Actinopteri; order Perciformes; family Zoarcidae; genus Lycodopsis; species Lycodopsis pacificus. Next base: position 2,204,065 of record CM051694.1, on the reverse strand, counting down.
GATTGATGAGTTTTTGGACCTCGGAACTATTTTAGTTTCATCAACACGTCAAAGAGTCTCACTTGCATGTTACGTTCTCTGTGCGATGCCCTCTAATCCACACACAGGTTAACACTCCTACCACTCAGCCCTCCATAGCTCCACGGTCTCCGCCCGCCATTTCACACACACACCAGCATCTCAAACGCCCCCTTGTGTTTGGAAGCTATCAAAAGGTGTGTGTGTGTGACAAGAGGGCTCACATCACTGGATTCATCAATTTCTATGCGTCTGGACTGATGCTACAATTCCAACCTGCAAATAAACAAACCTCTGGCGGAATCTCGTGTAAAACACCTGAATGGACCGAGCTGAAGTTTTAAATTCTTTTAACAAGAGCTGATTACATCCTGAATATTGTACCAGTCACCACGCAGCCCTCTTAGCTTCTCCTGAAGACAGACCCCCGTCTGTGTGATTTCACCCCGTCAATACACCATGCCCCCCCACACAACCTGTGTATTTGACCTATTGTGATCGAGCTCTTGAATGCATTGACTTGACAGCTTTTCTGAAAATGATGTATTATATTTATATAACAAATCGGTTGTAAATAGAAAATAAAAATGTAACTAATGGTACTGTGAGACTCTGATATCTGAGCAGGGAATTGTGGCATTTTTATGTTTGGACAGCTCCAGGGCTTAAGTATATAAATAGAAAACACCCTGCTGTGGGGACAACCACCAGGTCATGTCTTTATTTCTGAGAATCTACATCACAGAACAAAATACTCACATTGGTATTTTACTCCCTGATGTAAATATTTATTGATTTGGCATATTTAAATGTTCAGAAAAACTTACGCCAATAAGATAGGTGTAAAGAAGACTTTGGATGTTCTAACTTTGTCATTTTTTGATGCATGCACATTGCAGCCGGTTCATACTTGACCTTACAAACGGCCATTTCGTATTATATTTTTAGAAACAGGAGTTCTTCTAAATCTTAAGTACTATAGAACTTTGATGTCCAACACCCAAAGAAACAAGTTGACTGAGGTTGTGGGTTCAAACCTTATCTGGTACTGTGAATTTTGAGGTCTAAGAACGAAGAAGTCAAATACACGGGGCTGCCAAGAGCCAAGCACCAGCAGGGAGTATGGAACAGAACACTCATTTCAAATCGTATTGTAAATGCGCCACCATGACCCTGTACATTCATGCAGAAGAACACGACATACTGTAGGTCAGAGGATGAGTGAAGATCCTCTGCTTTGTTCCAAAAAATGTGCACTCAGCTGGGAAGAGGCGAAAGAGGATGCCATTTGCACCACACCACACTGTGCCTACTACTACTACAATGTGAACTATAACCACTACACTGAACTATATGTAACCACGGGCCCGACAATGCCCGGTTTGGGTTTTCGTATTCACAGTGCACTGCACCTTTAATACCGGCTCAAACCACTCTAAAGCCCACAGATTATCTTTTTAGGGTACATATGTGGCGGTGAATGACTTACAGAGACCAAGGATTACCCCAAGATTGAAACATTTATTACGACAAACAATAAAAAAAGTACACATCTAATATACCTGTGACATTGGTTAAAATAAAGGCAGAACCATGTAAAACAAAACCAAGCAAAACAAAACCAAGCAAAACAAAACCATGAATACAAATAAATTGATAACTTAAACAAAACAGCAGTGGCAGTCAACGTCTCCTGCCTGCTCACTGCACGACACCCATCTGGAGGGCTTGACAGGGAAGTAGGAGTCTCTTTGGAGCTGGACCTAAAGTAAAAGACAAACGGTGAAACCCACGGAAAATATGTCTCACTTACACAGCTAAAGTTTACACCTACTGAGAGCCTGGAGGTCAGAAAGGGAAAGATGCAGCTCATGGTATGGCTATTTATGGTGGAACAAACTAATTGGGAACCAGGAAGTGGGAGGGGCTAAGGCATGCCCAGGAGGGACATTTCATTGCCGGCTACATTCTGCCCCAGGTTTTTTTTAAATTGGCGGCCCGACGATTTACTAAGACCAGGGTCTAAAAAAAAAAAACGAATAGAACTACTAAAGCCAAGTATCTGGGAATTTGTAGCCCCATTTGCACTATTCCTTATTGTCACTGGCAAATGGTGAGGATTCGAGTGTTTACCGGCTGTCTGACGGGTAGACTTTCTTATCACCTCAGGACAGGGGCCTGGACGGGAACTGGCACCAGTAGAGTCCTCAGGAGTAGGAGAAGCTGCCGTAGGCACTGCAGAGTGAAGCACCGGGTCCACTTTAGGTGGGACTTGTGCTCCGACATGCCGGGAGTCCTTTGGTCCAGTCGCCCATCTGGCCGCCACCCACATGTCACGCTCTCCTGTGTCAGGGCTTGTGGTAGCTGGGTCAGGCCCAGCTACAGGAATAGGGTGATCAGCAGGAACAGATACAGGTTTGAGCATCGACCGATGCACGTGACGTACCTCCGTCAGCCTATGTTGTGGGGCAACAGCATACACTGCACCTCCTTGCTCGGGCGGTCTCACCACCTGGAACACTTCGGCGGTCCAGAAATCCTGGATTTTATTCCTTCCTCTATGAGAGTGGTCTCGAAGGTAGATGGGTTGTCCTGCTTGCAACACTTCCTCCTGCGCCCGTTGGTCTGCTCTCTCTTTCCACTGGGCCGCAGCCTGCCTCATCCTTTACCGGGCATTCTCCACTGCCACCTGCAGTCTTCGCTGATGCTCCCGGACCCAGTTGCAGACTTCACCTGCAGTTGGTTCTTCCACGCGGCCTAGCAGGAAATCTACGGGCAGCTGAGGTTCACGGCCAAACATCAACAAGAAGGGGGACTGACCTGTAGTTTGGTGGGGCGTGGTGTTGTAGCTAAACAAAACCTGTTGGAGATACTCCGGCCATCTGTGCTTCCGTTCAGCCGACAGGGTGCGAAGGAGGTCATGGAGGGTCCTGTTAAAGCGCTCACACTGGCCATTACCCTGAGGGTGATAGGGGGTGGTTCTAGACTTCTTGATGCCGTACAACTCACACAATTGCTGAACTATTGTGCTTTCGAAACTGCGCCCCTGGTCAGAGTGGAGTCGAGCTGGGACCCCAAATTTATAGAACCACTCCTTAGTTAGCACGTCTGCCACTGTAGAGGCCCGCTGGTCTCTGGTTGGGACAACCTGGTAAACTTGGAGAAAACATCAGTCAACACTAACACTTGTTCCCTCCCATCTCTAGCAGACTCCAGAAATGAGAAGTCAATGGCCAGGATTTCATTAGGTCTGGAGGCCAGCAAATGGCCCATACGAGCTCGAACCTGTGGTTGCGTATTTTTCGCAATAGCACCTTTACCGAATCAGCTCTGTGGTTCGCTCGATACCTTGGTGACCGTGATGGGTGTGCAGCTGCTGGAACACTTCTTCCCTCAGGCTCTCTGGAAGCACTAGCTGGTAGACACACTCTCCACCATCAGGCCGTTGGTACGTCCTGTACAGAAGTCCTTTCCTCATGGTGAGACGATCCCACTGGCGCAGCAACCCTAGTGTTGCAGGATGGAGTCTGTGTCTCTCTTCACGGCCTGGCATCCGCTGTTGCCGACAAAAAAACAGAACCGCACTAATGGCTGAGTCAGCTCCTTGCAGTGCCATCAGGTCATCGGTCGATCGCTCTGGAACAGCAGAGATAGCATGTTGGGCAATTTCCCCTATAGTCACAACAGTTCCTTGTACAGTGTCTGGCACAGAAGTCCCGGGGCGAGCCGGAATGGCTACTGCTTCGCTGTAAGATGGATGTTTCCTAGACAGGGCATCTGCATTCTGGTTGCTACGTCCCGGGCGGTACCGCACAGTGTAGTCAAAGACTGCCAGCTCAGCCACCCAGCGCTGTTCTGTAGCCCCCAACTTAGCTGTGCTTAAGTGACTAAGGGGGTTGTTGTCAGTCCATACCGTGCACTTGTGGCCCAGCAAATACTCACGGAACTTGTGTGTCATTGCCCACTTCATGGCCAGGAACTCAAGTTTCATGGAGCTGTAGTTTTTCTCTGCAGGGTGAAGGCTCCGGCTGGCATAGGCAACGGGTCTAACCTTGCCATCCTGCTCCTGGGAAAGTATCGCCCCCAGACCGTCATGACTGGCATCCACCTCTAAAATGAAAGGAAGGTTGAAGTTAGCATACGCTAATACAGGGGAAGACGCCATCTTTGCCTTGAGTTCTCTGAAGCTGTGTTCACACTGGGAGGTCCAGGAATCCCTCAAGGCCACCCCTTGGCCTCGGCGGTTTTTCTTCCCCGTCAGTTCAGCAACTACTTTGTGGAGGGGGGCAGCTAACTTGGCAAACCCCTCAACAAACAGTCTATAGTAGCTGGCAAAGCCCAGGAATGACCTGAGTTCGGGGACAGTACCTGGGGTGGCCCAGTCAGCCACAGCAGCAATCTTCTTGGGGTCTGTAGAGACCCCTGCGGCAGAAACTACATGCCCCAAGTATTGTACCTCCTGTTGGAAGAAGTGGCACGCCTGAAGTGCACGCTTAGCCTTTAATCCCTCCCTCTGGAATCGGCCCAAGACTAGGTCGAGGCGACTGAGGTGCTCATCCACTGTGGAGGAAAACACAACAACGTCATCGAGATACAGCAGCAAGGAATGGCAATGTTGATCACCAAATATGCGCTCCATCAGTCGCTGAAATGTACTGGGGGCATTGCATAAGCCAAACGGCATCCGTTGAAACGCGAATAGGCCAAAGGAGGTGCAGAAAGCAGTTTTCATCTTGTCTTGCTCTGTGACTGGGACCTGGTGGTAACCACTAGCCAAGTCAATGGTGGAGAACCACTGGGCTCCTGACAGGGCGTCCAATGACTCCTCAATCCGTGGTAGGGGAAAGGCATCCTTCCGTGTTTTGCCATTTAACAGTCTGTAGTCCACGCAGTGTCTTAGGCTACCATCCTTCTTCCTCACCAGGACAATAGGAGAGGCATAGGGGCTACAGCTTTCCCGTATAACCTGGCTGTCTAACAATTGACGTATGTGGGCCCTAACTTCGTCATAGTCAGAGGGGGGAAGTCGCCTGTACCTCTGCCTAATAGGAACACTGTCAAGTAAGGGGATGTCATGCGTCACAAGGTTAGTGCAACCAAGGTCCAGGTCAGAAGCTGCAAACACAGTCTCACGTTCAAGTAGCATGGATCTAACCTTTCTCTGGTCTAGCTCAGAAAGTGCAGATAAATCCATAGCCTCAAGTTGCTCTCTAACTGGGCTGACTCGAACTTCTTGAGTAGAAAGCGTGGCTGTAACCCCACTTGCGTCATGCTCTACAGTAGAGACCCCCTCTGGCCAACTTACAATCTGAGCCTGACTCAAAAGCCCAATGGGGCGGCGCGGATGTAGGACGACATCTGTCTCATCCACATTTACCACCGGCACGTACACTGTACCGTTAGTCACCGTGACCATTGCTGGGGAGATCAGCACACACTCAGGGAGGGCCCGACCATCGTCAAGAGGCTCAATCAATGCAGCACCTGCGGACTCACTAAAGCGAGAAGAACATGTAGCAGTAACCCACTTAACTGTACCCCCCGGTATAGTAATGGGACGCCTACCTCTCACCCGGGCCAAGCCTGTCTTTGCTTGAGTTGCACGAGACTGAGCATTGTGGCAATGTTGTAGCGCCTGCTGCCACAAAGGAGGGGCCTGCTGCACTATGGGGAGGTCAAAGAGGTCAGGGCCATGTTGACTGAACAACTGATGCTAGCACTCCCTAATTACATTCATGCCTAAGACACCGGGAGTGCCTGAGGGGGGATTTTGGCCTGGAGGGTCCTTGATGACCAGAATACCTCGCTGTGGTATGACCATCCCGAAAACTGTAACGTCTAGCTCTAAATACCCCACATAGGGAATTTTTAGCCCGTTGGCCGCATGCAACTGAAGCCAGCGGCAGGACTTGGGAGCAGTCTGGAAATGCTGAAGGAAGAAGCTTTCAACAATAGTCGTAACCATAGAACCTGTATCTAGGAGTTTAACAGGTACATCTCCCAGACTAACAGTTACCCTAGGGCAAGGTGCTACCAAATTGGGGGCAATGGTCTGAGCAGCTGGTCCCTGTACCTCTGAGCCGGTGTCCTCCCCTCCTGATGTTTGACTCTTCACTCTTCAGGGGGAAGAAGTTTCCCGCATCCTGAGCAGCAAAGGTTGCTGCTGTGGGATGCGAGGCCCTGGACTGCTGAACCTGGGAATCAGGCAGTGGCGGCTGGTGGAAAATTTTCTAGGGAGGGCCATCCTATCAATTTCAGCAAACATCCCAGTATGATTTCATGCAAAAAAAAATTTGCATCAAACACTCATTATTACTTGGCAGTTAAATATTTAACATTTATTCCAACATGAAAAAAAGCAGTAAATAACACTTATATAATACAACATGTTTATTTATTGAGATGCCCCTATGGACCTTGTTATAGGAGGTAAAGATCAGGAGAAGTAAACATGAAGTGTAATTATGAATACTGATGTTAAATTAAGCTATGATGAGTTTTCACTGTTAATTTAGGGGGGAAAAAGTGGCCCGGGAGTTACTGTCAGACCGGCCCACTCAATACACGGCGCGCTGCCCACTCAACACACGGCATGTATTTCGCCGGTCTACTGCCCCATTGCCCTCTCTTGACCAGCCGCCACTGGAATCAGGACATTCATTTTGGCACTCTCTGGCATAGTGTCCTGGTTTTTGACAACGCCTACATATAACAGTGTTTGGGCGTGTTGGTTTAGCAGGGGGCCTAGAGGCTGCCTGTAGCACTAATAGGCCCTGTGTCAATTGGTTAAGCTGCTCTTGTTTCTGTAACATGTGCCTCAACTCTGCCATATCTGCATTACCAAAACTAGTAGGTGCCTTACTCTCAGAACACTGCATGGCACTAAAGGAGGGGACTGAATAACTCCTACCCCGAGGCTCATCAGGTCGTCCCTCCCGCTCCCAGCGAATAGCCTCTGCTCTTACATCCAAGAGAGTGTAATCAGGATGGTGCCGTACTGCTCGTTTTAACTCCCTGCGAAGATCAGAGTCAAGAACATGTTCAACAAACTGATCTCTAACGAGGGTGGGGGCACTGCTCATTCCTCTTGGAGCACAACGTTCAACCTTTTCCATGAGACAGTACAAAGCATGTGAAAATTCTTGCAATGATTCTCCTTCCTGCCGTTTCCTAGCAAAGAAACTCTGCTGCAAAGAAACATAAGATTTGGCACAACCATACAAATCTTGGAGAATAGCAAATATTTTCCTGGGATCCTCCCTGTCTGCTCTAGGCCGGTACCTAATCTCATCCTTTGCTTCCCCCTCCAGATGATCATATATAAAATAAGCTTGATCAACAGGTCTCAGCTGCCTGGTTCTCAGAGTGGCCCTCATCTCTTCAACCCAATCCGCCACCGGGATCCCAGACGTTCCCCTAAAGGTTGGACATTTCCGTTCCCTAGGGATATAAAGCAACCGTTGAACAGGGAAAGACTCATCGGGAACCGGGTGTTGTGAACTAACTGGGCTATCAGGATCTGAATCAGACTGGGGTGAATAGGCTAATGCTCGCTCCTGTAGCAGCTGCTCCTTTTCAGCCTGCAACTGCTGGACCAAGTCTCTCAATTCCTGTAGCTCACTGGCCATGGCTGAAATGAAGATAAGTCAGTAAAGGCACAGTCACTGGAAGCACTTTAACTTAGTCGGAAGAACCCAAGGAAAGGCACCACCGATGCCTTAGCCGGTCCCTCGATGTGCACACTGCTGTTTTGTTTAAACCACACACAAAAAAGAAAACAAACACTGGATTAACTAACTATAAAAACAAATCCTTGTCTCGTAAGCCTACCTAAACCACCACCGTACCACTGCCAACAACGCCAGAATGTAACCACGGGCCAGACAATGCCCAGTTTGGGTTTTCGTACTCACAGTGCACTGCACCTTTAATACCGGCTCAAACCACTCGAAAGCCCACAGATTATCTTTTTAGGGTACATGTGGCGGTGAATGACTTACAGAGACCAAGGATTACCCCAAGATTAAAACATTTATTACGACAAACAATTTAATGTTAAAAGACAATAAAAAAGGTACACATCTAATATACCTGTGACATTGGTTAAAATAAAGGCAGAACCATGTAAAACAAAACAAAACCAAGCAAAACAAAACCATGAATACAAATAAATTGATAACTTAAACAAAACAGCAGTGGCAGTCAACGTCTCCTGCCTGCTCACTGCACGACACCCATCTGGAGGGCTTGACGGGGAAGTAGGAGTCTCTTTGGAGCTGGACCTAAAGTAAAATAAGACAAACGGTGAAACCCACAGAAAATATGTCTCACTTACACAGCTAAAGTTTACACCTACCGAGAGCCTGGAGGTCACAGAGAGGGAAAGACGCAGCTCATGGTATGGCTATTTATGGTGGAACAAACTAATTGGGAACCAGGAAGTGGGAGGGGCTAAGGCATACCCAGCTCCACAGTAGCCCAGGAGGGACATTTCATTGCCGGCTACATATAACCACTACAATGTGAAATATAATAACCACTACAACGTGAAATATAACCACTACATCGTGAAATATAACCACTACACCGTGAAATATAACCACTACTACACCGTGAAATATAACCTACACCGTGAAATATAACCTACACCATGAAATATAACCACTACAATGTGAAATATAACCACTACACCGTGAAATATAACCACTACACCGTGAAATATGACCACTACACAGTGAAATATAACCACTACAATGTGAAATATAACCACTACACCATGAAATATAACCACTACACCGTGAAATATGACGACTACACAGTGAAATATAACCACTACAATGTGAAATATAACCACTACACCATGAAATATAACCACTACACTGTGAAATATAATCACTACACCGTGAAATATAACCACCACTACACCGTGAAATATAACCTACACCGTGAAATATAACCACTACACCGTGAAATATAACCACTACAACGTGAAATATAACCACTACACCGTGAAATATAACCACGACTGCACCGTGAAATATAACCTACACCATGAAATATAACCACTACAATGTGAAATATAACCACTACACCGTGAAATATAACCACTACTACACCATGAAATATAACCACTACACCATGAAATATAACCTACACCGTGAAATATAACCACTACAATGTGAACTATAACCACTACACCGTGAAATATAACCACTATACCGTGAAATATAACCACTACAACGTGAACTTTAACCACTACAACGTGAAATATAACCACTACAATGTAAAATATAACCACTACACTGAAATATAATCACTACACCGTGAAATATAACCACCACTACACCGTGAAATATAACCTACACCGTGAAATATAACCACTACAACGTGAAATATAACCACTACTACACCATGAAATATAACCACTACACCGTGAAATATAACCTACACCGTGAAATATAACCACTACGCCGTGAAATATAACCACTACAACGTGAAATATAACCACTACAACGTGAAATGTAACCACTACACCGTGAAATATGACCACTACACAGTGAAATATAACCACTACAATGTGAAATATAACCACTACACCATGAAATATAACCACTACACCGTGAAATATAACCACTACTACACCGTGAAATATAACCACTACACCGTGAAATATAACCACTACTACACCGTGAAATATAACCTACACCATGAAATATAACCACTACACCATGAAATATAACCACTACACCGTGAAATATAACCACTACAACGTGCAATTTAACCACTACACTGTGAAATATAATCACTACACCGTGAAATATAACCACTACACCGTGAAATATAACCACTACACCGTGAAATATAACCACGACTGCACCGTGAAATATAACCTACACCATGAAATATAACCACTACAATGTGAAATATAACCACTACACCGTGAAATATAACCACTACTACACCATGAAATATAACCACCACACCGTGAAATATAACCTACACCGTGAAATATAACCACTACACCGTGAAATATAACCACTACAACGTGAAATATAACCACTACAACGTGAAATATAACCACTACACCGTGAAATATAACCACTACTACACCGTGAAATATAACCTACACCATGAAATATAACCACTACAATGTGACATATAACCACTACACCGTGAAATATAACCACTACACCGTGAAATATGACCACTACACAGTGAAATATAACCACTACAATGTGAAATATAACCACTACACCATGAAATATAACCACTACACCGTGAAATATAACCACTACTACACCGTGAAATATAACCACTACACCGTGAAATATAACCTACACCATGAAATATAACCACTACACCGTGAAATATAACCACTACACCGTGAAATATGACCACTACACAGTGAAATATAACCACTACACCGTGAAATATAATCACTACACCGTGAAATATAACCACTACAACGTGAAATCATACTACACCTACACTTTCACACTACACCGCTTGTGCACTCGACTTCACTTTATTTTATATTTCACTTTATCTTATATTTCACTTATTATATTTTGCTTTATCTTATATTTTCTGTACATTTAATTTGTTTATACTTTGCATTGTTGCTCGTTGTTGATTGTTGTTAAATGTTGTTAAATGTTACGCACCTCCCGTCATGTCAAATTCCTTGTATGTTCAACATACGATGGCAATAAACGGTTTCTGATTCTGATTCTGAAATATAACCACTACACCATGAAATATAACCACTACAACATGAAATATAATCACTAAAACAAACCTAGAAGTTTTCATGACTTACTGCCAATTTAGAAAGACAGAAAAATTAGACTATCGGGACATTTTTATGGCATTTTACTATATCATATTTAATGCCACACTACACTACACTTGTATGACAGTTTTATAGCATCCAACATCAATATCATTTTTGGAATACTGTACATTTTTTATATTACTTTTTAATATAATTTATATTTGAAATACTGGTAAACATCTAAATAATCGAGGACACATCCATTAGTTGATGTTGTTGGTTTAACTGGGCTTTTGCTGAGAGACACTTCTTTACTTCTGCTTTTTATACGCAGCACTTTTGGCCTCAGCTTTTTGGAGAGAAATGCCGTCTAGGCATTCTTTTTTAAATTATTATTATTTTTGTTAGATAGGAATTTTTCAAAACAAGTGGATGCAAAATTGAGCAAAAATGCATACATTTTACCGATTTCAGGTCAGAGTTTTGTGTCTACATTTATTTGGGCGTATTGTATGATATCAAGTCAGGACAGGATCCGAGTTGTCACTTTTTAAAATGCAAACAAGAAAAAGATCATCTTTTGTGTTAATTCCCCTCCTTAGAACCTGGTGAGACTTTCACACTTTGGAGACTTAAAGTTTCATCCCTACTCAGTCTTCTCTGAAGGAAATACCATCTAAAAGTACAGCCAGTCAACATCCGTTCGAAGTGACTGTGAAGGTTGCTTCTCTCAGGAGTCGAACCTCCAACCCCTGCGTCTCGCCATCAGTTTTGTCTTGAAATGCAAATCTTTATAAGACTGAAGATGTACAAGGTAAATACAGGTCACTGCAGCTCAGTGAGGAAAACACCTGGTTCAACATTATGTTTCCTGCTTATGGTTCAAAGTTTAACCTCTGGCACCATGTTGTGACACAAAGTGAGTTTTCATTTCACTGTAAATGTTTGATGTCTTCATCGAACTGAGTTTTGAGGTGATGTGTTTGTGACTCTTCCCCTCTGTCTCCTCTCACAGGGAGAAGATGATCTGCAGGATCCCGCTGCTCTTCATCCTGACCTGCTGTGTCTGTGGTGAGTTTACTTTTGTATTTTTAAAGCACTACAGCTCTGAAGCATCACTAAACACAGTTTAAAGGCTCTCATGTTAACGCTGTCAGTTTGTCTGCTCCTCCCTCTCCCTCTCTGTCTCCTCAACAGGATCATTTGTAGTGAATGTGCCACAGAGCTCCTATCAGGCAGAGGAGAACCACAACATGACTCTGGGATGGATGTTCACCACCAACACTGACCGCTCACTCGACTCCTTAATATCTTCTTTCAACTGTTAACTGTTAGTCAGACCCTCAGTCGTGTTTCATGAAGGTGTCGAGGTCCCAGAGTCTGAGGATGAACAGTTTGCAGGACGAGTCCAGTGTGACAAAGACGTCCACCGAGAAGGACTCAGACTTCATGTGTCCAGACTCAGGACTGCTGACTCAGCTCTGTACCTGTGTGAAGTGCTCACAAGTTATGGGAGGAACTCTGAGAAATGTCACCTCAATGTCACTGGTAAGTTGAAGTGGAACTTTCACTGAAGCAGCTTTGTTTAGATAAATACGAACCTGATAGAAAATGGTTGTGGACTTCCACCATCTCTAAACGTCACAATGTGTTACAACTTCATCTGTTGTTGCTATCTAGTTTTCTTTTCAGTGTGGACAGTGTGAACATGTTAATTTGCACGGGGTACACAGCGCATTGTGCGCAAGGCTGTGTCCGGCACACAGCCGATATAAAACAGCTCCCTGTGTGGGCTACGTTATGCTAACAGACCCACATCACCAGGTCCTCCCTGGTGATGTGCTACATTATGCTACGGCATTGAAGAAAAGGAGCACACTGGAAGCTGCTGTGCCTTTATAACAACGTTTAGGAAGAAGGAAAGTTACAGAGCGCATGGAAAGAGGCAGTAGTGATTCTGATTAGAAAACCAGGCAGAGATCCACCTAAGCCCAGCAGCTACAGACCAACAGCACCAACATCTAATATGTGTAAGATAATGGACCGCATGATAACAGAAAGGTTTTCATATGAGCTTGAGAGGAATGCGTCAGAGCAGTTTTAGGAAGGGAATACATCGTCAGTCATTGCAGTGTTTTTTGACATAGAAAAGGCCGATGACATGATGGAAGGAAGGTTTGCTAATTAAGTTGCACAAAATGGGAATTGGTGGGAGAGTTTACAACTGGGTAAAGCACGGACTGGGTCAGACTTGTCAAATCAATATGTGGTTGATAATGTTACACCTCAACTGTGATTAGTCCGTTACTTTTCATAATTATGATAAACGACATATTCTCAGTAGATATGTAGGTCTCCGTTGCTGATGATGGGGCCTTGTGGAAAAAAGGAAGGAACATGGAACATGCAGTCAGAAAAGTAGAAGAAGCAATGGATGCGGTGTGGAGTGGGGGTGTGATTGGGGCTTTAGGTTCTCTGTAAAAAAACACAAACGGTCTTTCTCACCAGGAAAAGAATCAAGGACGGGATGAAGCTCCGGATGTGTGGGAGAGACTTAGAAAGGGATGGAACACGGTTAACATGGGCAGAACAGACCAGGAATAGAGGAAACATGCAAAAAAGTAATACATGTGATGAGATGTGTGACTGTTTGGGAATGGGGAGCCAGTTGGTCAGCATTAAAACCATGTATGTAAATTCTGTGTTGGATTACGGCAGCATAGCATACGGATTAGCAGGCAAATCTCTTACTGGTAAATTGGATGTGATTCAGGCATTAAGAGTATGTGGAGCATTTAAAACATCTGCCCTGCAGGTAGAAATGGGAGAAATGCCGCTGGATTTAAGAAAAACTGATGGCAAACTACTGGGCTAACCTACAGGGACACAATGACTCTCATCCTGCAAAAAGAGTGCTGCAGGTGGTCTGGGAGAGTGGGAGGAGTCAGAGGGATCACTTTGGTCTAGTAGACAATAACATAGCAAGAGAATTTAAAGTGTTCGATCGGAGGATAAGCCCCTCTGTAGTTTACCCGGTGATCGCTCCATGCGTGTGGCCTGATATAGACGGTATTTGTTCGAGGTCAAGAGGAAATAAAATGATAATGTTGATTTGGTAAGTGCATATAATGAAAGAATACAGTGATTTTACACAGATTTACACGGATGGTGCTAAGAAACCTGAGACAGGATATGGGGCGGCAACACCAGCTAAAGCAATAGGAATCAACAGAAGAACAACTGATGACCTAGTTTACACAGTGGAGGTGCTGGCAGAGCTGCTTTCACTACGATGGGTGGAAAAAGCAAGACAGGAAAAGGTGCTGAGGTGCTCCGACTCATCTTCAGCCCTATAGCAAGTTTAAGTCTTTTCATTCAAACAGCCGTCAAGACTTACTGTATGAAGCCCTTCAGTCAGCCACAAGGATAACTAAACAGGGAGGTGAGGTTCAACTGTGCATGTGGGTGAGTGGGAATGAGAGGGCGGAGTTGGCAAAGGGCAGAAAGGAAACACAGATATGCAAATCAGTATCAGTAAGGCAGAGGTCAAGTGTATTATCTGGGAAAAAAATCAACCAAATGTGGGACAGAGAAGATAAATTGAGACATTTATATCATATTGAAAAGAGTGTCAAAGTTACCAGGGTAGGAAGTAGGAGCAGGAGAGAGGAAACAGTGTTGACAAGGTTACGGTTGGGCCATTGTGCACTAAACAAATCACTGAAAGTGATAGAAAACACCAGACAGGGTTGTGTGAGGGATGTGGAGAAGAGGAGTCAGCTGAGCACGTAGTGGTGAGTTATAAGGCAAGGCAAGTTTATTAGCACATTTCAACAACAAGGTAATTCAAAGTGCTTCACATAAAACCATTAAAAGCATCAAAACATAAGGCAAAAGAAAAGGAGATTTAAAAACAATTAAGAACATTCATTGAAACAATAAAAGCAGTCATTAAAACATTAAAAAACAGTGTAAGAAATAAAATGCAGTAGTAAAATGCAGAAATGCAGGAAATTGATTAATATATTAATTGAATCGGGTTCAATTAAAGGCAGCAGCAACCAGAAAAGTCTTCAATCTTGATTTAAAGGAGCTGAGGGTCTCAGCAGACCTGCAGCTTTCTGGACTTTGTTCAGATATGTGGAGCAGAACAACTGAACGGTGCTTCTCCATGTTTAGTTCTGACTCTGGGAACAGAAAGTAGACCGGTCCCAGACGACCTGAGGGGTCGGGATGGTTCATAAGGTAGCAGCAGATCAGAGATGTGTTTTGGCCCTAAACCATTCAGTGCTTTGTAGTGAGTATGAGAGGCAGAGAGAGATGATGAGCAATAATGTGAGGGAATCCGGGTGCAGGAATGCCCACTGAAAGGAGTACTGAGCATGGGTGAGAGTCTTAAGGAACGCAGGGTTTTTTAGAGGATACGATGTAGGGGTGCTTGTCAGAGGCTGGGGTTTTATAGGTCTAGACGTGTAAAACATGGAGGATGAAATATAGGTTGATGTGGTATGTGTGGTATTTTTTAAATTATTATTGTATTTATGTATTACATTTATTGTTTTGTTTTGTGGGAAAGATTGTAAGTATATTAGATCAACACTCCGGAGCAGAAGGTGGCGGTAATGCACCAATAAACTGGATGGCAACCACCGTTTAACCAGAAGAAGAAGAAGAAGAAGAAGAAGAGGCAGCCAGCGGAAGTTGCAGGACGCATGCAGCGGCAGGCAGCCACTGTCTCACAGAAGTGCTCTTCTTCAAATGTACCTGCAGAGTCTGAAGGTTCGTAGGTTTCGCCGCTTAGTTTTGCTTTCTTCACCGTCGCCTGTTGGGATTTTTGAAATGTTTATAGGTCCCTTGGTTTGACCATAGACTGTATATAAGAGGGTTTAACTCAGGACATATTCCGTACACTAGTGGACTCGGTCAAGCCAGCCTCCACTTCGAAAAACAAGTCCAACCCGCACGTTGTTTTGCGCTACGCGTCTGTACGAAGCATTAGTAATGCCTCGTACAGACGTTCCTACGGTACCTGGAAAACATGGAATTTATTTTTTCATTTTCCAGGTTTGGAAAAGTCATGGAAACTGAGCAAAAGTGAACACTTACATGGAAATTGGAACAGTTGTCCTGGAAAATTTTATTGGATGATGTGTAAAATAGTAATAAAATGAAACTATTGAGCACAGAATTAAGATGAGTTTATAAAAACCGTTTAACTTACATGTGAACAGCTTTTACTGTAGATAGAAATGGATGATCCCATGTTGTAGAGCATGCTCTTGGCATCCTATCTGGTATATTAGATGTTGGAATTTGATGCAGGCAACCTGGTGATATGGACTTTAAAAGTATAGTTTCGGATTGGTGGACTTCGGGAATAATAACCGAGAAACGTTACTCGCGATCTCAATAGATGGGTCAAATACATGCATTTCCCAGCCAACACGGGAGCCTTGACATCTCCAGTGAAACTTCTTATGCAAGTTTATCCTCAAATGTAAGTAGCTGTGTTTTAACTGTGTGGTAAACATGGGTTTATCAACGTTAGTTAGTAAGCAGTGCAATCTTGCTAACTAGCTAGCTAGCAACTTGCTAGCTAGCAGTTTACACTAGAGTTGTTGAGGTAATTTTTACCTTGCTTTTAAAATACTAGAACTATGTTTGATCCCCATATGTATTTAACTCATTTACTTTTCCTAAAACTGTGTTATTCACCACATTTAGGGGAGTTTGTTTTGGATTCATTAATGATGGTTAGCAAGCACATGCAGTGCAATCTTGCTAGCCAACATTCAGCTTGCTAACTAACTAGCTAGTGTTGGCTAGCTTGCATTGCTAGCTAACTACCAATACATTTTCACATTAGGCTGTGACATTACTTCTATACTAGTTGACATGACCGGTCTAGTCCTGATCAATTTTGTAACATTCATTCTTATGTCTACTTTTAGCTATTTTGTGATTTTGCGTTTTTTTCTTTAAAAAAATGATACTACTAAATGGGAACATTTGGGGTGAGACATTTTTGAAAAATCATTGATCATGACCAGACTGATTCTATACATCGATACTGTTAAGCTAAGCTTACTAGTGAGGTTGCTGTACTGAGGAACCACAGGGGAACCAGCCTTATGTTTTCCCTTTTAGGTTCATTAGTTTGATTTACAAAAGCTTTTACAGAGTAAGAGTAGGCATACTACCCCTTCTACGTAAGACTCATAATCTCAAATGTGTGATGCATTACAGGAGTGAGTGACAATGACACGCTGCAGATTCAAGTGCTATTGGAAAGATGACTCTCAATACGAGGACTGGATTGGAGAGGTACCAGAAGATGTCCACAAGGCTTATTGCAAGTTTTGCCGCAAGTCATTTGACATCAGCAATATGGGGTCGCTTCCCTCAAGAGCCATTCAAAAGGACAAACCCACACCAAGGTAGCTGGACAGCTAAATAATGAAAGAAGAATGACAGATTTCTTGACTACAAAAACAGGAGAGGGAAGAAGCCAGGATAACGAAAGTGACAGTCAGGTGCCCAGTACCAGCAGTGAACAGCCTACGGAAAAAGGCTCTGGAGCTCAGGGGAAAACATTTTTTTCAAGCCAAGCTGTATTTGAAGCAGAGATTCGCTGGGTCATGAAGATGGTCAGGTCACACTTCTCGTTCAACTCCAACTCAAACTGACATTTCAAACACATTTGCTCAGATGTTCCCAGACAGCGAAATTGTCAAACAATTTACATGTGGCACAACAAAATCGGCTTACCTTATATGATTTGGCTTGTATCCTCATTTTTTAAGAGCAGCTGATCGAAGACGTAAGAAAAGCAAAGTGTCATGTAGTGTCTTTTGACGAATGCCTTAACAAAGTGACACAAACGGAACAGATGGATATCATTCTGCGCTACTGGAGTGAACGCGAAGGGAAAGTAGCTGTGCGTTACTTCACTTCAGAGTTCCTAGGACACACTCAGGCAGAGAAGCTCTTGGAGGGTATCAACAGATCCTTGTCACCTCTGGACCCCAAGAAGCTCCTGCAAATATCAATGGACGGCCCTACAGTGAATTGGAAGTTCTAAAGAATATTCCAAGAGGACAAGAGCAAAGAGGACCCAGATGCACCAAAGCTCATCAACCTGGGAAGTTGTGGTCTGCATGTTGTGCATGGAAGTTTCCAGACCGGAGAGAGGGAAATGGGTTGGAAAATCGGACATGCGCTGAGAGCGCTTTGGCAGGTGTTCCATGACTCGCCAGCAAGGCGAGAGGATTTCAGTGAGCTGACTAAAACGGCAAGATTTCCTCTGAAGTTCTGTGCCACTCGATGGGTTGAAGACTTGCAAGTTGCTGAGCGGGCAATCGAAGTGTGGCCAGCTGTGACTGCGTACATCCACAGCCACAAGAAACTTCCGAAGAGTAAAGTCTTACTCATCTGCGTCCTACTTGACAGTCAAGAAGGCAACCGAAGACCCTCTTTTCCTGGCTAAACTTGAGTTTTTCGCTTTTGTTGCAAGACAGCTGAAGCCTTTTTTGGAGGTATTTCAGACAGATGCCCCAATGGTGCCATTCTTGGCAAAGGAGCTCCAAAGCACCCTGACAGGCCTGCTGTCATGCTTTATCAAGAGAGAAGAGCTGGCAAAGATCAAGACACCTCTCCAGCTTACTAAACTGGACCCCCAAGAGAAGCAAATCCATATCCCACTCAAACACCTGGACATAGGACTTTCAACCAAGCAGGCTTTGCAGAAGGCATCTGAGAAGCTCCAGGAAAATCCAGTGAAAATCGTGGAGTTCAAAAAAGAATGTGTCTCCTTACTCGCAATGACCTGCAAGAAAATGATGGAGAGAAGTACTCTCATGTATCCAGCTGTGCGGCATATGAGGTCCCTTGACCCTGTGATGATTGTGACAGAAACCGAAAGTGCAACAGCAATGTTTAAGAAACTCCTTCAGGTTCTCCTCAATGTTGGATGGTGCCCTGCCACAGTGTGACAAAGTCCTTTCTCAGTATAACGCATTCTCACTCGATGTCAACACAAACCACAAAGCAGAGTTCCAAGAATTTGTTTACAGCTGCGGACTTGATGCATTCTTCGGAAGATATCTCGGTGTCAAAGAAGAGTATGCAGAACTGTGGAACATCATGAAATGTCTCGTCACGCTGTCTCATGGACAAGCTGCAGTAGAAAGGGGGTACTCTGTTAACAAGGATATGCTTGTTGAAAACCTACAGGAGAAGACGCTAATAGCAATGCGCTTGGTCCACGATGCAATGGCTGGGCACACAGATGAAGCTCTTCCAAAAGACCTCAAGCAACACTGCAGAGGAGCAAGGACAAGATATGAGATGTATCTGGAAGACCAGAAGAAGTTGAGAGCAAACTACCGAAGAAAAGAAAGGAGCTCTGCCAGGAAATCCAGAAAGTGAAAAAGCGGCAAAAAGTAATGCCAAGCGCTGAAACAATGGAGAAAGAAGCACAGAAGGAAAGAGGGAGGAGGAAGAGAAGATGAAAGAGGAGAAGAAGAGTAGAGGATGACAGAGGAAGAGTTGAGAAGACAGGAGCGGACACGAGAAGGGAGGTGTGGAGAGAAGAGGACAGGATGAGATAGGAGAGGAGTGGAAGAGAGAACATATATCAATCCCAGTGCTCATGTGTCTCAAAGTTCCAGTTCAATAAATTGTTCATCTACAGCTTGTTGCATTATTTCATGCATTGATATTATCAATAAGACATAATCTCTAAGCATTTACAATGTAGACTTGACTGGCACATCTTTTAGATCAAGTAAGTAGTCAGGTGTCCTCGGTGTGTGTGTGTGTGTGTGTGTGTGAGGGGATGGGGGCGGAAAGCTTCAGGGGCCTATAGATCATCACTTAATATGGTACCTGGAAAATCAGGAGGTAGCATGGAAATTTTTTTTCAAGGCAAGCGTGGGAACCCTGCTAATTGTGAGGCATGTGTAGCTGAAGTTACGTGATGGTTTATAGGTCCCTTGGTTTGACCATAGACTGTATATAAGAGGGTTTAACTCAGGACTTTATTCCGTACACTAGTGGACTCGGTCAAGCCAGCCTCCACTTCGAAAAACAAGTCCAACCCGCACGTTGTTTTGCGCTACGCGTCTGTACGAGGCATTACGGTAGGAACGGTAAGAACTGACTTCAAAATAAAAGCAAAGTTCCGGTGAACGTGATAAGACATGTCCCATTAAATCATAGATAAAATAATGAATACATGCATGAATGAATGAATAATTATACATTTTATCAATGTTGACTTAAAAAACAAAAATAATCACCGCATTCAAACTGTATTTGAAGAAAAATGTAATAACAATTGTGTGAATACTTAATCAAATATATGAATAAAGAATAGATTTACACGGTATGACTTCAAAATGAACACTAAAGTGCTGTACTTGGGATTGAGAGCAGACCACCTCAGCTATCATGACATAATGAAAAGCCTTTACTTTAGTTTGACTCACTTTAATAATGTGAACATCTTGATCCCTAACATTTACAAAGACCACGTGACTTATATTGTATCATGCAAACATCTCAACATAACTAATAATCAAATATGTAAGAAGAAAGACATACAGCTGGCTACGGAATACTATTAGTACATTATAATGTAGAATGAGATACAATGATATTGCATAGTGTTACTGTATGTAATGCAGCTTAAATGGTATTTTAATAAAAGTAGCCTAATGCATAGAATATAAGTATACATATGTTTATGCTAAAATATTGTGATATGAAGAGAACATGAATAACATTTAGAAAAGGAGATACAAACTTAAATATGAATCTTGCAGTCCTCTTAAATTGGAATTTATTTGAAATGTTTATTAGATGGGGCCCTTAAAGCTGTACAGTGACTGGCTCACTAAACCTCTTTACAACAGTTCAAATATGAAGACATTTTGAATATCACAACCTTCCCTTTAATGTTCTCAAACTGTAGAATCTAGTGGAAATCGTAGCTCGCCAATAAAGGCTTTTATGAGTCAAAGATTATTTGAGTTGTATAGTTTCAAATTTTTGTAGAATTGGGTTTCATATAACATGTTTTTTGACGTGATGCATCAAATTTGAAAAATGATTGCTTCTCACTGTCCTCTTCTTTCTATCCAAGCACCCGTACGTAACACGACCACTAGTATGATGTTAAGTTGTGAAGGAGAAATGCATTTATTAAGAAAAGAATGTTTTGCATTTTTTTCCTCATAAATGACAATTAATCCATTTTCTAAGTAGTTGTGGCTTAATTATCTGTTCATCGAGTAAACTTTGCAGCAGAAGCTAATGCACGCACCGTGTGTCTGTGGAGCAGGATGAGCAGCAGTGGGGAACGGATGGCAGCAGTAGGACAGGTTCTGACGGACCCAGGACTCGACCTGACCCGGCGGTTCAGAGCCTTATTCACCTTGAAGAACCTGGGAGGTAAGACCTCCTCCAACATCTAGTATCACATTACAGTCATTTAGCAGACGCTTTTATCCAAAGTGACTTACAATTCAGATTCTATCACACCGTAGGCTAGGGCTGGGCGGTATGACCAAAAATGCATATCACGGTATTTTGTAAGATTCTGGCGGTTTCAAGGTATATCACGGTATGTCTTTTTTCGCGTTAAAGCATTAATTAATTATTGACGAAAAGAAACGGCTGGCCAGCGAGCGGTGAACAGCTGTTTGTGTGGCGTGTCTTCCGTTCCGTCACTTCCTGTTTCCTTCACCTACATTCCCCTGGGTCCTAAGCCCCTCCATGGAAAGAAACCGGATTAGACCATAGGATTTAGTTGTTAGTAGGTGTTGTTTAGGTTTATTTCTTTATATATATTCTTTTCTTATCGAAACAGTGAAGAAAAGGTTTCCCTGAAAATGCACACTCCGGTACAGTAGGTAGCGGTATGCAAGTTGGTAGCGATCCGCCAATGGAATTTAAAGAAGAAGCCCCTCCATGTAAAGCTTCTTATCACCGTCTATGTACATTTATAACAAATACCACACATATTACGGTCAGCGTTGCATGTGTCTAACCTAAATACCTTTTGTTGTTCAGTCTTTGTTCATCCTGCATCGCTCTTTTCTGTTCTTTAATGTAACGTTACTGCCGCGACAGAGCCTCTCCCAGCTGTTAGCGAGCTTTACCCAGCATGCAGTTCAGTGGAGAAATTTTATAAATGTACAATTATTAGTGCTACAAATTGTTTGTATCACAAACTGTTGTGTCGTGGTGTTTTGCCCTGTTAAAGAGCGTTAGTTGTGGGTTGTTCATTGTTGTAATAAAGTTATGACTAGGGTTCCCTCTCAATACAGCTAAGACAACTAGCTCAGACTGTAGCACTCCCAGCTGAGAACAATATATTTTGCTGCCTGTTGAAGAGCAACAGAAGTTGTTTCAACTGTGCGGTATGACACGGGAAATTAAAACCGGTATACCACCCAGCCCTACTACACAGCTACGGGAGTGTTTTGGGGTTTAGTGTCTTGCTCAAGGACACATCAACATGCGACTAGCGGAGCCCGGGATCGAACCGCCGATCCTCTGATTGAAGGACGGCCACTTAGCCACAGTCGCCAATTGTATTGAATGAGGACATGAAGATTGTTTTGAGATGCAGATGTCTCAGAAGTTTATTCCACAGATTAAAGGAAGAATTGACTGTTTTGTCCTTTGGGTGGCGAGCCCTTCTGTTGAGTTCCACACAATGGTCTCGCTGTGTGAAATGGATACTATGGGTTAGGGGTACACTATTATCATCATACTTCAGTCACTCTGCCATATTAATGCCATTTTAAACATTTTGCGATATGCAGAGGATTGCGAGGCCCACATTGAACGATTATGACCAAGTTTAAAGCGTTATTCAGCCGCGTTCCTGACAAGCTACCATGACACAAGGAGAGCTCCGTCTCCAGGCACATTTAGTTGTTTTGTTTTTACCCCCATCACAGAAACAAGCCTTCTCGGTGATGCAGCTGTTTTTCAGCTCCCACTTGAGGGTTCTGGGATGGATTGTTGTGAGGCACAGGCTGTTCCTTTTGTCTGTCGTCTCTAGTGGGGTAACGGACCGTTATGGATCCGTGATCCGGATGGATCTCTCCTTGTTGTTCGGCACGCATGTGAACCGTGGATTAATTACAGTTTAACCATGACGGTGTGAAATAAAAGCAGCAAAGCAGCCCCAGACCATCACACTACCACCACCATGTGTGACTGTTGGTATGATGTTGTTTTTATGAAATGCTGTGTTAGTTTTACGCCAGATGTGACGGGACGCACACCTTCCAAAAAGTTCAACTTTTGTCTCGTCAGTCCACAGAATATTTGCCCAAAAGTCTTCAAGATGTTTTTTGGTAATTGTGAGACGAGCCTTTGTGTTCCTTTTGGTCAGCGGCAGCTTTGGCCTTGGAGCTCTCCCATGGAGGCCATTGCTGCCCCGTCTCTCTTATTGTTGAATCATGAACTCTGACCTTAGCTGAGGCAGGTGAGGCCTGCAGTTCTTTAGATGTTCTGGGGTCTCTTATGACCTCCTGGATGAGCCGTCCATGTGTTCTTGGAGTCATGTTGGTTGGCCGGCCCTCCTGGGAAGGTTCACCACTGTTCCAAGTCTCCTCCATTTGTGGGTGATGGCTCTCATCGTGGTTCGCTGGAGTCCCAAAGCCTTAGAAATGTCTTTGCAACCCTTTCAGACTGATACATGTCCGTTACTTTGTTTCTCATCTGTTCTTGAGTTTCTTTGGGTCGCAGCATGATGTGTTGCTGTTTGAGATCTTTGGCCTCCTTCACTTTGTCAGACGGGTTCTATTGGAGATTTCTTGATTCAGCAGGTCTGGCAGTAGTCAGGCCTGGTGTGGTTAGGGAACTTGAACTCCGCTTTCCAAAAAATGTGGTTAATCACAGTTCAGTCATGATTTATCATGGGGGGGGGGCATTACTGTTTCACAAAGGGCCAGGCAGGCTTGGATAGCTTTTTCCCTTAATACATGAAATTGTCATTTAAAAACTGCATTTTGTATTTACTCGGGTTATCTTCGTCTAATATTAAAATTAATTTGATCTGAAACATTTCATTGTGACAAATATGCAAAACAATAAGAAACCAGGAAGGGGCACTGTGTACATAGAATAGATCTATTGAAGAGGAACTCTGTGTGACATATGTGAACTGATTGATGCTCTAACGTGGGTCAGGTGCTGAAGCTGTAGAATGGATCAGTAAAGCCTTCACCGATGAGTCTGCCCTGCTGAAGCACGAGCTGGCTTACTGCCTCGGACAGATGCAGGACAGACGGGCCATACCCGCTTTAACAGCTGTTCTCAAAGACACACAGCAAGAGCCCATGGTCAGGCATGAAGCAGGTAAGCATTGCACTCATGAACTGCCAAACACATGTTGGTGCGGCACTAAAAGCACACATGCTTGTGCCTTTTGCAATACCCCTACCAGACACACACGAGTCCTTTCATTTGCCTCTTTTTCTATCAACCCACACATGTGTGTGTGCATGTTTGTGATTCTTCACACAACACACAAACGGGCTGTTATTTATTCAAAGAGCTGTTAGCATGGTTAGGGATGGTACCATCTCTCCTTACCTGTGCGTTCACACAGCTCAGGCACACACATGCACGTACATACATACGCCTACATTACCAACGGTGGACTCTTGTGCTTTTCTAACCAAGTGTGGACTTGGGTTATTTACTTTTAATGTAATAAAATGTGCTGTTTAATTAAAAAATAAATAAATTGCTGACCCCCCCCCCCCCCCCCACACCTTCAAATGACACAAGCCAGACAGAAGGAAACGATCAGTATGTAGAATGTGTGTAACAGCATCTCGTTGTATAGATCATGTGTTTACTCCTCGGTGATGCACAGGATACAGATCCTTAAGTTTGAGAACTAGAAGCATCCGTATGTGTGACCGTCTGATGCTGTGACTCTGTGTCTTCCTGTAGGGGAGGCTCTGGGAGCGATCGGTGATCCTGTGGTTCTGGACCTACTGAAAGAGTACAGTCAGGATCCTGTCATAGAGGTAGGAACACAGCTACCGAGGCAGTGGTACCAGGCACGTGATCACATCCTCATCAATCCTGCATGAAGTCATTATGCAAAGAAGACGAGAATCCTGGCTGATATGCGTGAAGCTGGATTCATTTAAACTTGTGTACTATGACAGTATTGATGAAATGTAGTAGAAGTAAATAAGCACAACTGAGTTCCCAGAAACACTTTGAGCACACTTATGGAAGCAAACGTGTGTTGGTGCTGAACGCTTTGTTTTGCACACTTTCCATAAGTCTGCATTTCTGGAGACTTCACCTGAGAGAGTTACCCACAATTCATAGGGCTGTGATGTTAAGCACGGCAAAACAAAAGGTAAACTAGAGGATGATTGTGACAGCGTTTTCACCTCAAACCAAACAATCAATCCATTAATTGAGAAAATAATCTGCACATTAATCAATAATGGAAAGAAATGATTAATTAATGGTTGAAAATGAGCTCCACCTCAGCAAAGTGCTGCTTCCACAGTGATGCCTGAATAGTAATAATCATTCAATGAGGGTGTTATAAACACTGAAAAACAGCTATCACAGTTTGTCTATGTGAACTTTATCCGTCCCTAAT
This sequence comes from Lycodopsis pacificus, assembly GCA_028022725.1. Taxonomy (NCBI): domain Eukaryota; kingdom Metazoa; phylum Chordata; class Actinopteri; order Perciformes; family Zoarcidae; genus Lycodopsis; species Lycodopsis pacificus. The sequence continues at coordinate 2,178,620 of CM051694.1, read as the reverse complement.
ACATGATCAGAGAACAGTTTAACGGTCACAGGGTACATTTTATATACTTCCTCCAGCCCTGCCAAGACCACTCGGTGTACAATGACTATCTGTCACTTGATATCCTTATTTATCTTCCTCCTGCTTGTTTTACATTGCTAAAGGGTTCGGGTAAGGAAGGAGATCAAACGTTCCTACAGAAGTAGTGAGAAATGACTGGTGCCTCTTTGAATGGAAGCGGACCGGTAGAGGGGTTGGTGCCACAACTTCTTTTGGGATGGGTTTGAACTTTCCAAATATTTCTCATGTCGTCATGTTTGGTGCCCCAGAAGATGCAGAGCACCTTGTCCAACAAATATCCAGGGCAGGCAGAGTGGTTGTAATGCACAGGACAGGAGTAAATTCATGTGGACAAATCGGTGAAAGAACTTTCAAACCATCATTAACAGGGATGCATTAGGAAGAAACCCCTTTTTGGCAGCTTTGAGAGCAGCCCTGCTAACGTTGATCCAGAGCATCGACGTTGTACGTAAGGGGACTGTGCAGAGCCCACGGCCATCGATGAAGCACTTGAAGAAGTGGATTTAGCTCCCACAGACGAGTCGGCCCGCTCTGGTTCTACTCCAGAATATATTGAGGTTATTTTAGAACAGTCAGCATGCATGTGTTCAGTTAAAGGGGCACTTCATCCATGTGTGCTTCTCTTTGAAACGTCTTTTGTTCCTAAGATGAGCTGGTTCTTCAGGGGGCAGTAAGTGACAGTGTGGGCATGATGGTAGCTCTGACAGCGTCGGCGCATCAGCAGGGGGCGGGGTCAGCCACGGGTCAATTCTCTATGCAGAGAAAACCTTGATGGAAACACATGTCTGTGGCCTGCACCTGAACCTGTGTGTAATCATCCAATAGAGAAAAGAAATGTTGGCATTCAATTTCTAACTTCTAGACTATGTAACAGTGTGCTTTAGTACTGCTCTGGGGTCAGTTGATTTTTTGATGTCTGAGTGAGATCAGTGAGTGCTTACTTGTCAGGTCTTGCCTTCTCTACGTGTTGTGGTCTGAGAGCTCCACATAATTAGAAAGGGCAGAAGAGTGATTACATCATTAGCTCTGGTGTAACAGATTGGTGATCCCTCGTTGCACATATGTGAACCTCGGATTAATTACACATTTTAATTATGAAATAAAGTTGAACTGCCGGGCGTTATCAGCCAGTAAAGGTATGTGACCAGGAGATAACCATTAATGCCTTTAATCACGGATCCCTGATGGTGCTACACCGTGAACAACACAGCAGAGCTGCTCAGCTGTTCACCGCTTACAGTCAATTACATGATGATCCGTTCATGCTCTGTTCAGTAAAAGTGAGTGTTGGCAAAGGTACTATACAGTGTTATCATGATGTATTGAAATGTAATCTTGTAAAATACATTTTTTGGCAAGACACTTGAATGATAAAGTCTGTTGAAGATGCTTTCACAGCAGTTTGAAACAGATGATAGAGCGATAATTATAAGCCGTTGAACACTAGCTCCAAGCAGCTGTAAGCATCATCACGAGGTCACTGCTCCTCATTGTACGACTCAATTTGCTACATAGGAAAGAGAAGGATATTCTTTCTGGAGGGTGGAGTCTCACAGCCAGAGGAACGAAGCTGTTCTGAGGTCTGCTGGTTCAGCAGCTGCTTCTTCTGGATCTCTTTCCAGACGGCAGCAGGTGAACAGGTTGAGGCTGGCTGGGTTTAGTCTGTTATTATCCCTTTAGCTCGCCTCAGGCTCCTCTTCTCATCTACATCACTGATGCTCAGTAGATGGCACCAGTGATGTTCTGGTTGTAATCCCTGCGGTAGAGCCTCCTGTCCTGTGCCTTAAACATCCCATAACAGTTTGTAATGTTTGCAGTCAGGATGCTTTCTATCACTCCTCTGTAAAAGCTGTTTATGAGCAGTCTTCACCAGGCTGGAGATGTGTGAGGACCACGTCAGGTTGTTTGTGATGCTGATTACCAGGAAGTTAAAGCTGCTAACTTGCTCCATTCATGGAGACAGGGGTGTGCGTCTCCTCCTCCTCGTTTCAACAGTCAGCTCCTTGGTTTTCCTGACGTTGAGCAGCAGGTTGTTCTCTGACCACCTCTGCACGGTTGTTGATTTCCTCTCTATATGAAGTCTCATTGTTTGTAATATGATAGTAGTGTCATCTGTGAACTTCACAGCAGAGTTCTGTTGTAATTAAAACTGCTAATTCCAAGATTCTTTTTAATCAAAAAACACCATCTTTTATTTTTCTGATCCTAACCCTAGAGCTACAAACATAGCATTAAGGATCTTTGACGTTTACACTGATGTCAGAGCAGTTGAAGTGATTCTTGGATCAGTGGTAAAAATAACTTGTCTGGAGCCTTTTACCAGCTGTTATAACAACAGAAGTGATCTGTATCGCCAAGATGGACCCTGAAGGATCAGCTCTGGATCAGAGCAAGTCTAAGTTATATTTGCTCTTTTTCCTTTAGTGCTGATCAGATTCAATCCGTTACTCAGATTACTGGTACGATCCGAACTGTGAGTTCTATGATCCGCTGCACTCCTAACCAGTCGTACTCCGGACAAACTCTGCTTCTGATGGAATTTGTTTTTGCCCCAAATCACAACAAATCAAAACAATTCAGTGTGTTGCCATGACATTAATATCACCAAATGCATATAATCGCATGTATTTCTTTCATGCCTTCACAAACATAATTAGTTCGCTTCAGTCTTGGTTCTCCGTGTCAACAGAACCACACGTCTGAAATGTGGAAACAACCCTGAGTGTTTCTATCTGCCCCCCCCCCCCCCCCCCCCCCCCCTCAGGTTGCAGAGACGTGTCAGCTGGCTGTCCGTCGGTTGGAGTGGCTGCAGATTAGAGGAGAGCAGTTGGATGACGGAAGCACAGATGAGAACCCCTACCACTCTGTAGACCCAGCCCCTCCAGCTGTGAGGAAGAGCGTGTCGGAGCTCCGCTCGGTGCTTCTGGATGAGAGTCTGCCGCTCTTTGAACGATACCGTGCCATGTTTGCCCTGCGTAACCTGGGCAGCGAGAAGGCTGTGCTGGCACTGGCAGACGGTAGGAGAGAGTTCACTGGTTCATTCATGCGTTACTGTGATCACAACGCTTTACTTCTGGTCCTTTTCATGTCAACCTCGGTTTTAAGCTTGAGTTGAAACATCATCAGTCTGTGAATCTCTTTTAATATGAGTGGGTAGTTTGTTCACGACTGACAGTTTATCCTGTCACTACTTCAAGGAACTCACATTTCAGTGTATGATCGGCGAGTTAAAGTCATGACAAAGGATGTGGAAGGTAACTTACTGGAGAGTAGGGGGGGGGGAATCTCTCGGCACCTCATGATTCCATTCAGAGGACTACGATGCCGTTATAAAACGTCTTCATGCATTAACATTTTTCTTTTTCTCACTGTAACAATCTGCTATTTTAAAAACACTGCATATTTGTAATGATTCATAATATCAATCAATATATCAATATTAGTAACAAATGGAAGAGATGTGTCAACTGGAGTGTTACATTTCCAACGTTGCAAAGTGTCTGACACTCCGTAACGGACTACACAAAGCTAGCTGACGAAGATGAAGAGCCGTGTTCTTCAGACACACCCCCTCGAGAGTGTCACCAGCGAGGATTTGGCATTTCTGCTTTTTTGCTGTATTGAAAACGTACCGTGGCACCACTCTGTGAGCTGTCTCACCCCTACAAGCAGGTGCTAAGTAAAAACAAAGATATTTACTGTGAAGTCAGTTCAAACCATGTAAAGATAAAGCTTTAGAGGAAGGGAATGTGCTGGGCTGATGTATGTGATTTTTCTGTGTGCACACTGATGGCATTGGAAAAGCCTATATGTCATGCATGCCTCTCTTTGTTAACGCGTTTGTCTCCAGGCCTGCAGTGCTCCAGTGCTCTGTTCCGCCATGAGATCGGCTATGTCCTGGGTCAGATGCAGCATCCGGCATCGGTCCCAGCCCTGTGTGCAGCTCTGGGGTGTTCAAGTGAGAACCCTATGGTCCGACACGAGGCGGCAGAGGCTCTTGGGTCCATCGGCAAAGAGAAGTGTCTGGCTGTGCTGCAACAACACCTTGGAGACGGAGAACGTATCGTCAAGGAGAGCTGCGAGGTCGCGCTAGATATGCTGGAGTACGAAAACAGTGAGCAGTTCCAGTATGCAGATGGATGGTCAGCTTAGAGAGTTAAAGGTCTATGTTACACCTGAGGGCTGCTTTCACTCCAATCGCTTTGTTAACCCATTTAGTACTCTCTGTGCTATTGTATTTCCTTATACAGCAAATAAGGCTGCTGTAAAACTGTTGTGTCCTGTGGGATGAACGGTCACAGTATGAGAGATACTCTGCACATACAATCAAAAATATAACCCGAAAAGCCCATCAGATCCATACCAGCTGGTGGGTTTCAGTGGGTGTTGCTGTGTAGGGGGCAGGCAGGAGAGGGTCCTTTGTGTCTTCACTGCTACCATTTGAAATGTTGTGGAAACTGCAGCACCTCATACTGCAGCTATGGCTGAAGGTGGAAGACCTGACTGATTGAAGTCTTTCTTTTGTTTTTGTCAAGGAGCTGCATGTGAACATCCAGTCCAACAGAACGGACTCAGGCTTCATGTCAGCTCCATAGAACAAGAATGAGAGTAGTATGGACATTTTCATTCAAATCAACAGCAGGATGGTCACAGTGGCGGCCATTTTTAATGTGTACCTTTACCATTGCGAGGTACTGTCACCGCTGTAGCGGGCTAACTATGTTCAAAGTACAGGGCTTTGCTTTAGAGCTTGTCAAACGACCACGGCAAACACTTGAATGTCCGTTCTACGCTCATTCTATTTCTATAGTCATAGAATTAACACAAGCCAAGGCTTCTCTGTCGTGGATTGCAAGTATGTTAGTAAGTGCACGTACCTCGTTGTTGGGAAAGTTCGTTCCAAACTAAACTGCTACAGATATAAACAATGTGGAATTGTAGTAAAAGTTAAATCTAGATGACTGCAGAACACGGGTCTTGATTTGAATGTTGTATCCAAGTGTCTACTTTATGGACATTAAATGATGCTGTGTAAATTTGTTTTATTGTCGATTCCTTTTATTTCCTGAGTCCTATTGCTGTATTGAAGTTCGCTGAGCAGCAATGTGTATCTGTACATGTTCATCTGTACATTGATGCTTGTTCTACCTGGATTAACTGACTATTGTTAAAGTCCCAGTGACACTAGAGTTGGAGCGTCTTTAGCTTCTGTACTGTGCCACATTCCCCAGTGTTTGAGTGGTGTACAGTTACAAGAGGCATTCAAATCAAATCCTTTGCATTTGATTGGACTGCTGAAGTGGGCAGGCTTATAGTTGAATGCAGTACGGACCGACTGTGGGTCCACATCACTTCCTTTGTCAGATGTTTTCACGATATTTGAACAATATGAACGAGGATGTGATCCAAATGTGAAAGCAAAAGGGTTAAAAAGGAATTTATCTTATTTCCACTTAAAGGTTTTTGTAATTGTACCACTAACTACCTGTTGAGCCTTTGGATGACAATGCACCTAATGAAACAAAGTATTTCATTTGCACTACGGCTCTAAAGAGGATATCTACCTGCCTTTTCATCTTTGTGCCACAGAAAATCCATCTCTGCAATACAGTCGGGCCCGATACGTTATATAATATATTATATATTTTGCTGAGGCAGAACAACTCAACTGTCAAACATTTATGAACTTGAATATAGGTTGACTGTTGAGCATAAATATCAGACTTGGACATCAGAACACTTTGACTTTGCCCACAAGCACGTTTGGTAATCCATCTTTGCTGCTTGTGTTTAAACGATTTTAACAATCCAACTGAAGAACCCAACCCAGTGTTGCCAACTCTTCAACTCTAATGAAGCGAGCAGCACGAGCTCCAAAAGTTGTTAAATCCAGCAAAAATGTCAGTCTGCAACACTGACAGCCCGCCCTTCAGGCCTCCCTCCTGAAAAGCCACTCCCATTATTATCATTATGAACATGAACACATAATGAATGGAAACAACCAACACGGCTATTGTTAGAACTCACAGCTGTTAGGATAGTAGCTTGTGGAAAGATTTTTGGAAGATTACAAACCGTACTGTTAGAATTTAAGATTGTTAACTTCTTTTGTCAAAATGAAAGCAGTCAACACTATGAAGGTCATGTCTATAATGCATCTAAGACATAATGCACATTAAAGCTGAATCAAACTTCATGAAAACGTCTAACAAGGTTTATAAAGTGTCGTAAGTGGTGGATATTATGCATTAATTCAACATGCATAATGCTTTATACCTTCATGCCACAATGACAAGTGTTTGAAAGAAGGCAAGGCCAGTTTATTTGTGTCGCACATTTCAACAAGGTAATTCAAAGTGCTTCACATAAAAGCATCAAAACGTCAGGCAAAAGAAAAGGAGATTTAAAAACAATGAAGAACATTGATTGGAACATTAAAAACAGTCATTAAAACAATAGAAAGCAGTGTAATAAATAAATACAGGAGTGAAATGCAGGAACTTGATTAATATCCTTGAATCTGGTTCAATAAAAGTGCAAATACCTCAGAACTGGGGTGATGTGATCCACCCTCCTGGTCTTAGTGAGGACTCGAGCTGCAGCGTTCTGAATCAGCTGCAGCTTTCTGACGGACTTTTTACAGAGACCTGTAAACACACCGTTACAGTAGTCCAGTCTGCTGAAGATAAATGCATGGACATGTTTTACCTGTTGAGACATAAATCCTTGATATGTTCTTCAGGTGATAGTAGGCTGATTTTGTAATTGTCTTGATATGGCTGTTCAGGTTGAGGTCTGAATCCATAACTACACCTAGATTTCTGGCTTGGTTTGTGGGTTTTAACATCAGTGATTGAAGCTGAGCGCTGATTTTCAATCGTTCGTCCTTGGTACCAAAAACAATTACTTCTGTTTTATCTTTGTTTAATTGAAGAAAATTCTGGCACATCCAGTTGTTGATTTGTTCAATGCAGTTACCCAGCCCTTGTATGGGATTATAGTCCCCTGGTGACATAGTTATGTAGATTTGTGTGTCGTCTGCATAATTATGATTTACTCATAATTACACTTTGTTGTTTTCCATAATCTGAGCTAGTGGAAGCATGTAGATGTTGAACAGAAGAGGCCCCAGTATTGAACCTTGGGGAACACCACATGTCATTTTAGTCAGCTCTGATGTGTAATCAGCTACAGACACAAGGTATTCTGGGTCCTTCACGTAGGATTCAAACCAGATGAGTGCTGTGCCAGAGAGCCCCACCCAGATCTTTAGTCTTTCTAGTAGTATGTCATGGTCGACCGTGTCGAATGCAGCACTGAGATCCAGTAATACTAAGACTGAACTTCTGCCATTGTGTGTGTTTAAGTGGATGTCGTTGAAAACCTTAACAAGAGCAGTTTCAGTACTGTGGTGCTGTCGAAAGCCTGACTGGAAAACATCAAAGCAGTTATTTACGGCCAAGAAGTTGGTCAGCTGTTGACAAACCACTTTTTCAATTATTTTACTTAAAAATGGGAGGTTTGATATAGGCCTATAATTGTTCATTGTTGCGGAGAAGAATCCAAATCCTGAGTTACACAGGACATTGTATCTATCATAACCGTAGCCAGTTATGAAGACAAATAGAGAACTGCTTTGATGTATCGAAAAAGATTATAAATTCTAAGTTTCTGAAAAGGCCCAATGTCTTATAAACATGATAGCATGGCTGTGAGCTTTATGTAAAGTGACTGCACTCTATAAGAGTATTAGCAATTGTATGTGTCACAATTCTGTTCAAGAGGACCCAAATGCAGCACACCAGGCAACAAAACAAAAGCTGAGTTATAATAGCAGGCAGGCAACAGAAGTGAGGGAGCAGGCAGAGGCACATCTCAGAACAAAGGATACAACTAAGAACAAAGCAGTATAGCTGGAGGAACAGAGACAGGAATACGGACCAAGGAACACACCGACGACAGACAACTGAAAGAGGGACTCATTAACTAATTAAACACCAATGAAAACAGGTGAGAAAAAGACAAAAGCAGGAAGTAAAACAAGACATGTCAAATGAATAGAGTGACTATCAAAATAAGACAGGAAACAAACTACAAACAAACCCTAAGACCGAGACACAATGATTATATTATGAGGACTTACCTGCGGCGCTGTAAGTCTCATTACAAAGAGTTTGAAATGTAGTTAAAACACTTAAATGCTGTTCCAACAAAAAGGCCATAAGAGCAGTAATGGCATGCATTGCCTGTGATATATGTTTGTAATTACACAATCACAGTTTCTGCCTTAGTGTCCCCCTTTTTGTCTTTAAATTATTTCTTTACATTTTTATCAATTTTTATGCTTTTATTTCTGTCTATATTTTTTACTTTTTGCGGTTGCCCCCCTCGCATGTTAGTTTAAATGTCTGTATTTTGCCGTTTCTTACTGACAATTTGTGAAATTGTACATGTGCAACTGTTAAATAAAAAAAGGAAAAACAAACTCAAACGAGCCTATCAGCCAATTGGTGAAGCAAACGTCATCAAACGTTGACGGAAATAAGTCGGTCACATGCTGATGCTGTAACGAGAGAAAGCTCCAGAAATGGCGACGTGCGCCAAGATGATCTCGGCTGCTAGACATCTGCACAGAAAGTCAGCTCTGGCTGTACAACGAAACTGGTTCGGGGCATTCAGGACCGGCAACAGCCGGCCCGTCCTGAACGACACATCAGCCCTGAGCCGGCTCCAGCCGCCACAGTCCTTCTCCAACGTTCCGGTCAGCACAGCAATGACAGCGGGCTGCAGGCTGACCGTCACCCGTCACCGGTGGATGCGGGTCGGGCTCGTTCTCCGTGGCCAAACCGATTTCCTCACACCGACTTCTCGACCCTATATCATTCTGGATAGAATGTTCGGGAACCGGGCAGGCGGCGCGGGCTTCTCGGGGGAGGACGGCGGGGACAGTGCGGGCTCTGGGGGAGAAGAGTCTGGGGGAGATGGGGGGGTGCCCTATGGACCCCAGATGACCGCCCTCACCCCCATGATGGTCCCGGAGGTGTTTCCTAATGTGCCGCTGATCGCTGTGAGCAGGAACCCGGTGTTCCCCCGCTTCATCAAGATCATAGAGGTGAGGATGAGCTTCTATTTCCTTCAAGGACACGCGGATGACGCAACCACACAGCAGCGCTGCTGTCTGTGCAGTGAGGGGTCCTGTGTGTCGTAACGGGTTCAGCTCGATCTGTTGCTCGCAGCTTGTTGTTGAAGACGAGGCCGTCATCGCGTGTTGCACTGTCCCTTTAGAAACGCTGAGTTAATTTGTAGCTGGGTTCTTCTTCAGCACTCAGGAAAACAATTTACCCCAAACTGCAACAGCCCCTGCACAGCTCTGTAGACAGCTGGAACCTCTTCTCAATAAAGCTCCTTTAGCGGGGCATCCCACTGAGCCAGTACGTGGTAATGAACTGGTCCTGACCATGTCAGCGGATGGTGAATGGTCTTCTGACCACAGAAAGTGCATCCATTGATGACTACCTGCTGATCTAATGCTCATTCACACACACTCATGATGGACACGTTGACATGTGGGCTGGAGGAGCTGGGCATCAAACTGCTTTGGAGATTTTTTTAAATTATACACATACACAGTTTCATCAAATATGTACACTTATAGTGTAAAAGATATTTAAGGCCGCAAATGAAATTAGCGGTGTATTAGAAATACCTAATCGTTAGGACTAAAGAGACGGTTGTCTGCCAATCCTTTTATCTGGACCGTTCTACAATTCCTCAGACTCTGCAGATGTGTGACATCTGTCACCACATTAGCTTCTGCACTGATAGCTGATTGGTTACGTGGACTAACTCCATTTCTAATCAAGAGATTACAAATTCCCAAAACTCCTGTTGGGTGATTTCCCAGACGATTACTGGAATGACCCGAAAGTTCCCTTCCTCTTAGAAGGATTACCGAATGTTCCATGCAAGGGTAGATCTCTGGTGTGTGTGTGACTCCAGTCTTTCCTCCTGTCAGGTAAAGAACAAGGCGCTGATGGAGCTGTTGCGGAGGAAGGTTCGTCTGGCTCAGCCGTATGCTGGAGTCTTCCTGAAGAGAGATGATCAGTAAGTCTGATAAGTCTCATCTGCTCCAGTCATTGATGGTCGAGTTCATACAGGAGAACAAGAGCTGTAGTCCTCGACCGGCCCATGTTACTGATACTGGCTTTAACTGCTAAAACCTCATGTCAATGGAACATCTGGGCTCTTTTACTTAGAGGTGAGAATCACCAGCAGCCCACGATGCTATATCACCACCATACTTGAGTCACAGTACCATTTTATGATTAGCAAACATTTCCATGTATTGTGATTTATTACTGGAAATGATGCAGTGTGTGAACATCTGTTTCATCGATGAGATAACATTTTCATTGGTTCATCACAGTGAATCCCGACTTCCCTAACTGCAATATTAACAGTTTATATAATAATAAGAGATTGATATTTGGCATTTGTGTATCAATACGATGTTGCGATACCATGCTGTATGTATCCATTTTCCCCACCTACCTAATGTGTAGTAAATGTAACGTTTGGGCTTCACATTACAAGCTGTCCACTGCTGTGCCAACAGGAGAGTTTAAAGCAGCTTCAGTGAATGAATCTAATGGTCACTGAGATGAGTGGAGCTTTATTAGAGGTCCTGTTCCTCACCTAATCCTGGTCTACACGACAGAGCACGCACTTGTTTGGTGCCGTTTGGTCTGTGGACCAGTTTATGTATCTGAGCCGTGAGTTGTGTCTGATGTGATGTATTTTGAGGCAGTGCCTCGACACGAATCAATGACTGCAGTAATCAGTGAAATGTGCTGAGCACTGGCCATGCTGCCTCCTATCTCTGTCTGTGTGTTGGCAGTAATGAGTGTTTCCATCTCTTGCAGTGACGAGTCAGATGTGGTGGAGTCTCTAGATGCCGTCTATTCTACAGGGACCTTCGTCCAAATTCATGAGATGCAGGACCTGGGAGACAAGCTGAGGATGATCGTCATGGGACACCGCAGGTTAGAGACGCTGCTGCTGCTTCTGGGTAAAAGGCATCGTGGTTGGTTGTAATGAAAATGTGTCGACTTGGCACACTGTTGCATGTTCATTGTGTAGACCTCCACTATATATACCATACTGCTACACTCTGGTCTGTCAGGATCCGGATAACCAAACAGCTGGAGATGGAGCCTGAGGAGGCGGCGACGTCCCCCGTGTGGTCAGAGTCTGAGTCAGAGCCCCAACCCAAACCTCCATCGAGACGCAAAGCCAAGCGCAGCCGCAAGGACCAAGCAGGTTCCCTGACGGAGCAAGCTGAGGACAAGGTCTGTAACGTGACCCTCACACGCCTCATCTATAGCCTCTACACATGCTGTCAGTATGCAGCTCTCAAGCAGCACTCAGACAAACATTCAAGCAGTTCATGCGACCACTCAACACCGTTGCCATCTTTTGGACCGTCCATCAAGTTTGAAGAAGCGTGAGACTGTTTCTTCAGGGTTGGTAGTGAGTCAGCACACGTTGATCTGGGCTTTAGGTATATTAAGTCCATGAACATTGGGCCACTAACTGAATGACCGAATCAAAGGCAGAACTCAGGTTGGGAATAGCAAAAAGACAAAGTGGGCAACTGCACGTGGCCTCTGATCCCCAGTGGCCCACGTTCACCAGGTTCACTAATGTCACCTGGGAACCTGGTCCCAGGTCCTGCATTGCTTGCTGGTTTTGTGGCCCTGTCTTATGTCTAAATAAAGTTGTGTGTAATCAAATTATCACAAACTAATAGACTCGCAGAAAACCTGGAGCCACTTTGAGTGTGTTGGATGGTCTCAGATTGTGTCTCTGTCTGCACTGGGGTGGTCAGGGTGAGAGTCAGTACCTCAGAGGCTGAGGCCATGGTTCTCTGCTGCACCCTCCAGACTGGAAGTGAGTCACTGCCCCAAGCAAGGGAGTTCAAGTGTCTCTGGGTCTTGTTCACAGAAAGGATCAAATGTAGCGTGAGATGGACAAGCAGGTCTGTGCGCCATCAGCAGTGCTGCAGACGTTGTACCAGCCCATGATGGTGGAGAGAGAGCTGAGCCTGAAGGTAATGCTCTCTATCTACCTGTTTGCATTCAGACCCTTTCCTCTGGTCATGGGCTTTAGGTAGTGCCCAGAAGAATGACATTGCAGAAGCAAGCAGCCAAAACGAGCTGTCTTCATAGGGTGGCTGGGCTCAGAGCTCAGAGCTCCTGAAGGAGCGAGGAGTAGAATCTAGTCCTGATGCCTCCTGGACCTCCCTTTGGAGGTTTTCCGGGCACGTCCAACTGAGCGCTGTGTCGCTTTATATGAGGGAGAGGAGGAGGACTAATGCACACAATGTTTCTGTAAGTTATTAATAATAATTCAAATGCCAACGTTATGAATGAAGCTTGGAACATCTGCGGTTGTCTTCTGCTTGTTGTTTAGTGATGAAGGTAGAAACAGAGGATGCTGAGGAACCTCAGCAGAGACACTAAACCACTGACCTCTAGTCATCCAACCCATCACACCTGCCTCCAATATAAACATGGAGAATACAAATATGAGGCAACCAACAGGACAAAAGAAGAGCAAAACGGATTCATTGACATCATAATCGACCTCAACCCAACAATGTTTCTTATGAATAGAGCGTGACCGCATCATAATGCTCCTCAGTGCCCTGGTGCAGATTGGGCTTCTTTTAGTGAAGTTGGGCTGGTGGATGAAATGTGTGAGGAACATTTGACGGGTTTCTGAAAATATTGTGAAAACAATATTGCCAAACAAGCTGTCAATGTATGGTCAAGAACTTATGTCCACTCACTCATGTGATGGACGTATTTCATTTGAGAAGTGTTTGATGGACTGAGTCGTATTGAGCGATTGGGGATAACAGAGGATGTCCTGACTTGAGGTCATTCTCTACACTGACTTGTGTCTTTGTTCTCTAACTCTCTCTGTGGGCTGTTCATCTCATATTTATCTTTGTGTTATTTGATTGAAAAATTAAGCTTTGTTTGCTCATGAAGTGTTTTCCAATGTGCCCCTAATGGTGTTAATGTTTCACATGTTTGTTCTGCCAGGTTATGATTTGGTTGTATAGACTTGTGTATGTCTTTAGTTGTGATTTGGTTGTATAGACTTGTGTATGTCTTTAGTTGTGATTTGGTTGTATAGACTTGTGTATGTCTTTAGTTGTGATTTGGTTGTATAGACTTGTGTATGTCTGTTGGGATCAATAGGGGGCGTGTTTGAGTTATCAGCTTTTAAGAAACTGAATTCTTGACATCAATAGAATTATTAATGTGAGTAACAATTATTAATGATTATTAATAATAACGGGGCACCACCCTGCGAACAGGGACCGATAACCAAATGATAAAACTAAGTCTCATAATTAGTGTTCACTCATAATGCCAATAGTCTGGTACGACTACACATCCAGAGTGAAAGTGAAGGTTTAAGTCCGTACACAGGCTACAACATACAGATTATTACATATATATATATATATATATATATATATATATATATATATATATATATATATATATATATATATATATATATATATATCTCTATCATACCATGTTTATGTACCTAATCTCTAAACAAATGAATAAAATGTGTGGGTGTGTGTGTGTGTGGGTCTGTGTGTAAAAAGGAAGTGGGGGCTTGACGGTGCTACCGCTAACCTACCACCAGATGGCGTAAATGTTGCTATATGTGACCACGTGTGTCTGTGCAGGCACGTGTGTGTGTGTGTGGGGCAATCGATTGAACGGGGTTTCCCAAGGGGTTAGACTATGTGTGTGTGTGGGAGAGAGAGAGAGAGTGGGGGTCACCTCCTGCTGTGTTGGCAGGAGTATGAGCCAAGAAAAAGGAGAGAGAACTTGACATGGATCAAACTTCTGCTGCGATGTCAAAAGGGGGCATAAGTACGCTATTTTATCATGCATAAGCATACCGTTGTCGGTTCCGAACTACCGGCTGCTTATGCAGTGATAAATACGACTCTTGGCTCACTCACCGAGTCGAGTTAATGACGAGAGAAATAAAACACGAAGTGAAATACAATGAATGAAGATAATCCCAAAGAAACAGTCAATGCAGTTAATACACAATACAACGGAGCTTCTCTGGTCCGTGACGATTGTGTATTTACCTCCGTATAATGCGACGGTGTCTTTAACACGAACAGAATACGGGAATGCACAGTGGAGCGGAGCTGAGGTCCGCTGGGTGTTACGCAATACCTTGGTATTACGCAACAGTAACGTAACGCACAAAAACACGGGAATATCAACATATAAATGAAATAACCTGAATTAAACTTAGGTTAATTTAAGCTAAACTAGCCCAGACACCAATGAACGCTTACTGTTTGAAGCTCGTTGCAGCGGGGAGAGAGTCCGTGCAGGATTGTGGGTGTTCTTCCTGAAGAAAAAAAAAGCTGAGGGCTAAGCGGCTTTTGCACGGCTGGTGTGCGATGCTGTTGGGTCCTACTCCTGCAGAGAGTGGGCCTGGTTTCAACGTCGGCTGAGATACGTTGTCGATTCGTATCTCCCGGTAATGAGCGGTGCAGAAAGAGGTTTAGTCGTCTGGTACCGTTGGCGTGCGCACGAAAGGCGAAGAGTGGATGCGTTTCTCGCGGGCTCAGGGCCGTAACTCAGAATATACGTGGTCTATTTCGGCCGGCGAAATGGCACGTGGTCGCTGAGTTGAGGGTGAGTTGAGGGTGATCGTTCCTCGGGGCATCTTCATAGGGACCGGACAGAACCGAAGCGAAGAGGAAGATCTGTCCTGTGTTCTGGCTTATAAGCGGCTCAGTCTGCATAGCGGGAGGCTGTTTGTCGGCCAATGGAGGGTCTTACTGAGCGGTGGCCGGAGGCGGGGTCAGCTTAAAGGGGCAGGGATCAGAGTTCGGGTCAGATGTGTACAGGACGGAGCCTGTGAGGGGCTGAGCCAGCCTGATGATGGTGCCAGAGCCCAACAGTCTTTAGTTGTGATTTGGTTGTATTGACTTGTGTATGTCTTTAGTTGTGGTCAGTCTGGAAAGCGTCCCTCTGACCGGCAGCACTGCGTACATTAGCTGTTAGCTCCATGCTGCCATCATTACTCTCTCTCCTGCTGATGTCAACACAGATGTGTTATTCATAATGGAGCGTTTATCAGGGATTGGTGAAGCATTAATGCCCATCTCCCATTCAAATGTCTTTACTGGATATCGGCCGACAACGATCGGCAGTGAAACTTTATTTCACACATGATACATGAACTGTGTAATCACTCTGGTCCACATGCGTGCTGAACGGTGTTTTTTAAATGCAGTTTGATATATATATATATATATATATATATATAGTTGGTGGGAGATGAAGTATTTGTGGTTTATATTTATTTTCACGTTGATTGTTGTTGTTGGTCAGATTTCAGAAGCAGACCTGAGTCCAGAGCTTCAGGCTCGATCATCCTCCAACATCCTGATGGTAGAAGTGGACAACATCCAACATGAACAGTTCACGGTCACAGAGGAGGTCAAGGTACAAACGCACCCGTGTGATGAACAGTAGGGTACAATGATACATCTCAAGGGATTCTCATTCGTTTCTGATTTTGTGGCAGAAGTCTTGAAGCAGATGTTCTTACTACAAAGGAAACGTCTGAATACTGATTCTGTGGAATGTGTTTGTTTTGCAGGCGCTGACAGCAGAGATAGTGAAGACCATCAGGGACATCATTGCACTGAACCCCCTCTACAGGTCAGTGCTCTGTCACATCTGTACTGTCGTCCCATTGTTCAGCTTTTACTGACGTTATTCATGCTGCAGTCAGCTTCTATCTGCACGATGCAGACCTGCAGCTTAACGCTCGGAAAGACGTTTAGAAATGTTTGACAGCTGCGAGCTTTGTGTTAACAGATATATTGATATATGTATCTTATGTAGTGTTTGCGTCTGTGTCGGACACCCTTCATGTGAGCGGTTGAAGTTGTTCATCTTCTTCATCATATATTTCATTGAACTGATCACTACATGACTGGAGATCAGGTCTCCTGATCATGATGATGGATGGAGCATGGTGCTTGGTCTGGTTTAAGTCGTGGGTTCATCGAACAATGAAACACAGTATCGGACACCAATCGACTTTTAAACAAAACATGTTTAAAATGAGATGGAGCATCTGAAATCCTCTGTCTGTGGCCCTACAGGGACCACAACGGCCTGTTGAGCTGCTTATCAATATGATGTGGACCAGGTCTGGGTCAGCTGGTGTGTTGACAGCCAGCAGATAAACTCATGTAATGTGCAACATGTAAAGATTTTAATGTAAAGTCATCAGATGCAGTCGCTGCCAGTCGTTTTCAAAAGGATCTTTTTTCAACATGTTTGCGGCTGAACGATGAGCTGACCCCGACGTTAGCTTTGTTTTATAAAGTTCCCTCTGAAGGCTCTACAGACCGACACCGTCCTCCATGCACTCTGATCTACTTCACACGTCTCCTTCACAATTCATTCTCTTCTGCTCACATTCTGCTGAAAGTTGATGTGATTCATAAAGGCAGCACCTAAACACCATGACTGGAAGCAGCTCCTTCTACTCTCTAATCTAAGTGCTGTGAATGTGTGTGTCCGTCAGAGAGTCGGTCCTCCAGATGATGCAGGCAGGTCAGAGAGTGGTTGATAATCCCATCTACCTCAGCGACATGGGAGCAGCTCTGACGGGAGCAGAGTCTCAGGAGCTACAGGACGTCCTGGAAGAGATCAATGTGAGTAGTCCTGTTTGGGACTGTTCTGTCCACTCTGTGGGAGACTGTTCTGTCCACTCTGGGACAATATGATGGGGAATAAGTGGTTGATTTGGCAAATGCACCTAACACAGACGCTTCCTGCAGCTTTTCTACATGAATGTTAATATCTTTCTATGAAATAATTCTGTTGAGTTGGACGCGTGCAGGCCTTTGAGACCCATTGCTGTGTGTCTCTGCAGATCCCGAAGCGTCTCTACAAGGCTCTGTCTCTGCTGAAGAAGGAGTACGAGCTCAGCAAACTGCAGCAGCGTCTGGGCCGAGAGGTCGGAGGTCGTCACCAAACATGTCTGAGCCACTGCTCTGCTAATCCCCCTCAGTCCTTCATCTGTGTCCCTGCTCTGCTCTCAGGTGGAGGAGAAGATCAAGCTGACCCACAGGAAGTACCTGCTGCAGGAGCAGCTGAAGATCATTAAGAAGGTAGAACAGACTGTCTCAGTCTTTACTCTTCCTCTATGTTACAACAGTGCAGCTTCTAAACTGACTGAGTGATGAGTAGCTATACCGCAGCAGACATCTGAACTGCCACATATTGCATCATATAACTCTGCCATAGGTAGTATATGTTGTAGCATTGTTTCATGTGAACATGGCTCCTGTGTTTATCATATCGTAAGGTCACAGCATTACTGTCGGCAATGGTGATAGTATTTTGTTAACATCTGCATTGTGTGTGTGTGATTTCAGGAACTCGGTCTGGAGAAAGAGGACAAAGACGCTATCGAGGAGAAGTTCAGAGAGAGACTCAAAGAGAGGACCGTCCCACAGCACATCATGGACGTCATCAACGAAGAGCTGAACAAACTGGGACTGTTGGACAACCACTCGTCAGAGTTCAAGTTGGTCTTGTTTGTGTTTTTGTCCCACTGGATCACTCAGAGATGTTCAACGGTGGCAGCTAGACTAACTATGTCCTTACATGAGATGTTTGTGGCCTAACTTCAGTTTTGTCGGTTTCACGTCAGGAAAGTGCAGGTCCTCCATGCTTTTATGTCCTTAAGGCATACTTGGAATTTAGCTGACTGGTTAGCTGGTTATTTAGCTGGCTGGACGGCCAGCAGGAGCTCCATCTGGTCGGCCGGTGGTAATATATCGACTGTACCACTCGAAGCTCTTTAACACTACATGTCATCATTCACCCACCCACTCACACCCACACACACCCACACACACCCGCTCACACCCACTCATACCCACACACACCCACTCATACACACCCGCTCACACCCACTCACACCCGCTCACACCCACTCACTCACCCCCACTCATACCCACTAGTGGTGTCACGGATCACGGATCGATCCGTGATCCGTTCGGATCAGCCCTCACGGTTCGGATCACTCGTGAACCGCGGATCAATCGAGTATTTTCGATTATTTTTTTACAGTGTCATCATCATAGTGTGTAATAAAGTTCTACTGCTGCTGTTCCTTTTCAAGTAACAAGTCCCCGAATATCAATGCAAAGTGTCAGTGAACAGATATAAAGCAGGAGTGTGTTCAGTGAACGGAGCAGCTTAGAAGCATTTAACGGTGAAGTCATGGCGAGCGGAGGAACGTCAGAAGCTGCGGCGTCATTTAAGTCGCAAGTTTGGGAGCATTTTGTCTTCTCTGTAACGTATAATAACGGGTGAGGGTGGTGGACGAAACCGTTACGGTATGTAGGCGTTATTTAAAGAGAGACACGACAACGGGAAAACATCAGGCATGTCAGCGACGGGGACACTCCGGTGTAGAAAACAAAGGATTTCTAAATCTGGTTAAAATGCTTGAGCCACACTACGAAGTCCACTCACGCACCCACTTCAGTGTGAAGCTGTTCCAGGCGTCTATGAGAAGGAAAAGACTGTAGAGACTGCTTTCACCACGGCGGAGTGATTCTTAGTCCGGTGCTGTAGACACGCCCCCTCTGTGAGAGCCACACACACACACACACACACACCTGGGGCAGGTGCTGTAGACACGCCCCCTCTGTGAGCATCACACAGACACACACCTGGTTCAGGTGCTGACAGAAGTATCAGAGTGAAGCTAGACAGGCCCAATAATATTCTAGTCACCACAGAAAGGTCGACCCTCTCCCCAGACAATGGAGATATTCTCATCTTTTTGAAAATAATGTCACAGTAATGGTAAACATTATTGTGTATTTGAAAGGACGAGGATATCAGAATTGAGTATTCTTGAATTTTTTATTTATTTATTTAATTTTTTTCAAATTGGACATCTTCAATATTTTTGTTTTCATGTAAGACTATAGGCCAAAGTTCTTTGCTTTCAGTGTTCTTGAAGTTCTTTAATTAATAAATGGAAAGCAAAGTTATATTTGTTTCCTCCCCTTTTCTTTGTTATTCCGAAAAATGATCCGAACCGTGACTCCTGAACCGTGATCCGAACCGAACCGTGAGGTTTGTGATCCGTGACACCCCTATTTGCATATCTGAGTCATGGTACGGAGCACAGCTCCGGGTGCTTTGAATACACCCACCACAGTCATTGAATTATAACTCTATTTATTTCTAGATGATATTAGAGAAGATACCTTTCAGTGCAATGGATATAAGAATGAAGTGGTGACGGCATGTAACCCCTAACAGATGAACATGTCTTCACCCTCTATTCTGGACAGGAGTAGAGAGCACGATGGAGTTCTGTCCATGCTTCAACCCGTTCTGATCAACAACCGCTCTGTGTTTCAGTGTGACCCGTAACTACCTGGACTGGCTGACCAGCATGCCCTGGGGCACCAACAGTGAAGAGAACCTATCACTAGCAAGAGCCAAAGAGGTTCTAGAAGAAGACCATTATGGAATGGATGATGTAAAGAAGCGCATATTGGTTAGTATATGCGCACACAAAGC
Organism: Lycodopsis pacificus; assembly: GCA_028022725.1. NCBI lineage: Eukaryota > Metazoa > Chordata > Actinopteri > Perciformes > Zoarcidae > Lycodopsis > Lycodopsis pacificus. The sequence goes on along the minus strand of CM051694.1, from coordinate 2,158,866 downwards.
AGAATAAATACAGAATATGTAGTTTCATACTTGATGAGGAATGTTTAAACAGAGCTCTCCACACATCTGAAGCTGTGGAGCATGAACTGGACTTCCTCTCTGTGTTTGTGCAGGAATTCATAGCAGTGAGCCAGCTGCGTGGCTCCACCCAGGGGAAGATCCTGTGTTTCTACGGCCCTCCAGGTGTAGGAAAGACCTCCATCGCCCGCTCCATCGCCAGAGCCCTCAACAGACAGTACTACAGGTTCAGCGTGGGAGGCATGACCGATGTGGCTGAGATCAAAGGACACAGGTCTTGAAGTCTATACTGCCATCATTAGTGCTTATGATCGCTCACATTCAGGGCTCTGATGAGCTGCAGCTGTAGATGCACCGATATTGAATTTCAGGGCCGATAACGAGAATATTCTTACAAATGCAAAATGAGAGACTTCAACATCAGCATAAAGCAAACATCTGATTTGATTTTCTGGAATGTGATTATGTGTGTGTGTCCAGGAGAACGTATGTTGGAGCAATGCCAGGGAAGATTATCCAGTGCCTGAAGAAAACCAAGACGGAGAACCCTCTGGTGCTGATAGACGAGGTCCGTGAGATGGTGCTGTGTCTGATGAGTTCATTGTGAATCCACATCAGGAACATTAATGTTCCAGCAGCAGGTCTGCCGATGTGGTATTCAGTGTCTGCTATGAACAGATCCTTACAGGCTCCTTCTGTAGCTTCAGGTACCTGTAGATGACTTGGTCCATATAACGGGCTGGAGCTTCATGGAGTGTTTCTGCTGCTTTGATATACTGCAGGTCACAGAGTGACATGTGGACGACCATTGTTTGTATGTAGATAACTTCAATCATAGCATGAAATCCTACTTTCACATATTTCATATACTTTTTAACCGTTCACTCACACTATATACTAACACGTGTGTTTCATACCTGGGCCTTCAGTGCTGTCCTACTACAGTTGAACCTCCTCATAACCTCACGATGACGCCGCACACTGAAGAGCTCCATTCAAATATTATTCACATCAGAGGAAACCATATTAACCAGATCATACAAGAAGATTTATCTGATGAACAATGTCGTCCTAAAACGTAAACAAGAGCCGCTCTGTCAGGCTTCACTTGAGCTAAATGCTCACATCAACATGCTAACATGCTCACAGTTATCATGCTAACATGCTCACAGTGATCATGCTAACATGCTCACAGTGATCATGCTGGCATGTTGATGTTTAGGAGGTACAATGTTTAAAATGCTCCCCATGAGAGTGTTAGCATGCTACATGAGAGTGTTAGCATGCTACAGTTTGCTCATGACGAACATGTTATAATAATAATAATAATAATAATAATGCATTTTATTTGTAGCGCACTTTTCATTTTAAAAAAAAATCTCAGAGTGCCACAGAGCCAGTACATAGTAAAAACATAGTAAAAAGCATAGTTAAAACATAGTTAAAAAATAAACTATAAAAAAATAAAATAAAAACCAGTGAATGAACAGAAACACAGAAGAAATAACTGACAGTGATTTAGGTCAGAAAGGCTTTCCTGAATAAAAAGGTTTTTAGGCCAGTCTTAAAAGAGACCAGTTGTTGATGATGTGTCCTTGGGCAGAACAGGCAGTGTGTGAATGTTGGATGATGTTAGTTGGTCCTGATGGGCAGGTGCATGGTAGCCCCTTCCAACATTGTGTGAATGGGTGTAAATGGGTGAGCGACATGGTGAATGGACTTGTGTAGCGCTGTTATAGTCTTCTGACCACTCGCAGCGCTTTAACACTATTTGTCATTTAGCGATTAACACCCATTAAAGGGGCCACAATGCAGAGGGTCACCTGCCCATCACAACTAAATGTCTTGCCCAAGGACACATTGACATGGATCCTGGGATCAAACCGCCGATCATCTGATTAAAGGATGACCCACTCTTCTACTAATCCACCACTGCCCCAGACATGTAGTGTGAAAGCGCTTTGAGTGGTCAAGTGCCATAGAAGTGCACGTCCATTTACCATATTTGAGAAAATTAAATTCATAGCACATGAGAGCACTCGATGAAAGGTCAGGGGTCAGCTATTACGTTTCATCCTCCAGGAACATGGATTTGTGCACCAAATTCCACAATAATCCATTCAAAGCTTTCAGTATGAATCAAAAGAGTCTCATTGTGCTGCACAAAGAGTCAGCGGATCAAAGTCCGTATGGGAAAGATGCTGGTCCGGTCTGCATACATTACATGGTTTTATCTATTCTCATTCAGCTGTTGCTCAGAGGGATCTCTGTCAGTCTGGGTGAGCCATTGCACAGTGTTTTGTTTTATATTATATATATATATATATATATATATATATATATATATATATATATATATATATATATATATATATATATATATATATATATATATATATAAAAATATATATATATATATAAAAATATATATATATATATATAAATATATATATATATAAATATATATATATAAAAAATATATATATATATATATAAATATCTAAATATATATATAAAAAAAAATATATATATATATATAAAAAAATATATATATATATATACACACACGCATACATACATACTCACTCACTCACTCACTCACTCACCGGCCACTTTATTAGGCACACCTGTTCAACTGCTTGTTAACACAAATAGCTAATCAGCCAATCACATGGCAGCATCTCAATGGCTTTAGGCCTCTGGACGTGGTGAAGAGGACTTGATGAAGTTCAAAGCGAGCACCAGAATGAGGAAGAAAGGGGATTTAAGTGACTTTGAACGTGGCATGGTTGTTGGTGCCAGACGGGCTGGTCTGAGTATTTCAAACTGCTGATCTACTGGGATGTAGATCATCCAACAGAGCACCTTTGGGATGTGGTGGAACGGGAGCTTCTCATCATGGATGTGATGTCAATGTGGAGCAACATGTGTGAGGAATGTTTCCAGCACCTTGTTGAATCTATGCTACGAAGAATTAAGGCAGTTCTGAAGGCAAAAGGGGTCCAACCCGGTACGAGCAAGGTGTACCTAATAAAGTGGCCCTTGGGTGTGTATGTATAGTGTGGGTGGTGATCGTCTGCACATAATCCCCACGCTTCCTTTCCAGATGTTGATGAATGTCCCGTCATAGCCCATTAGTGAAAAACACGTCAAACAAATAAAGACAAAGATGAAGCATATTACATTCCATATGTATATTTTTACATATATATATATACACATGTAAATAACGCATATTTGATGTCTTTCTCTTACGTGTCATCACCAGGTGGATAAGATGGGTCGTGGTTATCAGGGCGATCCATCCTCCGCTCTGCTAGAACTTCTGGACCCTGAACAGAACGCCAACTTCCTGGACCACTACCTGGATGTTCCTGTAGATCTGTCCAAGGTAGGAGTGTGTGCTCCTCATCTTCATCGCCTCATGTCTTCAAATGAAGGATGTAAAGAGCCCCACGCATCTCCATCTCTTCCAATACAGGTTCTGTTCATCTGCACGGCCAATGTGCTGGACACCATCCCAGAGCCGCTCAGGGACCGGATGGAGATGATCAATGTGTCTGGATATGTTGCCCAGGAGAAGCTGGCTATTGCTGAGGTGTGATGTTATATGTATTTTGACCATGAAAAGGATTACGGTTATTGTTGTATATTTGTAATGATAGTTTTGGTAACAAGTACCAAGTAGAAAATGAATATACCTTGCTGTTACATAACTTTTATTTCTCTGTCTGTCTGTCTCACCAGCAATACCTGGTCCCTCAGCTGCGCTCTCGCTGTGGTCTGACTGAGGAGAAGGCCTCGATCTCATCCGACGCCCTCGGCCTGCTCATCAGGCAGTACTGCAGGGAATCAGGAGTCAGGAACCTGCAGAAACAAGTTGAAAAGGTGGAATACTGTAAAGCTTTGGCTGTACTAAACCAGAGCTCACATGTCTTAATCAGCATCACATCCTGCATTTATATTCTACTACTACTTCATCCTCTAAGAGGAACAGCAGAGATAACTGGTGTGCAGGGTAGGGGGATGGGTCAGAAAGCAACATAAACCACCTGCTAAACTTTACTCTGAAAGTTCCTGATATCGGTTTGGAAACCAATAACTCGTGTAACCAATGACTGGACTGTGACAAAGACAACATTATGGCTCATCTTCATGGCACAGTCTGTCTAGCTGCTCATCTTCCAGTGTTGCTTTGCATGTAATCCCTCTTTCATCGGTCTGTCAGGTTTTCAGAAAGGTGGCGTTCAGTATCGTCAGCGGTGAAGAAACCACGGTGACCATTACACCCGACAACCTGCAGGTGTATGTGGGGAAACCCATCTTCACAGTGGATCGGATGTACGACCTCACCCCACCAGGAGTGGTGATGGGGCTGGCATGGACTTCTCTTGGTGAGAGACGCACACACACACACACACACACACTCACTAATACACTCACCCTTACACACACACACACACACTAACACACACACACTCACTAACACACTCCCCCTTACACACACACACACTCACTAACACCCTCACACACACACACACTAACACACACACACTCACTAACACACTCACCCTTACACACACTAACACACTCACCCTTACACACACACTAACACACTCACCCTTACACGCACACACTAACACACACACACTAACACACTCACACACACCCTTTCACACACTAACACACTCACACTCGCCCTTACACACACACGCACACACTAACACACACACACTCACCCTTACACACACTAACACACTCACACTCACCCTTACACACTCACCCTTACACACACACGCACACACACACACATGCACACACACACACTCACCCTTACACACACTAACACACTCACCCTTACACGCGCACACACTAACACACACACACGCACACACACACTAACACACACACACTCACCCTTACACACACACACACTCACCCTCACACACGCACACACACTCACCCTTACACTCACCCTTACACTCACTAACACACTCACCCTTACACACACTAACACACTCACCCTTACACACACACGCACACACTAACACACACACACTCACCCTTACACACACACACTCACCCTCACACACGCACACACACACACTCACACTCACCCTTACACACACTAACACACACACTAACACACTCACTAACACACTCACACTCACCCCTACACACACACACTGACACACACACACACTCAAACCAACACCAGTAAGAGATGTGACATGCTGAACTCCGCCTGTTCTTCTCTCTGTAGGAGGGTCGACGTTGTTCATCGAGACGTCACTACGCCGGCCTACTGGAGGATCAGACCCTAAAGTAGAGGGCTCACTGGAGGTCACAGGTCAGTCAGCTGAGTTTAATTAAACACTATCAAGCACCAGTCTGATATTTTCAAAAGAAACTGAACATAGAGTATATTAATTAAACACTGAGACACCTGAATATGTATCTGTACATTTGTATTGATAAGGGTTGTATTTTAGGATAAAATAGAAAACTTCAATCTTCTGAATGGTAATGTAGTCTAGTTTAGTGACATAGATTCCTATTTCTTCTCCTCTGTGTGGAGGAGCTGTGCCTCATCATCCTGTGTGTTACTCTGTTGTTTGGGGCGACGGGGCAGTAAAGATGTTGGTGCTCCTCTGCAGGTCAGCTGGGTGATGTCATGAAGGAAAGTGCAAAGATCGCTTCAACCTTTGCCAGAACCTTCCTGATGACCCAGGAACCAGAGAATCACTTCCTGGTCAACTCCCACCTGCACCTGCACATCCCTGAGGTAACCGTGGCAATGCAGTGATGTATCTGAAGTACTTCCTGGTTACTATCGCTTCATCTGTTCCTTTGACTCGGTCTCTTCTAGCTACTAGGGATGGGTACCGTTAGGTTCCATCCATACTAGTACTCTTATTGGTTCTGCTTCTCAGTTCCTTATACATACTCTTATCAACAGTGCTAAATTATTCTTGTATTTTAACAAATAGTATTTTTGAGCAGCAATACAAGAAGTTCCTAAATTAAAAACATACATTTGCAGCGAAACAATTACAAAAGTGATTCGCTTTCATCAAAGTGTTTCCCCGCTGTAGTGAGCTGAGTGGACGAGGACAGGCATCTCTGCACACTCGTGCTCTGCTTGTGTGCCAGTCTCTGATATATAGCTGCTATTGCCTCCCTTACTTGAAGGTTTTACTGTATTTAATACAGAGTTCTCAGCATCTACGGGAGTAGAATGTTGCCACACTTTGGATCTTTTTCTTCTCTCTGCCATGGTGTGTGTGCGTGTGTGTGTGTGTGTGTGTGTGTGTGTGTGTGTGTGTGTGTGTGTGTGTGTGTGTGTGTGTGTGTGTGTGTGTGTGTGTGTGTGTGTGTGTGTGTGTGTGTGTGTGCGTAAAGCATGACTCCGCCCCTCGTGTAAAGGCACAGAGACGGAGGAGGTTTGAAACTCTGTAACTTCTGAAGTACCGCTGACCCCAGACCTTATCAGTGGTCCCGTTCTTTACTCATTTAGAACCAGTTTACATTTAGAACCGAGTTTCAGGAAGCATCCCTACTAGTTACTTCATAGTATGCAGGACAATATACATTCTCATTTGTGTAGCATTTTTCAACATTGTGTAGATTTGATAATCTGCTGCTTCAGTGTCCCTGTGATGGTGTCAGAGATACACTGGCTGGTAGCAATGCTCCTTTCTGTTCCCAGGGGGCGACTCCCAAAGACGGACCAAGCGCTGGCTGCACCATCGTCACAGCACTGTTGTCCCTGGCAACCGACCAGCCGGTGCGCCAGAACATAGCCATGACCGGTGAACTGTCACTGACTGGCAAAATACTGCCAGTGGGCGGAATTAAAGAGAAAACCATCGCTGTGAGTACAAGACAGAGACACGGATAAATAAGATTCCCAAACACAGGAGAAATTCTCTTTTTCTTCTTCTCAACATCAATGTCTGTTGTCAGTATAGGTTTCATCTCAGCCCATCTGACTGGTACTGCTGTCTTTTTTTTATTCCAAACATTCTTCCTGGTCAAAGCCTGTGTTGATTTTCACGGTCGTTGACTTGAAGTCTTTAGAGAACCTCTCGTTCTACTGCAGCAGGGACAGTCTGTTCTGTGCAGTCTGCTTGTTGTTCTCCCATAGCTCCTTTACCCCCGCCCCGCCCAACAATACCACCTGGGTCTCCAGCAGGATCTGGGTCTGTCACTGGGGGGTCGCATCACCGAAGAGCACGCACTCTTTCCTGGTTAACAGGCATGCCAGGAGCAGGCGGCACCGTCACTACCTGCAGGGAGAGAGGGCACAGCAAGCCCTAGGGTTCCAGCCCAGGATGAAGGGTGCTGTAAAGAAGACGAGGCCGGAGCCATGAGCCACTTTCACTTTCCGGGCCAATTAGAACCGGTCGTTGCGTGTCACTGCGGTGGAAATGTGCACCGAGAGAGCCGGACAGCCGAGCACAGACGGAGGTTACGATATTGTAACCCTCAAGTTCACACAGGCAGAGCCTTTTATAGGACTGTATGGCTAATACTCTCCTCCAATCATGAGTATGCCTTTGCCCACTGATGATTTGCATAAGCATAGGCCCCTTTGGCAGAGGGCTCCGCCTGTGTGAGTCAGACAGAAGGTTGGGATATTGTAACCCAGGTTCTATGAGCACAGGAGGAGCCTCTATTGGACTCTATGGGTGATACTTTGCTCCAATCACAAGCACGCATTTGTCCTCTGAAGAAATGTGCCTCCTTACGAAAGGATCCACCTGTGCTTATAGAACCTGGCTTACAATATTGTAACCATTGTTGTAAATCACACAGGTGGAGCCCTCTGCTGGACTCTGGGTAGAGTGAGTGGAGCCCGATGAATGCACGGGCTGCCGCGACTTAACATTAACCCAACCACACTGATCCCTGGGCATTTTCTCACGAGTGGGTGGCCAAAGACCAGTCTGGAGCCACATCTCTTGTGGCAGAAAGAAATGGTTGCTGCAAACACTTCAAAAGTGGGATGAGACATTCATCAAACATTGCAGAAAGGAGAGAATCGACCCAACTACACATGCAAAGTGATCTAGCCGCCTTTCCTCTCACCAGCAGTGGAGCTCTGATCACTTTGCCTTCTAACAGGTGATGGAGGATCCTGCTCCATCACCTGGTTTGTCTGCACAGCATCTGTGGACAGACCAGTCCTCCTCAGCCTGTCCCTCTCAGGAGGTCCGATTGTGTCAAAGTCCTTTTATTTGTATAAACTCTCAGTGGACATCCGCTACACTGACCAGCAGTTATTTAGATGTTTCTGCTGGCCAACATGTTGGCTGATTTGATAAACTGACATTGCAACTGACATCCCACTGCTGTCAGGGCAAAATATAGTAAAAGTCATTTTGAAATGTATTTCAACGAATCATTTACTCAAGTAATCTGTATTTTCTTGCCCCTGTTAGGCCCGTCGTGCTGGTGTGACCTGTATCATCATGCCGGCTGAGAATAGGAAGGACTTCTCTGACCTGCCCGACTACATCAGCGAGGGCCTAGAGGTCCACTATGTGGATCACTACCGCCAACTCTTCCCCATCGCATTCCCACAGGACCAGCCTTAACCTGATCCCAACTGCAGCACTGAAGTCAGAGCAAGAGGGACAAAGAATAACTGTGTTGGTTTGTTACCAGATAAGACCGGTTGTAATTTTAGTAGATATAAAGTTTGGCACTACATTATCTCTTCTAGAATCATCCAGAAGAACAGCTGACTTTGTGATTATTCACAGGACCATCATGTGACAGAAGACAACATCACTGAACTGAAACCATGCAGACATGCACAGTAAGTCATGGTAATGATGAGCACATGCCGGTCATCACAGGATGTGATGTCATCGATTGACTGAGGTTGAGGTGACAACCTTACCCACAGCTCTCATTATGTAGGGCTTTGGATGGACTCGTTCACAGATTTCTTATGTTATTTTATATTAATATTGGCCAGATGTGAAGATGAAGTTGAAATAAATTAAATCATAAAAGCAACTCTGCCGACTGCTCTCATCTGTACTAATCAACATGTGGTTTCTTTTTAGTGACTCAACTGAGGTTGGATTCCATTGTTGGATTATTGTTGCTATCTATTAAAAAACAAGAGAAAGGGTTATTTAACAAACAAAACTAGATTCCTACTGTTGAGATACAATCATGCACAGATGTGGTTATAGACAAATATCAGAGATAATTAATTATTTATAAATATAATGTGTTTTTTATTTCATTGTTGGAATGCTGTTAAGCATTCCAACTATTGTTCTTCGAATCTTTATTCAACTTCTATTTCTTCCGTCGCACCTGTTCTTGTCCTTCATTTTTTAAGCTACAGAAACTATTCAACTATTAAAATGTTCTGCTCTTTCACCAGAGGTCTGCTATGACTTTTCATATTTCTAACCTTTAAACTTTTTGAATGATTAAGCTTTTTATTTTCAATGGGATCTCTATGGAGAATATTTTCAAATGGCTTCAGGCACACAGGTGTTCGCGATTGAGCCAATTAGTGATGTTTATAAGCACACAGACACACGCGCACATACACTCCTCTCCCTCTATCTCTCTGTGTGTCTCTCTCTCCCTCTCTCTCTCTCTCTCTGTGTCTCTCTCCCTCTCTCTCTCTGTGTCTCTCTCCCTCTCTCTCTCTGTGTCTCTCCCTCTCTCTCTCTGTGTGTCTCTGTCTCTCTCCCTCTCTCTCTCTGTGTGTCTCTCTCTCTCCCTCTCTGTCTCTGTGTCTCTCCCTCTCTCTCTCTCTGTGTGTCTCTCTCTCTCTCTCTCTCTCTCTCTCTCTCTCTCTCTCTCTCTCTCTCTCTGTGAGAACATTATGATTATGTCTCCTCTCCCCCACCCAGCCCCACCCTTTCAAAATAAAAGTGCCATGGATTAACTGTATTTAAACAAGCTCAAAATTAGGCTTTTTTGTTTAAAAAATGAATGCTCTAACTACTACTGCGACAACTACTGCTGCTGCTAATATAGTATTACTACTACTGCTACTACTACTACTACTACTACTATAACTTTTTCTGTTGCTACTATTACTACTACTGCTACTGCTATTACTGCTACCATCAATATTATTACGACAACTGCTACTACTACTACTGCTATTCATGCTACTAAAAGTAGAAATACTACTACAGCTATTAGTACGACTGCTACTAGTACTACTACTACTGCTACATCTTCTACTGCCATTACTATTACTATTACTACTACTACTACTACTGTGATATTAAATACTACGACCAATACTACAGCTATTACTATGACTACTGATACTACTTCTAATTATGAATACTTCTACTACTAATAATACTTATACTACAACTACAACTTCTACTACTACTACAAATATCACCACTACTACTAGTACTTATTCTAATGCTACTAATACTTCTACTAATAATACTTCTACTACAACTTCTACTACTACAAATATCACCACTGATGAATTTTTTTAAGCCACAGAAACTGTTCAAATATCAAAATGTTCAGCTCTTTCAGGAGAAGTGTGATATGACTTTTCATATTTGTAATCTTTAAACTTTTTGAATTATTAAGCTTTTTGCAATTTGTTTTTGAATTGGATATCTATTTTCAGTAATGTTTTTGCGATTAATTTCAGTTTTCAGCATTCCAACGCATTTTCAGCAGGAAATGCTTTTTGTTGGAATGCTGTTAAGCATTCCAACTATTGTTATCCTCCTGTTTCTTTATTGTTGGAATACTGTTAAGCATTCCAACTATTGTTCTTCGAATCTTTATTCAACTTCTTCTATTTCTTCCGTCGCCCCTCTTCTTCTCCTTCATATTTTAAGCTACAGAAACCGTTCAACTATTAAAATGTTCAGCTCTTTCACCAGAGGGGTGCTATGACTTTTCATATTTCACACACTCACAGACACACGCGCACATACACTCCTCTCCCTCTATCTGTATGTCTCTCTCTCTCCCTCTCTCTCTGTGTGTCTCTCTCTCTCCCTCTATCTCTCTGTGTGTCTCTCTCTCTCCCTCTATCTCTCTGTGTCTCTCTCTCCCTCTATCTCTCTGTGTGTGTGTCTCTCTCTCTCCCTCTCTCTGTGTCTCTCTCCCTCTCTCTCTGTGTCTCTCTCTCCCTCTCTTTCTGTGTGTCTCTCTCTCTCTCCCTCGCCCTCTCTGTGTGTGTCTCTCTCTCCCTCTGTGTGTCTCTCTCTCTCCCTCTCGGTGTCTCTCTCTCTCTCTCTCTGTCTCTCTCTCTCTCCCTCTCTCTCTCTCTGTGTGTCTCTCTCTCTCCCTCTCTGTGTGTGTCTCTCTCTCTCCCTCTATCTCTCTGTGTGTCTCTCTCTCATACAGTCATTCAGGTCTTAGGGATCTTTAGAGGTCTTTCCCCCCCCCCCTCCACCCCCCCCCCCCCCCCCACACACACACACGCCATTTTAAAATAAAAGCCCCACAGAATGAATCCTAACTGAAATGCTTGTGATGAGCCTGTCTTTTAATAACCAGTTTGTGTTTATCTAACATTATGATTATGTCTCCTCTCCCCTTCTCCCCCACACCCCATTTCAAAATAAAAGCCGCAGAGAGTGAATTCTAACTGAACTGCTTGTGATGAAGCCTGTCATTTAATAACCTCTGTTTATGTGTGTCAAACATGATGATTATGTCTCCTCTCCCCTCCCTCCCCCACCCAGCCCCACCCTTTCAAAATAAAAGCCCCATGGATTAACTGTATTTAAACAAGCTCAAAATTTGGCTTTTTTGTTAAAAAAATGAATGCTCTAACTACTACTGCTGCTGCTAATATAGTATTACTACTACTGCTACTACTACTTCTACTATAACTTTTGCTGTTGCTACTATTACTACTACTGCTACCATCAATATTATTACTACCACTACTATTACTTATACGACAACTGCTACTACTACTGCTATTCATGCTACTAAAAGTAGTAATACTACTACAGCTATTAGTACGACTGCTACTAGTACTACTACTACTGCTACATCTTCTACTGCCATTACTATTACTACTACTACTACTCCTACTACTACTACTGTGATATTAAATACTACGACCAATACTACTGCTATTACTATGACTACTGATAGTACGTCTTCGACTACTTCTTCTAATTACTAATGCTTCTACTACAACTTCTACTACTACTACAAATATCACTAATACTACTACTAGTAGTTATTCTAATGCTACTAATACTTCTACTAATAATACTTCTACTACAACTTCTACTACTACAAATATCACCATTGATGAATTGTTTTAAGCCACAGAAACTGTTCAAATATCAAAATGTTCAGCTCTTTCAGGAGAGGTGTGATGACTTTTCATATTTGTAATCTTTAAACTTTTTGAATTATTAAGCTTTTTGCAATTTGTTTTTGAATTGGATATCTATTTTCAGCAATGTTTTTACGATTAATTTCAGTTTTCAGCATTCCAACGCATTTTCAGCAGGAAATGCTTTTTCTAGTTCCACTATTTCTTCCGTCCCCCCTTTTTTTGAAACTCTTCTTCTTCTTCATTTTTTAAGCTACAGAAACCGTTCAACTATCGAAATGTTAAGCTCCTTCAGCTCATCTCTGCTATGACTTTCTATTTCTAACCTTTAAACTTTTTGAATTATTAAGCTTTTTGCAACTTTATTTTGAATGGGTTTCGATGGAGAAGATTTTCAAATCCTCTTAAACTTCTTCAACTTTCAAATCCTTCAACTTCCTCATACTTTCAGCTAAAGACACCATTTCAACTTTCAAATGTTGAGAAAACCCTGAACTATTGCCGCATAATTCGGCTTTCTGATATCTTTTAAACTTTTTGAACTGCAGCAATTTAACTTTTATGATTTTTCAGCACTTTTCTGACTTTATAATGGGTGTGTATTGCACAGCTTAGAGTGCGTGATGTCACCGCTAGAGTGAAGAGCAGCTTGAGATTCTTGTGAAAAAAACATTTGTGTTTTGCCACTGTGTCCACAATCTTCACTCTTCATGCATAATTTCTGGATGTAAAAGTAGCTAATATTGTCCTTGTCGTAGAAAAATTACTGTGGAATCCCACAGATTTCCACATTTGACACAGAAGCCGTTAATTGAGAGGAAAACCAACTTTCTGCTCCATAGAGACCAATGTTAAATTTTGCTTCAAAAACATCTTCCACAGAACACGGTACCCCATTTGTAGATCGCCAGTTAAGCCACATTATTTACACTACAGACACAATTTTTACATGATCTGTTTCTCAAGTCATCCTTCCTCTCAATTATTAATATCGGAGCAATAGGAGGTACGGTTATGGGAGTTTTGACGATTTGTTTGAGAGGTGTTTCCCTGCTTTATCTCCATGAAATGGCTTCAGGCACACAGGTGTTTGCGATTGAGCCAATTAGTGATGTTGGTAAATATCCAGTCTCACAGACTCTCTCTCTCTCTCTCTCTCTCTCTCTCTCTTCAGGTCTTGGAGACTTTTAGAGGACCCCCCCACACACACACCCCATTTTAAAATAAAAGCCGCACACACATGATTTGTTGCAGCTGTTACACGTTGCAGCTTGGCCAATCAGATATGAGTATTCTGATAAGTTTCCTGATTCGAGTGACATTTACACACACCGCGACACAAGAGGGAGAGACGAGGAAAGACATGGCAGAGCAGGACAACAGTCATGTAAGCTGTAAAAGATATAACATAGTACAATCTCCAAATGAGAAAGTTTGCCAGAGATATCGGAGTCTCTCTCTCTCACTCACTCACTCACTCATTCACTCACTCACTAATTCTTTCTTCTCTCTCTCTCTCCCTGTCTGTGTCTCATACAGTCATTCAGGTCTTAGAGACTTTTAGAGCCCCCCCCCCCGCACACACACACCCCATTTCAAAATAAAAGCCCCAAAGAGTGAATTCTAATGGAAATGCTTGTGATGAAGCCAGGCATTTAATAACCTCTGTTTATGTGTGTCAGACATTATGATTATGTCTCCTCTCCCCCTCTCCCCCCACCCAGCACCACCCTTTCAAAATAAAAGCCCCATGGATTAACTGTATTTAAACAAGCTCAAAATTAGGCTTTTTTGTTAAAAAAATGAATGCTCTAACTACTACTGCTGCTGCTAATATAGTATTACTACTACTGCTACTACTACTTCTACTATAACTTTTGCTGTTGCTACTATTACTACTGCTGCTACCATCAATATTATTGCTACCACTACTATTACTTATACGACAACTGCTACTACTACTGCTATTCATGCTACTAAAAGTAGTAATACTACTACAGCTATTAGTACGACTGCTACTAGTACTACTACTACTGCTACATCTTCTACTGCCATTACTATTACTACTACTCCTACTCCTACTACTACTACTGTGATATTAAATACTACGACCAATACTACTGCTATTACTATGACTACTGATAGTACGTCTTCGACTACTTCTTCTAATTACTAATGCTTCTACTACAACTTCTACTACTACTACAAATATCACTGATACTACTACTAGTAGTTATTCTAATGCTACTAATACTTCTACTAATAATACTTCTACTACAACTTCTACTACTACTACTACAAATATCACTACTACTACTACTAGTAGTTGTTCTCATGCTACTAATACTTCTACTAATAATACTTCTACTACAACTTCTACTCCTACAAATATCACCATTGATGAATTGTTTTAAGCCACAGAAACTGTTCAAATATCAAAATGTTCAGCTCTTTCAGGAGAGGTGTGATGACTTTTCATATTTGTAATCTTTAAACTTTTTGAATTATTAAGCTTTTTGCAATTTGTTTTTGAATTGGATATCTATTTTCAGCAATGTTTTTACGATTAATTTCAGTTTTCAGCATTCCAACGCATTTTCAACAGGAAATGCTTTTTCTAGTTCCACTATTTCTTCCGTCCCCCCTTTTTTGAAACTCTTCTTCTTCTTCATTTTTTAAGCTACAGAAACCGTTCAACTATCGAAATGTTCAGCTCCTTCAGCTCATCTCTGCTATGACTTTCTATTTCTAACCTTTAAACTTTTTGAATTATTAAGCTTTTTGCAACTTTATTTTGAATGGGTTTCGATGGAGAAGATTTTCAAATCCTCTTAAACTTCTTCAACTTTCAAATCCTTCAACTTCCTCATACTTTCAGCTAAAGACACCATTTCAACTTTCAAATGTTGAGAAAACCCTGAACTATTGCAGCATAATTCATCTTTCCGATATCTTTTAAACTTTTTGAACTGCAGCAATTTAACTTTTATGATTTTTCAGCACTTTTCTGACTTTATAATGGGTGTGTATTGCACAGCTTAGAGTGCGTGATGTCACCGCTAGAGTGAAGAGCAGCTTGAGATTCTTGTGAAAAAAACATTTGTGTTTTGCCACTGTGTCCACAATCTTCACTCTTCATGCATAATTTCTGGATGTAAAAGTAGCTAATATTGTCCTTGTCGTAGAAAAATTACTGTGGAATCCCACAGATTTCCACATTTGACACAGAAGCCGTTAATTGAGAGGAAAACCAACTTTCTGCTCCATAGAGACCAATGTTAAATTTTGCTTCAAAAACATCTTCCACAGAACACGGTACCCCATTTCTAGATCGCCAGTTAAGCCACATTATTTACACTACAGACAAAATTTTTACATGATCTGTTTCTCAAGTCATCCTTCCTCTCAATTATTAATATCGGAGCAATAGGAGGTACGGTTATGGGAGTTTTGACGATTTGTTTGAGAGGTGTTTCCCTGCTTTATCTCCATGAAATGAATGAATGAATGAATGAATTTTATTTATATAGCGCTTTTCACAGATAGTAAATATCACAAAGTGCTTAAACAGAGAAGACATTTAAAAGCATAAAAAACATAATGTGACCCTAGGGTCAATAAATTATATACACAGAGAAAAATTTAAAAATAAAAAATAATAAAATAAAATAATAAAAATAAATAAAAATGTAAAACATTTTATGAGCAGGTCTTAAAATATGGCTAGGACATGGGTTTACTTTTACACAAATGCCAGCCTAAACAGGTGGGTTTTAAGCTGGCTTTTAAAAGTATCCACAGTATCTGTGAGGCGCAGAGTTGCAGGCAGAGCATTCCAGAGCCTTGGAGCCACTGCCTCAAAGGCTCGGTCACCACGGGTCTTAAATCGTGTGCGAGGGACCGACAGAAGACCTAGAGCGTTTGACCTGAGAGTGCGGGCGGGTGAATAGGGGCTTCAGGCACACAGGTGTTTGCGATTGAGCCAATTAGTGATGTTGGTAAATATCCAGTCTCACAGACTCTCTCTCTCTCTCTCTCTCTCTCTCTCTCTCTCTCTCTCTCTCTCTTCAGGTCTTGGAGACTTTTAGAGGACCCCCCCACACACACACCCCATTTTAAAATAAAAGCCGCACACACATGATTTGTTGCAGCTGTTACGTGTTGCAGCTTGGCCAATCAGATATGAGTATTCTGATAAGTTTCCTGATTCGAGTGACATTTACACACACCGCGACACAAGAGGGAGAGACGAGGAAAGACATGGCAGAGCAGGACGACAGTCATGTAAGCTGTAAAAGATATAACATAGTACAATCTCCAAATGAGAAAGTTTGCCAGAGATATCGGAGTCTCTCTCTCTCTCTCTCTCTCTCACTCACTCACTCACTCACTCACTCATTCACTCACTAATTCTTTCTTCTCTCGCTCTCTCTCTCACTCACTCACTAATTCTTTCTTCTCACTAATTCTTTCTTCTCTCTCTCTCTCTCCCTGTCTGTGTCTCATACAGTCATTCAGGTCTTAGAGACTTTTAGAGCCCCCCCCCCCCGCACACACACACCCCATTTCAAAATAAAAGCCCCAAAGAGTGAATTCTAATTGAAATGCTTGTGATGAAGCCAGGCATTTAATAACCTCCGTTTATGTGTGTCAGACATTATGATTATGTCTCCTCTCCCCCTCTCCCCCCACCCAGCACCACCCTTTCAAAATAAAAGCCCCATGGATTAACTGTATTTAAACGAGCTCAAAATTAGGCTTTTTTGTTAAAAAAAATGAATGCTCTTACTAATACTGCGACAACTACTACTGCTGCTAATATAGTATTACTACTACTACTTCTATAACTTTTGCTGTTGCTACTATTACTACTACTGCTACTGCTATTACTGCTACCATCAATATTATTACTACCACTACTGCTATTACTACCACTACTACTATTACTTATACGACAACTGCTACTACTACTGCTATTCATGCTACTAAAAGTAGTAATACTACTACAGTTATTAGTACGACTGCTACTAGTACTACTACTACTGCTACATCTTCTACTGCCATTACTATTACTACTACTACTACTACTGTGATATTAAATACTATGACCAATACTACAGCTATTACTATGACTACTGATACTACGTATTCTACTACTTCTTCTAATTACTAATACTTCTACTACTAATAATACTTCTACTACAACTACAACTTCTACTACTGCAAATATCACCACTGATGAATTTTTTTAAGCCACAGAAACTGTTAAAATATCAAAATGGTCAGCTCTTTCAGGAGAGGTGTGATATGACTTTTCATATTTGTGATCTTTAAACTTTTTGAATTATTAAGCTTTTTGCAATTTGTTTTTGAATTGGATATCTATCTTCAGCAATGTTTTTGCGATTAATTTCAGTTTTCAGCATTCCAACGCATTTTCAGCAGGAAATGCATTTTCTAGTTTGTTCTATTAGTTTATTTGATAAGGAACAGCTCACATTCACAAAACATTCCTGTAAACGAGCCAGATTTAGCCAAGAGGCTATTTTCCATCGGTAGTCCCAGATGTTACAAAATCAACCTAAAGACAGAATATAAGATTAAAATGACAGTGATGCATTATTTACCCTTTACAAAGCATGCAGAAACAATGAAATATTAATGAAGAGAATATTAATAACAGTAGAAACATCATTTATGACTCTTTCAAGTAATAAGACATGTGACACAGAGGCTCATGGAACAACACATACAACAACAATACATGAGGGATAGAGACTAGACACGATGTTGAATTGTTAGACGCTAAAGAAAAACAAAAGCATGCAGAGTATGACAGCATGACGCAGCTAAACAACAATGAAAGACATGCAGGTGGATGAGGATGGACTGGCATGTTGAAGACGGACGGACGGGTTGAGGACAGTAAGGAGCCGTTACCTTCTAGTGCTGACAGAGATCACTAACACTTTATAATAACTACGCTATGAAGCAGAGTTAAGTAAAACAAACCATGTGGTTAGCTTGTACAGGTTTAAACAATCATTTTCATACAGTCATAAAGTAATGGGATACATGTTGATGAATATGAATAGACGGTGACTTTCCTTTCATTTTATATGAAGCATTATTGCACAAAGGAAATATTGATATTGAACAGTTTCCACTGAAGCATGTTGATTGTTTGGTGGGACAGCAGCGGGAAGGAAGGAGCTCCGGGTTCTCCGTCACACCACGTGGAGCAGCCTGCATGCTGTGTTACCGAAGCGTTTATGGGTCATGCTGTAGTTGCACTTTTTGTAAACCTTCTTCCATGTAGTTTCTCCACGGCAGACCTACAGCACTGATGTCTGCCGTCGCATCATAAGTACGTAGTTTAGTAAAAGTGTAGTCGGATTTTCTAAGCACCACGGTTGTCTTTTCCTAACTCCTAGTTCCTCATGAACTCTCCACATCTCTCCTTGACCTCATGATGTTTTCCATAGAGGCCAAGGAGAAGTGGTTAGGAATAAACGGTAGGAGGTCATTCTGTGACTGTTGTTTGTAGAGTTCATCTCTCTCTCTCTCTCTCTCTCTCTCTCTCTCTCTCCTCACAACCACAACAAGTGTGGAGGTTAAGAAAACAAACTTAGAAACCGTCTATTGTATTATGTTCTGTCTATCAATGTCCAGTATTTAGGGGACGTCCGTGGCTTAGAGAGGGTTGTCTGCTAACCGTAAGGTCAGCGGTTCGATCTTCGGCTGCAACGTGTCCTGTGTCGAAGTGTCCCTGAGCAAGACACTGCTCCCCGGGCACCTGCATGGGCAGCCCACCCATCCCTATATATACAGGGATGGGTCAAATGCAGAGAATCATTTCCCCACTGTGGGACTAACAAAGGAATCTTTCTTTCAATGTGTCTCAGCACCATGGACAGCGCTGCACACACATGCACCCTCTACACAAAACTAACTGGCTGCAGGGTTCCAAACAGTGATGTTGATAAACAATGCACATGAGTGGGTGACAGTGATACTGTTTGTCTCATTTAATGTACAAGTTTTGAGAAAATAAACAAATTCAATTCAGGCTCTAATTCACATGTTTAAAAGTCAGCCTCTGCTAACCGCAACCAAAGGCGCATCGTGGCCGTGCACCCTGGCCGTGCACCGTGGCCGTGCACCGTGGCCGTGCATCCTGGCCGTGCATCGTGGCCGTGCATCCTGGCCGTGCATCCTGGCCGTGCACCGTGGCCGTGCATCCTGGCCGTGCATCGTGGCCGTGCACCCTGGCCGTGCACCGTGGCCGTGCATCCTGGTCGTGCATCCTGGCCGTGCATCCTGGCCGTGCATCCTGGCCGTGCATCGTGGCCGTGCACCGTGGCCGTGCATCGTGGCTGTGTCTTGCAGAAGGTTGAACTATTAGCAACATCTTCCCCTCCATCTCTGTTTAGACCTCTGTGTGAGTGGTGAGCTCAGCGCTGTGGTGCAGCAGCCGAAGGTTTGCAATGAAATCTCAAGTTGGAGTATGCTAGTACTTTGAGGTGAATCATGTTTGCCTCCAGTCGTTTCTTAGTTTTTGTGCCACCTATCACGTGATGCAACTATGAGGAAAAGGGTCTGTCGTTTGCCTCCTTACCTCCTGCAGACGGGTAAGGAAAAACATTAAAGTCTGTGCTGTTTGTGGCTGAAGATGGAAAAGACTGGTATCAGTGGTTGCCTAAAGAATGTTTTCTTACAGAGAACTGCCTCCACAGGTTCCTTGGAGCTGCTGTATGAGAGGAAAGTCACATACGCTCACAGGGGAACCTAGGGGCCCCCACCCAGTTCAAGTCCTCCAGTATGTCCTGCAAATGAGGAAGAAATTGGAGCAGGGGGCTAAACTGATGCATTGCAATGTGGTTTAAGCACAGGTGAGGCAAAAACACAGATGAAAACATTAGTTTTTCAGCGAGGACATTCTGTCGCCAACATCAGACAATAAGCTGTTAGCGTGGTGGCAGATTAAAAGAAGATGCTGCTGCAACATATGAAATTAGTATCCACGTCTCAGCATAGGAGGAAGAAACAGACATGTCATTTAAACCTGCTCCTGGTATAAGGAGGGCGATTCACCTAGAGCTGGATTCGATATCAGGTCAGCACAGTCTGTATGCCTAATAACATAGATCACATGACGCAAACTACAGCTACCATGAGAAGCTTTCTTTTACAAAATAAACAGGCTACATATAATAGAGTGTTGTGTTCTAACATAACACTAACAATATGTCTGATTGCACCGAATAGCAGCAGATTTCCTGCAGATATACGATCGCTCTTGTGATGCTTTTATTCTGAATAATTCGGGACGGAAGTGTTTTTCGTGTTGCTACTGGCTCGACTTGACTGTGGTCCTCTGGAGCAGCAGCGTGGACTAATGGAACGAGAGCGTCCACCGGGTCCGGGAGAGCAGATGAGCAGCTGGATGTTCCACGGAGACACCTGATCCGTCTCACTCTCACGGTGTAGACTCAGCGCTGCAGACTCCACCGGCCTCCCGTCGGTCGACGCTCCGCCCGATCTTCCGCTGCTCGTTGCTTTCTCGCTTCTGTCTCCATCGGTTGTTCTGTTAAGAGGATGCGACGGGCCCACGGTGCTCTGCGCACTGTGCACACATCCAGCTGCTGCTCTTCTGCTTTCAGATGCCTGGAGCTTCATCTTCAACACATCCGAGTGATCGGGATCAAACATTGAGTGAGAGGGAGTAAGAAGGCGTCGTGTGGGCGGGCATCACTGTCGGAGTCTCTTCCATCCTTCTTCAGCGAGGTATGAAACAACAATTAGATTGCATTGAGCTGTTATGACTCTTATGATCTATTCGTACAGATATATCTGTAGGTGTTTCTACTCTGAGGTCAGAAGCACCGATGGGCCTGTCCAGTCCTGTCCAGTCCTGGGATCACTGTTGTTGTGTGTCGTGGGCTCAGTGTGTGGAGGTGGCCTCCAGCACCGCTGGACGTTCAACCACTCCAGCTGTCAGGAGTACATGCGCTGTGACCACAGTCACGGCATTCAAACAGACATGCTTTATGATTCTGTGTCCATCAGTGCATGTGAATGATATGTTCTACCTGCAGGGCTGCTCCGAGCCTTCATGGCCCAAGTACCAAAGAGCTGTTTTACACAGCAGACGAAATAAATGATGGACAAAAATGTAAATAGTGTTAAAACAGAATATCATTTCAGTAATAGCTGACAAAAATGAAAAAGATATTGAAACTACATATTGCCTACTTATGACCTACTATACATACAATGACCACTTACACCGGTTCAATCTATTGACATTCAATACAAACAAAGGCTTTGCCATAAACTGTACCATTGCTGAGTCAACATTGGTGGAAAGGTGGACATTTATCTTGTGTGTTTATCTCTGAGCATGCGTTGTACTGGACATCATTATATTGAGACGTGTTTCTGTTTATCCTCCTCTGAGAGGGCAGAATATTAGAAACACTGAAATAGAACTACTAATGGAACTTTACAGGAATTATAGAACTAGACTTTATGGCACAACTGTTGCATTATGTTGTAACATGGAGATAAATGATCAAATAAGGAAACCAATAATAAATATCAAATAAGAAATAATTCTCTTTATTTTCCATGATAATGTTTGCTCATATCTGAGGCTGGCTTTGTATTCTATATATGAAAGTTTTGGATAACACACTACACGTCACACAGGATGGCGGAGGGTCACCTGGAGACCTCTGTCTATTCCTGTGAAAGGAGACCTCGTGTACTTCAGTAACGTCACTTCTGTAGTTATTTGACCCAAACAACCATCTTTTCCAAAACATAAGTATGGTATTTTTGCCTAAAAGTATTTCACGATCTATTGCTAAATCTGACTAAGTTGTTTCCTGCTGAGACAAGTTTATTTTGAAAAGCCTGTGTGCATGTAGCGAGCGGGCAATGACACGTGTGGCTGGTTGTTGTTAGATCCTGGGGTTCTTTGGCCCGATACGGGGCTACCTACTGACTCAGCTCTCTATTAAAAGATTTCCGAGCTGGTGTTCTTGCGAGGAAACTCGCCTGGCTTCCGCTAACTGCCGTTACTCCCGACGTCTACCCTGCTTCCTCCGGTTGGTGCGCGCTCGGCCGAGGGACCACCCAGGCCCCGGGCGCTCCCACCAGTCGCGTCGGTTATGGCAGCTTTCCTCTTATGGATCCGTGCTCTTGGTCGGAGCTGGATTTCAAAGGTCTGATGGAAAAGTTCTTTTGGAGGTGTTAGGAGTATGGGGTCAGATCAGTCTCAATAATCACAAATGCACACAGAAAGATTCACAAATGCGTACAGAACAATTCACAAATATATTCGATTTACAAATGCACGCAGAACGATTTACAAATGCACGCAGAACGATTCACAAATACATTCCAATGCACAAATAAATAAATTACGATTTATATAAATGTAAAAATAAATCACAAATATATTTCTGCATTTGTAAGTATTTCTGTGTGGATTGTTTACATTTGTTTGTGGATTTGTATGCATTTATTTGTGGATCGCACTGCATTTCTTTACAGATCTCTGCACGGATTATTGAGACTCCCCTGACGTCGCTAGATTCACAAATATGCGTTTTTTCAACATTCTCTTTTTCAACCAATCACATGAGCGCAGCTCCCCCCCTCCCCTCCCCAGACGGTGGCAGCGTTAGAGATACGCAATTTGCGGAAGCGACAGGGGGAGCTCAAAGGCACTTCGTATAAATACATACATACATATTGTAGCGATCCTGTAAAGTGGGTTTGCCGGTTCTGTGTCGGGAGCTAGTGGGTGCGGGGTTAGACCGGAACCGGAAGTAGTGGGGTTGTTGTTGTTGTAACACACTGTAGAGTTCGATGAATGTTCGCTAGAGACTCGGAGATAAGAGTGACGGTTGTGACGAATAAACCTATTGAAAGGACCCTGTCTCCGACTCTGTAAGTGGAACATTACACTGGTGTCAGAAGTGATTTTTTAACGGACGTAGACGTAACGCCAAAGCCGTTCGGGAGCTTATCTAGCTTCGGTCGGAGCTAGCCAGTTAGCTTGCTGTAATCATGGATGGTATCGGGAGGACGGAGGTGAAGAAGGAAGAGGAAGGGGCGTGCGGGTGGTCGGAGGACAAAGCCAGAGAGTTCACGAGAGCTTCAAGTGTGGCGAGGGATCGCCTGAGAGAGGCTGCGGTGAGGATGGCTAGAGACGCGGGTATGGCTCCCTCATCAACGTTTCGCGCCATTTCTCCGGACAATGGAAATAATAATGGCGGCGCCCGGCGACACTCAGTAGCAGCCTCAACGGTGAAAACACCCAAATACTCCGGTAGGTCTGACTGGGAAGCTTTCCTGGCGCAATTTGAGTTACTATCAGACGCCGGGGGGTGGTCCATAGAGACTAAAGCACTGCAGCTGGCTTTGTGCCTCACAGATGATGCGCTGTCCTGTCTTCTGCTGCTGAGTCCGGAGGAGAGACGTAGTTATCAAGCGCTGGTGGGGGCTCTTCAGAGGCGTTTTGGACAGTGTTTGCAGCCTGAGCTCCTGCGAAATGAACTCAATAATCGTTGCAGAAAACCTGGGGAGCCGCTGCGGGCATTAGCTAATGACATTGAAAGCCTGTCGCGGCGGGCTTATGTACACATGCCACCCAAAGTACAGAGTGAGCTGGCACGGGACCAGTTCATCAGAGCAATCTTCCCCACTGAACTGCGTGTCCAGGTACAGCTGCAACACCCACAGTATTTGCAGACAGCCTTGGAGATGGCTGTGGAGAGAGAGAATGTGTGGGGTTTGGCGGCTGGAAACTGTCAAAGAGACGGGCTACCTGCTGTGAGGGCTGCAATGCAGCGCCCCTCAGAAGAAGAGAAACCGGCATGGTTGACTGAAGTGACTGAATTGATTAGGGCTGTGTCAGTACAGCAAACACACCGGCCACGCCCCGGGCCCAGGGTCTGCTGGGAGTGTGGTCAACCAGGACACTTTGCCAGGGAGTGCCCCAAGTTTCAGGGAAACGGCTCAGGGCCCGCATAGAGGAGGATATGCGGACCCCACCCCTAACTCCAACCCTGTCTGCACAAGCCTCCACATCAGATGGAGGAGCCCAACATCACAGCCGGGGGAGCCAGGCTCCACTTCCCCCAGAAGCAGATGACAGCGCATGCTTGGAGCCTGTCGTTGCAGTGGGACGGACCGGTAAGGGTGATTCTTGTTTCGTCCCCGTCACTGTGGAAGGAGCACCCTGCTTTGCATTAGTGGACACAGGATCAACAGTAACGTTGGTGAGGCCAGATATGGTCCCGGTCGGGACTCCGTTCGACCCCACCGCGGTACGTTTGCGCACAGTCACAGGAGAGCTGGCACCCATGAAAGGCATGTGTCTGTTGACTATATCTGTAGGGGGGATGACTGTACTGTACCGGGTGTGGATAGCTTCAGTACAGGATCCATGTATTCTGGGTTTGGACTTTTTGAAGGCCACAGGCTGCCAGCTGGACCTGCAACGAGGCACAGTGAGATTCAAAGGGGGGCCTGCTATCATGATGACCACCATCCACACCCCTACTGTGCCTCCTCCCAGACCTCTCACACCATCCACAAGTGCGGTAGAGACTGTATCGAGCAGTCTGGCACCCATCGCCTGCCTCCCCGAGGAACCCACTCAGGGTGCCTCTTCCCCATCTGATCCCACCATGGCCTACGCAACCCCAACTCCGCCTGGGTTGGAGGAGGAGGAGGAGACTCTAGTTGCGGTAAGGGAGGTGTGGAGCAAGAACTGTGGCGGTTTACATCCTCAGCAGCAGGGACAACTGTGGCAGCTGCTGCTAGAGTTTCGAGGCAGTTTCGCCAGGAGTGAGGACGAGGTAGGGCAAACTCATCTAGTACAGCACGAGATTGACACAGGGGACGCGCGTCCTATCAAGTGCCGCCCACGCCGCCTCCCGCTGGCTCGCCAGCAGGCTTGTGATGAAGCGGTCACGAGCATGCTGCGGGCGGGGATCATCGAGCCTTCTGACAGCCCCTGGGCAGCAGCAGTTGTCATGGTTCCAAAAAAGATACGCGGCTGGCGACTCTGCTCTGACTACAGGCCTGTAAATGGAGTAACAAAGAAGGATTCATACCCACTGCCCCGCATTGACGAGTCGCTGGACCTGGTCTCGGGGTCCTCGTGGTTCTCCTCCTTGGACCTCCGCAGTGGGTATTACCAGGTGCCACTCGCCCCGGAGGCCCGGCCTAAAACAGCTTTCTGCACCGGACGGGGACTGTGGCAGTTCAAGGTCCTTAGCTTTGGACTTTGTAATGCCCCTGCCACCTTTGCGAGGTTGATGGACAAGGTGTTGGAAGGGGTCCCACGTCAGCAGTGTCTGGTTTACCTCGACGACATCCTGGTTCATGGTAGCTCATTCGAGCAAGCCCTGGTGTCACTACGGGTGGTGCTGGAAAAGATCAGAGCAGCAGGCCTGAAGCTGCACCCGGATAAGTGTCACTTCATGCAGAGAGAAGTGTCCTTTTTGGGACACCGGGTAGGGGGAGAAGGCATCGGCACCATGCCGGAAAAGGTGCAGGCAGTCACTGACTGGCCCATCCCCACCAACCAAAAACAGCTGAAGAGTTTTTTGGGCCTGGCCTCGTACTACAGAAGGTTTGTGCGAGGGTTTGCTTGCACTGCTGCGCCC
Organism: Lycodopsis pacificus; assembly: GCA_028022725.1. NCBI lineage: Eukaryota > Metazoa > Chordata > Actinopteri > Perciformes > Zoarcidae > Lycodopsis > Lycodopsis pacificus. The sequence continues at coordinate 2,132,838 of CM051694.1, read as the reverse complement.
CTGTTTCAGCTGCTGCAGAAAGACAGAGACTTTTCGTGGACAGAGCAATGCCAGACGGCGTTCAGCAGCCTTCGGTGCGCCCTGACTGAGGCTCCGGTGCTCGCCCCACCCGACCCCAGCTTACCCTTCATGCTGGACACGGACGCTAGCGGAGCAGGCGTCGGAGGAGTGCTTTCCCAGGCGGGACCCGAGGGAGAGCGAGTGGTGGCGTACTTCAGCCGGGCGTTCAACAAAGCGGAGCGCCGCTACTGCGTTACCCGCAGGGAGCTCTTGGCAGTGGTGCTGTCAATCAGGCACTTCAAGTACTATCTGTGTGGCCTGCCATTCACGGTGAGGACGGACCACTCTGCTCTGCAGTGGCTCATGACATTCAAGGAGCCGGAGGGGCAGGTGGCCAGGTGGTTGGAGGAGCTTCAGGCTTTCGATTTCAACGTGGAGCACCGGGCAGGGGTACGCCACACTAATGCAGACGCACTCTCACGCCGCCCATGTGCCGCAGACGGGTGCCGCTACTGCGAGCGGAGGGAGACCCGCGAGAAAGAACTGTGTGAAGAGGAGGGAGGCTGTGCTGCAGTTCGACAGGTGGAGTTCATATGCCGGGAGCTGCAGACAGTGGACTGGGCAGAGTGGAGGCAATACCAGGTGCAGGATGCAGACGTACAGCCTGTATGGCAGTGGGTGGAGGCACAGCGGCGGCCACCGTGGGAGGAGGTGGCAGGGTCCTCCAAAGCAACCAAAGGGCTTTGGTCTCAGTTTGGATCGCTGCGCCTGAGTCAAGGCGTGCTGCAGCGGGCGTGGAAGGAGCCAGCAACAGGGGAGGCAAGGTGGCAGATGGTGGTCCCCAAGGACCTACGTGAGGTGGTGTTGGAAGCCATGCATGGAGCTGCAGGGTCTGGGCATTTTGGTGTTTCTAAAACACTCCGTCGCCTCCGTCAAGGCTTCTACTGGGGACAGTGCCGGAGGGACGTGGAGGACTTTTGCCGGCGCTGTGACCCCTGTATGGCAAGAAAGGGCCCCCCAGGTCGCTCCCACGCTCCTCTGCAGCAGTTTCCAGTGGGGGCACCGATGGAACGGGTGGCTGTGGATGTGGTGGGTCCGCTGCCTCTCTCAGACGGAGGAAACCGCTACGTCCTCACCGCCATAGACTATTTCACAAAATGGCCAGAGGCGTACGCCCTCCCAGACCAAGAGGCAGAGACAGTCGTGGAGGCCCTGGTGGGGGGTATGTTCAGCCGGTTCGGAGTACCGGAGACCATACATAGCGACCAAGGGAGGAACTTCGAGTCTCGAGTGTTTGCGGCCATGTGCGAAAGATTGGGCATGCACAAGACTCGCACCTCTCCCCTGCGGCCCCAGAGTGATGGGTTGGTGGAAAGATTCCATCGCACCATGGGCCAGCAGCTTGCCATCCTCACTTCACAGCACCAGCGGGACTGGGACAGGCATTTGCCCTTGGTGCTCATGGCGTGTCGATCTGCGGTGCAAGAGTCATCATCCTGTACACCCGCTCTCCTCATGCTGGGGAGAGAGCTCCGCACCCCCGCGGAAATGGCTTTTGGACGGCCACCTGAGTCCCCAGACACTGCCCCAGGTCCGGAGTATGCCCGGAGGCTACAGGACCGCCTCGAGTCAGCCCACGTTTTTGCCCGGAAACAGCAGCTGAGTGCTGGCGTGAGGCAAAAACGCAACTACGACGTGAGGGAAAAAGGAAAGCACTTCGAGGCTGGAGACCTGGTCTGGGTCTACAACCCCCAGCGAAAGAAGGGCCGGTGTCCAAAGCTCGACAGTCAATGGGCTGGCCCCTGCAGAGTATTGGAGAGGGTGGGCGAGGTCGTCTACAGGGTGCAGCTACCTCCTAAGGGAAGGAGAGTGGTGCTCCATCGAGACAGGCTCGCCCCTTACAGAGGGGTCTCTTCTCCACTGGCATCTGGGGCGTGTGGACCTCCTCCGCAGCCTATTCCTCCTGGCCACTCCCTGGCTCAGGGCGGAAGCTGCCCGTCGGAGTCGCTCTCCTTCTCTCCCCCGGGCCCAGTGGACACAACCCCCCGAGAGGCCAGGCCGCAAAGACAGAGAAGGCCTCCGGGACGGTTCAGAGACTTTGTTGTTCCATCTAGGATGGCTGATAGTGAAGAGTGAGACTTTAGGTTCCAGAGAGGGCAAGAATACGCCCTGGTCTCACTGGAAGTGACGGTAGTCCACCCTGATTTCCAGAAAAAAAAAAAAAAAAAACACATAAAGAAAATAACAAAAAGAAAATGTACTCATGTTTTCCCGTCTGCATTGTGTTGGGAGTGTTTATGTACATTGTTTACGTTGCTCGGGTTGTTCCTTGGGGGCAAGGAACTTTGTAGTGGGAGGGTAGTGTAGCGATCCTGTAAAGTGGGTTTGCCGGTTCTGTGTCGGGAGCTAGTGGGTGCGGGGTTAGACCGGAACCGGAAGTAGTGGGGTTGTTGTTGTTGTAACACACTGTAGAGTTCGATGAATGTTCGCTAGAGACTCGGAGATAAGAGTGACGGTTGTGACGAATAAACCTATTGAAAGGACCCTGTCTCCGACTCTGTAAGTGGAACATTACAATATAAATATATTCATATAGATACATACCTATATATACATACTTATATATGTATATATATATCCAAATCAATAGGTTATATGGGTTGCTATCATTCTAAACAGTACAATGCATATTATCCAGGTTTACAATTTGAATTCCTTCAGTCTGCATGAAAGTGTGTATCGTTGCCATGGCAACATGTACCAATTGATGTTAGCCTATATTAGCTTGCTAATGAAAACTAGCAGCCATACTATTACAATTCGGCCTTTTTTTACGAAACTAATTACAACTACCAAGTCAGTGGTGTATAGTAACGAAGTAGAAATACTTCGTTACTGTACTTAAGTAGTTTTTTTGGGTATCTATTTACTAATTATGTCTGTTGACTTTTACTTTTACTTCACTACATTTTGCAAAGAAAACTGATACTTTTGCCCTGAAACCTTCGTTACTCGCTACAAAATCAAATCAATCTTTAGAAATAAAATGAATCATGAGAGCAGCAGTGGTGGAACACAGACTGCAAGCAGCAGGTTTGGTGAATCAGTGTTCCTAGCAGCAAGTTAAATCATTAGTTAATCACGTTGATGCGCAATTGCAAACAAGTGCTCTCAAAGCTGGTGTTTTGATTCCCAGGATGCTACATGCTATAAGCTAGCGGGCGACTACATGAGTAGAATTCCACTCTACGATGACTGATTTCATGATGGAAGCAGAAATGGAAGCACCTGCTACTCCCGCAACAAACTACGGTGGTGACGAAGACCAACACCCGTGGATCGCGAGCGAGTTAGTGAGCTGAGGAAGTGTTGACAGTTGTGATACCATAGGATTGACGGGAGCCGAGAGAGCGCAGCATTAGCATTGGCGTTAGCATTAGCGTTAGCATTAGGGAAATCCTTCGCAGCTGTGTGCAAGCTGTCTGTGACGCTGAACACAACTCTACCTGCCTCAGCGGCCTGTGAAAGGCTATTTAGCATCGCAGGATTAGTCGGCTATTTAGCATCGCAGGATTAGTCTTCAGCCCAAGAAGAGCGAGCAATTTTGAAAACCAACTTCTTTTGAAGATGAACAGGACATGTTTCAGTTTCAAGTAATGACTGGGTTACTTTCGGTGCTGCTTTAGTATTGATCATGTTTTGATATTTGAGTCATGCTGTGGATGATCAGATGGAGTTATGATGGCAGCAGTCGCCCAATTGCAGATTCAGCTTGAGACAAACCTTTGCCTATTGTGTTCAAATCAGCCCACAGGAGTTTACAAGGCAGCGTCCTTTCTCTAAACACTGACCTGATGCATCGTGGATATGTTTTGCTGAACATAATATTATGCATTTGTCCTCTACATCCTCTAGTCTAATGAGCAGACTTATAAACGCACTGTTACAACTCCTTCATAGTGTCATATTGCTTTTCGGAGAATTATGATGATACATTCATAGTAGATGCAAAAGTATACTTATGTACAATATATTATGTTGAACAATTGTTGCTCCTGATGGATCACAGCCAGCCCAGTTATGTTCAACACAGCTCCATGTGCTTGTGGTGCCACAGCACTTAAAAGAATAAACTTCATCATTCTCACAATTCTGACCCTTTGCTTTTTTATGAACAGCATTTACTTGTACTTTTACCTTCAATGAACAGGTTATGATGTTCATTTAATGTTCAGGTTATGATGTACATTTAATATCAGAAAATTACTTTTGTACTTAAGTACAATAAATATCAGATACTTTAAGACTTTTACTCAAGTAGTATTCTAATAGGTGACTTTTTACTTTTACTGGAGTAGTTTTCCAGTGAGGTATCTTTAGTTTTACTCAAGTATGGCTTTTGAGTACTTTATACACCACTGACAACAGTCATACCTTCAAGGACCTTAATATGTCGCTTCCGCAAATTGCGTATCTCTAACACTGCCACCCTCGTGGGGAGGGGAGGGGGGGAGCTGCGCTCATGTGATTGGTTGAAAAAGAGAATGTTGAAAAAACGCATATTTGTGAATCTAGCGACGTCAGGGGAGTCTCAATAATCCGTGCAGAGATCTGTAAAGAAATGCAGTGCGATCCACAAATAAATGCATACAAATCCACAAACAAATGTAAACAATCCACACAGAAATACTTACAAATGCAGAAATATATTTGTGATTTATTTTTACATTTATATAAATCGTAATTTATTTATTTGTGCATTGGAATGTATTTGTGAATCGTTCTGCGTGCATTTGTAAATCGTTCTGCGTGCATTTGTAAATCGAATATATTTGTGAATTGTTCTGTACGCATTTGTGAATCTTTCTGTGTGCATTTGTGATTATTGAGACTGATCTGACCCCATATAGGAGCGAGGGTCTGGCCAGATCCTCGGTCCTCCTGCTCTCGCAGCGGAGTTCGATCAACAGTCCACAAGGCTCAGTACAATGTCTTTCTAGGGCTGCCGTGTTCTTCCGTTGTTCAGTTGGTAAAGTCAAGCAGTGGGGAAAGGGAAACTCTCCGTCTTTCAATCTTTGTCCACGAAAGGCAATCTTTTCTTTTCGTGAGCAGAGACGGAGTCCTCAAATACTTCTGTAGCGCAATCGTCCGTATCTTCTTCCTCGGAGCACTTGGTCGGCTCCCGTGTAGAAATCCCAGCCTGCGTATTGCAGACGTCTCCTTATATTGTCGATTCGGGCTATCTGTTCCCCCCTCCTCCTATTCTGAACACATGATCTTTATCCCACCCTTTTGTGTGTGTGCTTATGTTTGGAAAAGTACCAGATCTCCCTTCAGTCTTGGGCCCCCACCCCTCTGGGTGAGTGCGTATGCTTGGAAAGAACCTTATTTCCCTTCGCCCCTTGTTCTTGCAACAGAGTCCGAAGCATCGCGGACCCCGCCCAAACATCTGTTGCTGATCTCACTTTCCGGACAACTCCTATATGATCTCACTTCCCCAAAACATGTCCTAACACATACCCTTTTTACTTCTCAACACAGTTCAACGCAGTTCATCATTATAATCAGTTTTACATTTGTTAAATCACTCTATGTATTAAACATTGGTTATCAATCATGATCATAAACTTTATCGTTTGGTTACACTTTAACTATTGATTTCTGAGTATATTCTTTATGTTCTTATCCTGACCTTTCCCTCTGATCTTGTATGCATGTATTTAAGGCAGCTTTCTCTGTGATCTCAACTCTCTTTGACACTGTCCTATAAAAAGCCATGAACTATTGTTGTAGAATATCATCCACCACACATTTCTGTTTTATTCATCGGGGTTTCTAGAGCCATGTTCTGCATGTATTTGCCCTCAATGTCGCTGTAACCTCACACCTGCATTCATATATCCAAGGTACGGTCAGCTTCATATGCATGAAATCACATCTCTTCTCTTGCACACTTCTCAACACTTTGCGCCCACCTGTCTCTCCTGCTCGTCTCATTACTTATGAGTCCACATTTGGCAGCAGAACAAAACAATTCCATTGAAAATATTTGATATTTCGTATTGCTAATAACCTTGACATAATATGGAATATAGAAGTGGAGTATGAACATATCAGGAAAAGGTGCAGAAAGGTGAACACTGAATGCAACAGGAAGCATGTTTCCATTCACTCAACAGACATCTGATGGTCGCTACAATCGAACTACGTGTTGAAAAATTGTTGTGACTAATTGAAATGTAATGAGGTCTCATTGTTGACATGCACTCTGGCTATCAGCGCTATGATTGAAGGCTCAGACGGCCTTCAGGCTGCAGCAGCAAACAACGGGACCGGTACGGAACCTTTAAGGCCAATACTGATATGAGAGTTCTTTATCAAATATGGTAACAATATATTGTCCATTATTCATACTATTAACATAAACAAATAATGAAACATTGTTAATAAGGATCTCTTAAATGTGATTTGTAAATAATTGTGAGCAACAGTGTGTAGCTACATATGCTGTGTGTGCACACTCTCTCTTTGTGTTTGTTAAACTCTTTGTGTCATCAAAAATGTAAAGTTGTGACCAAGATATGAAGGCAACTAAGATTTTACATTGAAAAATAAACTTGTGAGGGTTCTCTAGCAGACAAATATGTAATATATATATATAGATATATATGTCATATCTGTCATGAGCCAATATCAGCAGGCACACGCTAACATGGTAACAGTGAAGATGATTATGCATAATATTGTCTAATGTAGTTTTGTTTATTTGGCATTATGACATAGAGGACAATGAATCACAACAAAATAGTAAGGTAAAGTACTCAAATTCTCAGCACCACAGAATTCAAAGAACATGTTGGTGTTTAAGTTCAGCAGCAAAGATCAGCACTCTGGATAGTTCCCCCAAACCTACAAGGTACTGAGATACTGAGCAACTCTCTCTTCATCAACTGAGTTGTGTTTAACCGCTCAAACCTTCGGAGGTAACTCCAGAAAGTAGACCAGCAAGCTGCTGCACCCATACCTGCGTTTAGTATTTGATCACATCTGGTCTTTGGAGATTAGTCACTCTGCTTGTTGTTTGGCCCTAATCATTCAACAAGCTGAGCTCAGTTGTTAATGCAGAGTATCGATACTGCCCTATGTCTTCACTGTTCTCTCTTCAGCTACAGTGCTGTCCGTTGATGTGATGGCTGTGCTCTGGGGGCTTCCTCTCTCTGTGCTTCTTCTGTCGCTGCACGCTCCAAGTCGAGCTTCTCCTTCCTGCCCTGTGAGCTGTCGCTGCTACAGCCTCACTGTGGAGTGTGGGTCCGCCAGCCTGAGGGACGTCCCCAAACACATTCCTCCATCCACACAGGTAGGGCCTGATGCATTACTGCATGTGTTGAGCTCAGAGGAGTGAGCCACGTCAGCTTCAGCAAACACTTCTAACTTCAGATAACTGTGTAAGCGACCAGCGGAGACATTATGAAACCACCTCTGCTTGAATGAGCCTTCAGGAGAATTGTGATTCGCATCATCAACGCCTCAATAATAACGCTTTGTGTTCTGCTGCTAACACAAGTGGAACCACAGGAAGAACATTACTCAAATGCACGACCTAAAGAACAACTTCACTTATCAGCAGAGGCTCAGTACACAGGTAGGCAGTCAGAACGGGCAAACAAATCAAGCGGGGATGAGGAAGAAATGTGGTCGAGGAAAAACAGGCAGAGACAACAAACACCAGGAACATAACAGCAAGAAAATAGCTGGACGCAGAGGGCGAAGACGAAATGGCACAGAGACAAGGCAACACAGGGTTTAAATACACTGGGAGGTGTAGTTGGATCCAATCAGAGGCTGGGCACACATTCACAACGACAATCAATCAGTGCAAAGGGAGGAGTCTACAGGCAGTCTCCATCACAGAGCCGGAGGAGAGAAGACATGCTTCTGGTGATGCTCACAGGCATTAAAACACAGGTGGTTTCTCTGGACAGAGACTTCCATAAACCTGCAAGTGAAGAAGCATCCATGTCAGGACGCCATCTAAAGACATGCTCTCTACTGATGAGCTACGGAAGGGGTCACAAATAGGTGGACCGAGGTCCGGATCCAGACCCAGACGCCGTTGTATCCGGACCCTGGACCTAAAACGATAGATAATTGAGAATTAATACATTTTGACGGAGCGCTTCTCTTTTAACCGGCGCAGCCTTTCCAGCCTTTATGGCACTATGCAGGAAACACACCGACCAATCACATGCACATTAAATCACATCTTGTGATGCTGCTCAGCCAATCACATATGGGTATTACGACAAGTTTCCCGACTCCAGTGAGATGTACACACACGGGGGAGAGACGAGGAAAGAGAAGGAAGAGTCGGAGAACAATCACGTGAGTCAGAGAAGTTATTTCACGTGATGTTCTCCAAAGAGAGAGACGTGGTCAGAGAGACACAATAGCAACAACAGACAATTTTTTATTATATTATAATTCAAATTGCAGTCAAACAGGAAAATGTCAACATGACGTGGTGTTGATTACGTGTTCAAAGTAATGAAATGTACAATCCATTCGTGAAGAACGTAGGTGTGGATAACAACAGACTATTGTCACATGACTCCTCCTAAAGGTCTGGAGCACACGGTGTTTTTTCACCTTGTTTCGTAAACTTTGTTTGAGAAAATTAAAAATACGAGGAAATTGATGAGAAGTTCTCCAAAATCCCTGCGAATGGAAGAGTGTATCTAGCACGAAGCCGTTTCACTGAAAGAGAAGATCACTACGGATGTTATCCTCATCCAGACCGATAACAGAATCCACAAGAACAACATGATGAAATACAGTTCACCATCTGAAACATGTACCAGTGCTACCCACAACTCTTCTTTGTCCGTCTTCATCTTATCTTCTCTCTGTCAAGACCATCTTCCTCCAGGACAACGTGATCGGTCAGATCCGTCGACAGGACCTTATTCTGCTCCGGCACCTGCACTACTTGTACCTGCAGGTAACATGCACACACCTACAGCACTGCTTCCGACTTGGAACCAGGGATTTGTACATTTGCTATCAATTCGACAGAAATACCACTTTAAAGAAAAAATGCTTAGAAAACAGTTTATCCAAGGAAAAGGTCTGAATATATCCCGCACTGAGGAAACATATAGAAGAAGATTTAAAAAGAAAACATGCTTGAAAAAAATGGATAAATATTGGCAATTGATTACCATGTACTCAGCCATTGAGTATACGATTATACTACCTAATGAACACTCTGCAAAGTATGTGTAACCACTACTCCTCCATCAGTTGAGATGGGTCCAACTGTTGTAGAACACAGATGATTAGTCCTGAGCCAGTAACTTCCATTATGTTATGTTCGCACATATGAAGGCGCTTCAACATTCAGACCACAGATATGCTGTCTTAGTACTTTGTATACCTTTTCAATTTTCTCATACATATTTCTGTGACGTATTGTTCCAGTACAGTCCATCTACTGTACAAAATAAAAGAATTACAATAAAGCATTCAATACGATATGTTAAATCTTAAAACATTACAGTGCAATATATATATACATCAGTGGCGGGCCGTGCATTTTATACCTGGGCCTTCACTGCTGTCCTGCAGCTGAAATACCACCTTATAACCACATTATGGCGCCACAGCTATTATTCATTTTTAAGGCTGTAACTATGTACATCTTCGTATTAAACCATTCGGTACGAGTCGTTCGAATAATGCTTGAGCATTTAGAGAATGCAAAAGCCTAAATTCAGGAAAATACAACGTCCTCAGCTGGTCTGGCTGTGGGATCCACCGTCATTCCTTAATGACAAGCGAAACAAAGAGATTATCAGGATTTTATTTTCACAACTTGAATGTTGAACGTACTGCTATGCAGTGTCCTCCTCTCAGCACTCTCTATCATGGTGCATCTCACGCAGTCAGAATGCTCATATTTGATTGGCTGAGCTGCATCACATGATGTGATTCACTACCCATCAGCCTCTGCTGGCTGTTAAGTTTCATTTCACGATAGTCACGTGCTCGCCCACTGACCAATCACAGCACACTCTGCACCTCGCGGCAAAGCTACAGATGAACACTGAGCGGCATGTAATGCTGACGTCATTATAGGCCGGCTAGCAGGCGCTGACACGTCAAAGAATACGGCCAACATGTCAAACTAAAGATCTGATTGGTTGAACACGATGACAATCAACAATATCGTCCCCATGTACTTTAATCTGCACTGGCTGCAGGTGAGAGTATGCAGGCCTCTGGCTCTGTTCTACCTAGAGACACAGAGGTGAGATCTGATTGGATAAAAGCTCTACTTAAAACAAGCTGCACCCGAAGCAGAGCAACTGAGGAACACAGGAGCTGTGCAATGAGAACATAAGATAATGGGGAAAATATCTTTATAAATCATATTACATGTAGTGTATTTAAGACAAATTATTAAATTATAAAATAGATATAGCTTTGTGATTCTGTTTAGGCCAGCAGAGAAGGCCTTGCAGGCCCTGACGGCCCACCACTGATATACATATATTTATGTATATAGTCTCCTGACAGCACAGAGTTAAACAGAAAACTTTTATGGACGATGCATTGACACATATCTAGTGTGTTCAAGCTATACTCGATAAACATGAGTATTGGTCGAATGATAACACGATAATGATGTTGTTTGTGCGGCAACTTGCAAAGATTGATTCACTGTGCGCACCACGCAACGGCCGTAGTTACGTAATTTCCTCGCGCCGGCTTCACTACGGCGAGTATAAACTAAGCTTTAGTCCACCTCTTATATCTGTGATATCCTCGCGGTACAGCGGCACCTTGTGGTTTTCTACTTCTATACGCATCCCTCTGCCTCCGTCCGTCCACGCCACTGTGGAACAGGCTCTTTATAAAGTGCATGAAGCAACGGTGAGTTTAGACACCCTTGTCTCGATCCATGCTCTCTTCCGATGGTGTCTCAGAGATACCCTATCAGGGCTGATGGCTTAATGCCCTTAATGATGTTTTGCGCACCAAATCTTTCCAGGGCTTTATATAAGAATCTCATTGAATCAAAGGCCTTCTCAGCATCCAGGTTGACTAGAAAGGCCTCAAGATGATTCTGTTGGATATGGTTTTAATATGTGGTCTCACATATTAAAACCATATCCAACAGAAGCTCCGATTACAACTACTATACAAGTACCATCCATTCACCATTCAACCGACGTCACTGCCTTGCTCCATGATGGAGGCATTTCAGCATCTTTGAAGTTGATATTACCAGCCTTGGCTTAGCATTAAGTCAATTCAAAGTGCCTCGTACCACTATGAAGGAAAGCTTTTCTTTCCGTATGTCCAAATCTGTCATCAGAGTCCATGGTATTATTTACTCTAATATCATTGTCCAGAAAGTTGCACACTTCATTTGTTCTGTTTCTTTCAGAAATGCCGATAGTTCAACTTAAACTTCAACGGCAGTGTTTTGTCCGTTTTTTGCCAGATTTTCTTCCAGGCAATACTGTTTGGCAGCTTGAGCTGCTCCATAGTTTACTTCCTGACACTATGTGATATTGTTATGCATACATGCTGTGTGTCAACTTGACTGTTTACAGGTCCGACAGTAACCACAGGTTAACGTACTACACATCACAAGTGAGCGAGTCACTGGAGTCATCTGTTCGACTTCACACAGCTCCCTCTGGAGACACTGAAGGCCAAACACATCTTCTTCACACACGCAGTAGTTCTTCCCTGGAACATGAGTGGAGTTCACCTTTAAGTTGAAAACAAACTCGAAACATCACGATCCAAACATTGCATTCTATGTGATGTTTAGATGGACACACGCAATCAGAGTTTCTCTCAATATTTGAATGTGGGTGAAAAATAAATTCTAAAGCGTGATGGAACAAAGTCAGGAAAGGAACAAAACAGAAGAAACAGCTCCGAAGCAGTTTTGATTTAAATATATGCAAATTGTATCAGCGGTGGAAGCTGCAGTTCCTGAGCCACAAAGATCTTTGTTTGGTCACCCTCTTGTGTTCCCCTTCCTCCAGAACAACACCATCTCAGCAGTGGAGCCTGGCTCTTTCCAGAACCAGGGTCAGTTGCTGGAGCTGGCTCTGAACGGGAACCGGGTCCACCTGGTGACAGCTGACATGTTTCAGGGACTCGAACATCTCCGCATCCTTTACTTGGCAGGAAACGACATCACACGCCTACTGGACTACACCTTCCGTGGTCTACAGGTGAGGCATGTTAGAGCACATGTATGATGTCCATGATACTTCACGTGTTTGAACTATAAACTCAATATGGGGAAGCTCAGCACTGCAGTGTTCTTCATTCCTAGATGAGGCTCCATAGATGAAATGTAGCGTTTACCATGTCTCTGCAGCGCCTGCAGGAGCTCCATTTGCAGCACAACAGCATCGAGATGTTAGCAGACCAGGCTCTAGTGGGTTTGACCTCTCTGGCTCTGCTGGACCTGAGTAGGAACAATCTTCACACCATTGGCCCTGCGTCCCTGCGACCTCTGGTCAGCCTACAGGTGCTGCGCATCACAGGTGAGACTGGCTTTCTGACATACATGATGTTTGGGGAACATCCTTGTGAAAACGTATTCCTTTTTCTGCTTTTCATTCAAATGCAACCTGCATTATCCTAAAAATGTCCATTTCCTACAAATCGATAGAACCAGGCAGGCAGACCCCTTTCACTGAACTCTGGTTATCAAATGAAAGAACAATAATTTCATTGAATCAGTTTATTTCACATAATTCCTTACTTCTTGATGCAGTCAATGCATGAATGGTTACTCCAACACCTTTAATCCAGTCATGTCACAATGTAGTTTCCTCATTTTCCATAGGTCAGTCCAGAACCATTCCTGACCCTCCTGTCAGTACATATACATTGCTTATATACCTCACACACACACACACACACACACACACACACACACACACACACACACACACACACACACACACCGTATTCACTCCTCACAAACATTGTCTTTCAGTCCTCTGAAATGTGCTCTCCCTACCACCACCACCACCAGTGATAGGACCTCGACTGGCTCAGCATCAAGGGGTCCAACCTAACCTCCTGTGCTCTGCTCTGCTGTAGACAACCCGTGGCGCTGTGACTGTGCTCTCCACTGGCTGAGGAGCTGGATCGACGAGGAGGGCCAGAGGCTGCTCAGCTCTGCAGAACGTCGACTGGTCTGCACCGAGCCACCGCGCCTCTCTCACCTCAGCCTGGTGGAGGTGCCCCTGAACAGCTTGGTGTGTATCCCTCCACTGGTGCAGCTGGAGCCCAGGAGGCTAGCTGTGCGCCTGGGAGAGAGCCTCAGGGTGTCCTGCCATGCCTCTGGTTACCCGCGGCCACAGGTAGGGATACTTAAAGAGAACAAGTACAACGTCCACAAGTTTCCTCCACATTGGTTTGTTTCAGCATCCACTTGGAGATGTCTTGGCTCACAGTGGGCCTTCGAGCCTGCAGGCGGACAGAACTGCCTGCTTCCCCCACCCCCCCGTCTGGCCCCACCCTTCAGCCTCAAAGTCCAGAGTAGAAGAGCCGACTTTCTTCTGACTTATTCGAACAATTAGTTCGTTAAGACAACAAATCACTGCCATGCAACAACTATTTTCTTATTTTTTTTTCTTATTTCTTTAAATGAACCTTATTTTACAGAATTATTACTTGTTTACTTACATAGTATTTCATATTTAATTCTTCCATATTTGCAAGCTGGGCTATCTCAGCTGCAGAACGGTACCAAGCTGTTTAACATACACCCTGAATAAAGATGGGGAGGGAGAACAACAGACAGGCTGAGAGAGGAGCTGCAGCCACAAACATCAACATCCAATTTAAATGGCAGAAAACTCAAAGAATTGTAAACAGAGTTGGTTATCATGAAGAAAACGTGAACCATTATTTATAAACTCTGATGTTTTCACTGTTTAAGATTTGGTTTGATTCAGGCTTTCAGATGAATGTATAAGGACACACTATGTTTAGTGAATCAGTGAGATCTAACGTGTGTGTTTTGTATGACTACAGTAGAAAGACTAGAACCAATGCTAACAAATCAATGAAGGAACGTATCATTTTGCATCAAAACTCAGTTTCTGGGAGTTGTTTATTTACACTTGGATGTGTCCATGTGTCATCCTGCTCCTCGGGACTGTAAAAACAGAAAGGTGGTGTCCCATAAGATTTATGATCTTAAAGTTCATAACTCGGTTTGAGTGTCAAGATTGACCCCAAGTTGTTGTGTGTGAGTCTATTCAGGTAAGTGGTAGATCGAGAGTCCTGAGATCAGTTTCTAGAAGAAAGAAGTTTAGTACTTAAGATTTTTTTTCATCGTTATTGTCAAATTTCTATTTTCATCATTTTTGCGTCAACGTTCACGACATCCACTACATTGAGTGGGACCTATGAGTCCGACCCTCAGATCTCTCTGGGACCTTTAACCGTTAGATCTCCTGCCCCAGTGTTTGAGGTCATCATCATGCTATCTCCCATTACGGCTTTAGCTTAACTTAAGATGAAGGGCAAGTGCCTCTTGAGTCATACACATCAGCAGAACCTGCTTGGCTAAAGTTGTGACAGTGAGGTTTGGATGTCAGCTGTCTTCTGTCATGTGAAAGGTTCATTCCTCATCAGAATCCTGAATAGCTTTCATGAGAGATTTCAGCGTTGGCTTTTCTTGGTCAGTCGCCATCTTTCCTAGAGAGAGGTCTCACTTGATGAATATTGGTACATGAAGTTTCTCACCCTTGAAACTTCCTTGAAGGGAAACACAAAAAACCTATAGTGAAGAAAAAACGTTTGTCATTTGAAGTCAGTTCCAGTAAATGTGTGACTCCTGTTGAGGCACCAAGAGCTCACAGATGCTGATCCAACCTCAGTGGCTGTGTCACATCATCCCCTCTGCTCAATTTAGCTTGAGAGCACATTATCGGATTATTGATGTGATGATAACCTTCTTAGCAAAACAACTGTTGATGAAACACTGACTGATTTTCCAGGTGACCTGGAGGAAGGCGTCCCAGGGTAAAGTGGTGCTTTCCCCCAGAGGCCTGGTTCAGGAGCTGGGTGCAGGAGCAGGTGGAGTGGGTGGAGGAGAGGAACCCTCAGAGGAAGGCAGAGTCAGTCTGCAGAAGACTGAAGGCGAGCGCTTTGACCCCGACACTGGCAGCGGCATGCTGTTTCTGAGTAATGTGACTGTGGCTCATGCAGGTTTCTATGAATGTGAAGCCTGGAACGCAGGGGGCGTGGCCAGGGTGACTTTTCAGCTCGCCATCAACTCATCCACTTCCTCTTCCTCCTCTTCTTCCTCCATCTGGGCCTCGTGGTCCCAGGTGTCCTCGCCATACTCGCCCTCCTGGCCCAGGCTGAGGAGCCACGGTGCTGCTATGGGCTCAGACGTTAGCCGGGAGCCGCTGTACGCACTAGGCAGCATGGCCTTCAGCGCTCTGGGAGCTGCCACTCAAACTGCTATCGCTGTAGGCATCTCCCTGCTGGCTCTGACCGCTCTGCTGCTGGTCGCCATGATCTACAGCCGGCATCGCCAAAGAGAGAAGGACACCGATGGAGCTGAGAAGGTGTGTGTATGTTTGTCTGCAATAGATTCAATGGTAAATTATTTGAATTAGCAACAAAATTAAATGTTTAAATGTCTTCTTGAGGTAGATATGTTATTAGAACAATGGACCATTTTATATAGAAACAATCGTTTTCTGACACACAGATTTCATCACACAGATGAACAGGTTTGCATAGCCTTCCAAGTTAAAACTCTAAACCTTCCCTTTGGAACTGATGTATTAATTATTATCTGACAAGAAACTGCTGTTAAGAAGACGAAGAAGAAGTAATATGGGCACTTAAGCAACATCGAATGGCAGCCAGTACAAACTACAACATTAATAGTGTGTGGCTGAATTCAAATGTCCACCCTGCGGACTTGCAGACGAGTAAGTAAACCAGGGTTAGTACTACGTTTAGGGGGCGGGGATCAGCCACACCGATGCCTCCCAAAAGACGCAACAAACGTTTTTTGGCTTTTTAGGCTTTTTCGAACGTCTCCACATGCTACCTACCAAATTTCATCAACGTGCATGAAGGTTAAAGGGCGGGGCTTCTTCTACGCTGTTCATTGCAAACTCACTATCTTCAGGATAAAGCATCATCAAGGTCTTACGGCTCCTCTAAACACATGTGAGGTGGATCTGGTCGACCCTCTCTGAGTAAATCAAAGAATAAAACATCTCATTTCCTTTTAGGCACGATAACTAAAAGTCAATATTTGCATGTAAATGTCCTCCAGCCTAGACCCTTAACGTGGATGAGAAATTTGGGCAAGTTACAACAACTTCCTGTTTCATGGCAAAATGCGCTTTTTTGCCACCACGGAAACATAGTTCCATGAAAACTGAAAAGCTTCACAATTGAGCATTGCATCGGTCTTAAAATTGTAATAACCAAATTTAAAGTCAATCCGGGGAAATCTCGAGGAGGAGTTCGTCAAAGTACACTTCCTGGAAATTGCCCTAAAATAGCACATTGAATTAAATATGGCTGACTTCCTGTTGGGTTGATTGTAGACCTCCAAGACACTTTTCTGCACATGTTAAATCTGCCTACCAAACATGTAGGTGAAACATAAATGTTGCTTCATTAAAATGTTGTAGGGGAAGCAATTGAGCCATTGTGCTACACCCAAGAGTCATAAGATATGTCATTTTTCACCACATCTGAGCAACTTTAGCCAAATTGTGATTCATTTGGAGGAAGAATATAATTCTATCAAATTTGATAGGGCCTCGTCGACCGGGTCACTGCTCAGGCCCTAATAATTCTTTCCCTTGTTTCGAAAGGGCCTTTGTTGGCCTGAATAATCCTTAGAAATATAATAACGTCTCTGCTGGCCTTGTTAGGATCATTCCTACAGTTTCAATAGGGCCTCTGGTCGGGGCTTGGGCCCTCGTAATTCTTTCAGTTTCATGAGGGCCACTTCTGGTCGACCACTGGTCAGTGCTTGGGCCCTAGTCAGGAGCACCGTCTACTGGCAGTGAAGCAGCATCAGGGCATCGTCGGGGAATTCCAGAATTGGGCAGTCCAGCAGGATGAACTGGGTTATTGTTTCATTCTGTATTTATTGGTATGACATATTATTTTTTTAAAGAGGATTTGTATTTTTCTATTTTGACTGATTGATCAAACTTTGATTTGATCAGCCCCCTCCTATAGGTCTGGGGTTAACCCATTGTGGGCTTTGTCCCTTAAAAAAACTGCTCCCAGACCCTGAGGAGGGGGCTAGTTTATGAGGAATAAACAGAAACACTCCATGAAGAGGCTTCCATCTTGCTGCACTGACTAGACTGAACATGTGTGCCATTGTTTTCCATTATTGCTGTAACTCAAAAGTGATGAAGGTACATTGTAACCTGCAGGAGGAGAGCATCCTGTACGTGAACGACTACTCTGATGGCCCCACCACCTTTGCCCAGCTGGAGGAGTATCGTGATGAGCGCGGCCATGAGATGTACGTCTTGAACAGGGCCAAGCCTGTGCTGCCTCCAGCTCCACCCACAGCTGTTTCCACCACTAACCTGGGCTGCCCTGTTCCATCTGACACCTCCAGCCACACCCTCTCCTCTGGGCCTTGCCAGACCACGAGTCCCACCCTGGCCCCCAACAAAAAGCTGCAACAGCAGCAGGATGGCGACATACGGACCATGAGGAGGATGGCGGGGGAGGGAGGGGAAGCCAAGCCTGTAATCACGTCAGAGGCAGAAGGGATGTTTCTTAATCATACAGGCCTGTTCATGGACTCCCAGATAGCCTATGAGATCCACTGCTGAAGGGGGGAGATAATCCACTCCTTACAGAGGCTCTCTGTGTGAAACAGCGGTTTACAGCAAAGCTCACTGCTGGAATCTACCAGTAACTGGCATCAGTACCCATCCCTGTGAAGGATGCAAGTCCAAAGTGATGGGCTCATACTGGAGGAGGTTCACATAGCTGGCTCACAGTTGGGCTTGTTAAAACAATAGCAGCAAGGGACGTCTGAATGGACAAACTGTGTGAACTTATCAAAACAACAGCAGTGAGTAGGCTGGTGTGTAACCATTCAAATGCCTGACACTTAAAGACACACTCAGGTATGTACTGAGCGGCACACAACTGAACTACTGTACATGAATCAATCACCAATGATGTGCAACAGTTCACATGTTTCCTCTCAAGAACTCTGGGTGAGTATATCAACTGGGCAAGTCATGGAATCTTCCATTTCATGACCATGTAGGAACAGGAGTGTACTTTCTAACTGTTGTAAATGTCTGGACATGTTTTCATTTCATCAGACTTTGTAGGTTGTTGAGCATTTAAAGGCATCATAGTGTCCGTGTGACAACAGCTGCATTTTGTAACTATTTATCTGAACGTTTGGAAACACATTTATTCATCAGAGAGGATCTTAAATCTGAGTCTTAATCTCCCATCATTAAAACAGAATGTTAACACAGTGGAACGTATTCAGCAACGGAAACAATTTAGGATATCATCACTCAACTGAAGCAGAACAAAAAGAAAGAAAGAAACGTAATTTAAATATGAATACAAGGCGTCGGTTGTTAGGACGATTGTATAGTACAGTGGCTCTGAGGGACAAACACACTGCAGATAATGAAACACAAGCAAATAGACAGAAACATGAAGTAGCTGCGTCTGTTCGTTCATTCTCGTTCATTGTGTAACAGATGGCACGTGTTGCACTTTGTCCATCCAGAGCTGCTGCTCTTCCTGAGTTTGATTCCTTTCATCCCGTGTTAAAGGTTTTATCCGATGTTAGTGTCCAATATGTTGTATGTTGTACAGATTGAAAAGCCCATGAGCTATATAAATAAAATGTAATTGAATTTTACAAAGGTATACACGTGTAAGTATGATTCATGCACATCATAACTTAACCCAACTGCAATGCTAATTATTTGTGCCTTGAACGTTTCTTGGGGACAGTTCTGAAAGTCACAGCAGCTAATATAATAATATAATATGAGCCATCAGATCATTCATAGGCAAATAATAAGCAAAAGGCTCGGTTAACATGTCTGCAATAATATCTGAAAACTTGCGATCACATCACATGTTAAAATCTGCCAAACAAAAGTAAACACTTTCTAGCTCATTTCCCACTAAATGACATGAATCTCTGGCACCACCTGCTGCTGCAGCACGTTCATCTTTGTGTTTATGTATTTGCTGTGTTTTCTCTCTTTGCAGCATCTTTCTGTATTTGCTGTGTTTTCTCTCTTTGCAGCATCTTTCTGTATTTGCTGTGTGTTTTCTCTTTGCAGCATCTTTCTGTATTTGCTTTGTGTTTTCTCTCTTTGCAGCATCTTTCTGTATTTGCTGTGTTCTCTCTTTGCAGCATCTTTCTGTATTTGCTGTGTGTTTTCTCTTTGCAGCATCTTTCTGTATTTGCTGTGTGTTTTCTCTTTGCAGCATCTTTCTGTGTTTGCTGTGTGTTCTCTCTTTGCAGCATCTTTCTGTGTTTGCTGTGTGTTTTCTCTTTGCAGCATCTTTCTGTATTTGCTGTGTTTTCTCTTTGCAGCATCTTTCTGTATTTGCTGTGTTTTCTCTCTTTGCAGCATCTTTCTGTGTTTGCTGTGTGTTCTCTCTTTGCAGCATCTTTCTGTATTTGCTGTGTGTTCTCTCGTTGCAGCATGTTTCTGTATTTGCTGTGTTTTCTCTCTTTGCAGCATCTTTCTGTGTTTGCTGTGTGTTCTCTCTTTGCAGCATCTTTCTGTATTTGCTGTGTGTTCTCTCGTTGCAGCATGTTTCTGTATTTGCTGTGTGTTCTCTCTTTGCAGCATCTTTCTGTGTTTGCTGTGTGTTCTCTCTTTGCAGCATCTTTCTGTATTTGCTGTGTGTTCTCTCGTTGCAGCATATTTCTGTATTTGCTGTGTTTTCTCTTTGCAGCATCTTTCTGTATTTGCTGTGTGTTCTCTCTTTGCAGCATCTTTCTGTATTTGCTGTGTGTTCTCTTTGCAGCATCTTTCTGTATTTGCTGTGTGTTCTCTTTGCAGCATCTTTCTGTATTTGCTGTGTTTTCTCTTTGCAGCATCTTTCTGTATTTGCTGTGTTTTCTCTTTGCAGCATCTTTCTGTATTTGCTGTGTGTTTTCTCTCTTTGCAGCATCTTTCTGTATTTGCTGTGTTCTCTCTTTGCAGCATCTTTCTGTGTTTGCTGTGTGTTCTCTCTTTGCAGCATCTTTCTGTATTTGCTGTGTGTTCTCTCTTTGCAGCATCTTTCTGTATTTGCTGTGTGTTCTCTTTGCAGCATCTTTCTGTATTTGCTGTGTTTTCTCTTTGCAGCATCTTTCTGTATTTGCTGTGTTTTCTCTTTGCAGCTTCTTTCTGTATTTGCTGTGTTTTCTCTCTTTGCAGCATCTTTCTGTATTTGCTGTGTGTTCTCTCTTTGCAGCATCTTTCTGTATTTGCTGTGTTTTCTCTCTTTGCAGCATCTTTCTGTATTTGCTGTGTTTTCTCTCTTTGCAGCATCTTTCTGTATTTGCTTTGTGTTCTCTCTTTGCAGCATCTTTCTGTATTTGCTGTGTTTTCTCTCTGCAGCATCTTTCTATATTTGCTGTTGTTGGGATCAATAGGAGCTTGTTTGGGTTATCAGCATTTAAGAAACTGAATTCTTGACATCAATAGAATTATTAATGTGAGTAACAATTATTAATGATTATTAATAATAACGGGGCACCACCCTGCGAACAGGGACCAATAACCAAACAATAAAACTAAGTCTCATAATTAGTGTTCACTCATAATGTCAATAGTCTGGTACGACTACACATTCAGAGTGAAAGTAAAGGTTTAAGTTCGAACACAGGCTACACATCCAGTTCTCATTACATACATATGCACATGTAATCACAGACGACTGCTCCTTAAAATACAACAGGGTTTATTACATCAGAATAATAAATGATCAGATCAATTAATATTGCAACCAACAAACGCTATCATACAATTTTATGTGCCTAATATCTAAACAAATGAATAAAATGGGTGAGGAGGTATGTATATAAGTATGTGTGTGTGTGTGTGTGTGTGTGTGGGTCTGTGTATGAAAAGAAAAAGGGGGGGGGCTCTTAACACTACAGTCGAGAACTACAAAGATGGCGCCGTCGAATGACTTAGCCAAAATAGGAGAGGGGGGGTTAGACTGTGGGCGATGACGTGTGTGAAGAGGGAGAGGCCTTGAGATGCTACAGCTAAACCACCACCAGATGGCGTAGTCGAGTGACTTAGACAAAATGGCGGAGGGGCCTTATGAACTGCAGCTAAACCACCACCAGATGGCGTAGTCGAGTGACTTAGACAAAATGGCGGAGGGGGGGGGGGGAGCTGTGTGTAAATCACGTGTGTCTGTGCAGCACGTGAGAGGGAGAAAGAAAGGAGGCAGAGAGAGAAATCAGAGCTTCTGTGTGCGGTGTCGCGTTGTAGTGAGAGTGAGTATCGCTGGCCGTACCTCGCACAGCTGCCGTTGTCGCCTCGCGAACATACGACACTGATGCGTGGTAGCCGCGATTCCACACTTCACTCACAGAATCGATTCAAGGAAACGAGAGCAGTAACAAATGAAATAAAACAATCCCAGAGAACAAAGAGTCAATGCAGTTAATACACAATACAACGGAGCTTCTCTGGTCCGTGATGATTATGTAATTACCTCCGTATAATGCGACAGTGTCTTTAAACACAAACAGGATACGGGAATGCACAATGGAGCGGATCTGAGGTCCGCTGGAGGTTGCGCAATACCTTGATATCGCGCGACAGTAACGTAACACAAACACACGGGAATATTAACATATAAAGGAATAACCTGAATTAAATTTAGGTTAATTTAAGCTAAGCTATGCCCAGACACCAGAAACCTTACTGTGAGACGCTTCTTTGCAGCGGGGAGAGTGTCCGTTGAAGGATTTGTCTTTGTCCTCGGGAGAAAGGTGGGGGCTGCTTTGCAGCCCGGCTGATGAGCGGGGGCTGCTTCTCGCACGGCTCTTGCGCTGGTGCGGTTCGGTCCGTTGTAGCGCGGCTCTGAAGCAAACGCAGGTCCGATCTGTACTCGCTGCAGCGGTGGACAGATTAAACTTCGGGTGAGGCGGCATGTCTGCGTGTCTCCCTGGGAGTCGTCGGGGAAGGAGACGGTTCAATCTTCTTCCTGCCGGAATGTGCACACAAAAGAAAAAGCGGGAAGGAATCATGGAAGGGATTCGTCCCAGCGGAGTAAGGGGCCTTAACTCAGAAAAAGAAAACACGGCTGTTTCGACCGGAGAAATGGCTTTGTGACCTGACAGGGTTTGATGAGGATTCGAGATTTGAGGGTTTGAGGGCCGCGGCTCCCTCGTGGCCTTCGGTTGCCAGCGTCGTGCTGGAGGTAGGAGGCTGGTGTGTCTTCCTGTGTCCAAGGACGGATGTCCAGGGCGAAGAGAAAGATTTCCGCTGTGCTGGGGCTCATAAGCGGGTCTGTCCGCTCAGTGGGAGACTGTTTGTCGGCCAATGGAGGGTCTGCCTCAGGTCTGAGAGGTGGGGTTAAGCCGGAGGGGGCAGGGATCAGAGTTCAGGTCAGATGTTGCACTGACTCCATGTCAGAGCTTGCTGAGTCAGACGTTTGGACCATTCGGCTATCGAAGACATTTCCAGCAGATGTATTTCCGCTGTGTTCCAGGTTCCCACACTGTGCATGAAGCGAGGCGTCAGTGGAGTCTTAAGAGAAGTCCCCACAAGACAGTTATACAGTTATATCAATGTAACAACATCCAAAAATCATTTTAGTGACATTTCCAAATCCTCTTAAATACATGTGTGTGGATTTATTTTGCATTTATTTAAAACAATACATTTTTGTGTGTGCATTAGACATATTTGTGACT
>CM051694.1:2037363-2102363 GCA_028022725.1 Lycodopsis pacificus | reverse complement strand
CTTCTCTTCCACTCCACCGCTCCTCTGCAGCTGCAGCAGCATCAGCAGGAGTTTGTTGGTCGACACTAAGAACAGGAGAACCAGGACGTTGTGCGCAGAAGTCTGCAGATGTGCAGAGACTCTCCAGAGCTGTGGTCGTCATGGAGTGTTGATAACAGAGGCTGGAAGGGGGGCAGTAGTCAGGGACACATGATGGATCCTCAGCTCCAGCAGCACGGTTGCGCCCCCAGCTGGTGGGGAGAGGCTCTGCAGCTGAACTCAATCACATTATTAGACATTTTAAAAGCTGTCTCAGCGTTTATGACATGTTGCTGTGCTGCTGTGGAGGATAACCAGAGGGACTCACGTAGCTTCTGCTTGTTAGAGACCAGATGATGACATCCTGAAGTAAATGACATCACTTCATGGAGTTCAGCGTGCTGCCCATCTTAAACTCTGAGCTGTGCTTCCATCTCCATCTTCTCAATAGTCAGACACTCTGGTTTTAAAAGCTTCTCTGCGTGAGACGTATTGAAGTGAAGGCGCAGTGACTCAGAACAGTCGTGTTCACAAAGACAATCTGCTGTTTGATGTTTGGTTGCACATCGGACGTCACAGGCGTGATGTCGCAGCAGGAATTCTCTGTTTGTGTTTTCTGCTGTGGACGTTGTTAAAGTTGTGGTGAACGAAGAAGGAGAGACTCTGTGGACACAGACGGCTGAGCGCTGGAATAACTCTGAAGATATGAAGTGTGCTCACATGTTGATGAACAACGAGCTTCTTGAACCAGTGAAACCTTCCGTCAACGTTTCACTTGAAACACGTGGAGCTGAGCTGTGACGAGTTTGTACTAAAGTGTGAAATGTTTGTTCTTCTGCCTTTACTTGAGCAGAAGGAGCCGAGCTGTAATTGGCTGTTAAGGACCACTGCTTCTTCCTGTTTGTCTCTTTAGTTGCTGCTCGTCTTTAAAAAGCTCCAGAAAGTGTCACACGGAAGGAAACGCCTTCCTCCACCTTTATTTATACGCATTGTTTGATTCACAGCGTTTCCACTCAGGGTTTTATGTGTAAATTAAAAACTTTCACAAAACAAGTTATTGTTGAAACATTGAAACATATCTCATTGAATTACTAAATATTGTTTCATCTTCGACACAATAGTGCATCAGACTACGGGTGTGAAGTGAGGTTGTTAGGAGTCAGAGACACAAGGTGTGGCTGCTGCTGTAAAACAACAGAACGATGAGATGTTAGACGACGTGAAGCCGACCCGAGCCTCAGCACCTCTGATCTCTGCAGGAGATGAAACGTTTAGTGAAAGTCATGATTGTGACGTCATGAAGTCCTTCTATCAGGAGGACCATGATGAAAAGTGTTAGAAAAATTCACTCGAGACTGGTGTAAAAACCATTAATCACAGGACATTTATTCTTTGCAAAGAAGGAGACAGGGTTGATTCACATACCGAATGTACATCAAGACTGCTCGAAGATCTGTCTCTGGTATTTATACTCAGTAAACAACATGCAGTGGGCTGCACAGGGTAACACACACATGTTGCGTTTCACACAGGCGTCTACGTATCTGGAGACTTTAACTATTCGTTCTAGTACAAAGGTCACTTTCTATCGCAAATCAGGCCTGCGTAAGTATTGGCGCTTTCTACACGTTTGTTATCATTCTTATTCAGGACAAACAGCTGATGTGTTCTTTTGGCAATCAACTGCTTCTTAATAGACTGAACATCTGCTGAAGACCTAGTGTCAGTGAAAGTTCGCACTAGGACACAGGCCTTAAACACTACAGAGGACATGAGCCTCTGTTAAATGTATGACATTCTTTAATCATTTAAACGCACACTAATTAGTCATTTCGATTTTTCCCAACATTCCCACCTGTTTATACTATCAGTATAACTTCTAATAAAAATCAATGAATAAATCAATAAATGAAGAAATTACTAAATGTCCAATCTAACTACTTAATAAGTGAAAGCATAAAAACAAAAAGAAACATCAAAATCAATAAGAATTGTATATAATCAAAAACGCACGTATTTCAATGTTATATGGATTAACATATTTAATAAAGTGTGTTTTAACAAACATTGTGTCCTGTCTTTATTAGCTACAGGTAATACTGCAATCATCATTTCGTCTCTTCTCTCAATTTTCGGCATATGAATCATTACTTCACAGTTCAGTGTTATCGTCACTTCCCAGCTCCTCACCATCCTGCTGGAAATCTGTAAGTACACTAGAGTTTGTTTAGTCATAACATCAATTCATCGCTGCAGTAATCTCCTCAAACATGGTATGAAAGTACATTCAAGATGAACCAAACACTTTTGTAGACCCCTCTCTCCGCCAGCAGCACGTCTTGACCCCTCTACGTATTGTTGCCCACCAAAATAGTACTGTTTCAAACCCCGCAGCAATTTGATTTCCCCTCGGGACCCCAATGTCATCTATGTACACAGACTGACTGAAACTGCCAGATGGGCTGACCATTGTGGTCGTGGTCTGTCTCTAGGAGGTTACGCAGGGAGGCACCATCCATAGACAATGCATAGAATGACCTCACCAACTGTGCCAACGCACGAGTTCTGCTCCACTGCTTCGCTTACCTCCACAGAACCACCAGGTGCCAGCCCTGGGCATCGTTCCATATCCATCAGCTGTCTGTGTGATGTTCTACGCTACAGGAAGCCAGTGGAGAGATCGGAGTACGGGGGTGATGTGAGATCGTCGATTTGTCCTGGTGAGTAATCTGGCAGCAGCATTTTGGATTACCTGCAGACGGTTAAGAGCAGATACACTGAGTGATGTGAAAAGTGAGTTGCAGTAGTCAATGCGTGAAGAGATAAATGTGTGTATGATCATTTCTAATTCAGGTGTTGATACTACAGAGCTCAGTTTACTGATATTTCTTAGATGGAAGAAACATGACCTGGACAGCTGCTTAACATGAGGGTCAAACGACATGGATCGATCAAAGAAAATCCCAAGATTGCGCAGGTTGCAATGGGCAGCAGAGGAGAGTGGACTAATAATCTGCCTGATCATGGGGACAAACTCCTCTGGCGCAATAACTAGGACCTCCGTCTTAGAGTTGTTGAGTTGCAAGCAGTTTTCTGCCGTCCAGTCTCTGATGGCATTGACACAGTCCAGGAGCCTAGTTAATGTGAATGCCTTGCTGGGTTTGAATGACAGATGGAGTTGGATATCGTCTGCATATAAGTGATGACACATTATAGCTTTTTATGATCGTTCCCAAAGGTAGCAGATAAAGGGAAAATAGCAGAGGCCCCAGAACCGAGCCCTGCGGTACACCACAAGACAGTGGAGAGGTAACAGACACAAAATGACCCACAGAGACATTGAAACTTCTGTCATTGAGGTAAGATGTAAACCAGTCCAACGCTATGCCAGTTATGCCCACCCAATCACGTAGCCTCTTAATCAGGATGTCATGGTCTACAGTGTCAAATGCAGAACTGAGATCCAGAAGAACTAACACAGAGCAGTCACCTGCATCAGCACACATGAGAATGTCATTTGAAACCCTCAGGAGAGCGGTTTCAGTAGTGTTGCTTACGGAACCCAGACTGGAACTTGTCATACATGTTGTGCCTCTCCACTGCAGCAGTAAGTTGTTTGGCCACCACTTTCTCTACAATTTTGGACAAGAAAGGCACTTTTGATATGGGCCTGTAGTTCATGGGCAAAGCTGGATCTAAGTTAGGTTTCTTTAATATGGGCTGGATAGTGGCATGTTTGAAATAGGAAGGGACAATTCCTGTAGACAGAGGTATTGACAATATGTTACTGCAGGGCCAATAGTTAGCAGAACTTTCTTAAATAGAGAGGATGGAATTATATCCAGATGGCAAGATGATGGCTTTGTTTTGTTAATTAAGTCCATCAGGTCTTGAAGGCTGATAGGCTGGAAAGAGTCCAGAACAGCAGGAGATTGCGAGGAGCTACAAGTAGATGGACAGATCCCAGGCTGAATGCCAGACCTAATACCTGTTACCTTATCAATAAAATAGATAAGGAATTTGTTGCAATCGTCAACAGAATAGCATGGTAAAGTGGAGACAGACGGTGAAACAATTCTCTTAATTGTGTCAAACAGAATCTTGGGATTTCTCTTTGAAGAAGAGATTAGGTTGGCAAAATGAGCAGTTCTAGCTTCCTTTACTCCAGTATTAAAATAAACTCTGAGGTCTTTGAGATATAAACGATGCACTTCTAGCCCAGTAGCTTTCCAGAGCCGCTCTGTCCTGCGACACTTCTGTCTCTGGCTGCTCACAGCGTCTGTCATCCACGGAGAAGTGTTGCAGGCAGCCCTGGTTCTTTCCTTAAGAGGTGCCACTTTATCCAGCAAAGTGGTGCAATGTTAATTAAATGACTGTATCAAGTGTTCAACATCATTGAGTTTTGTGTTGGTATCACAGCAGAAGTGCATAGAGAAATGATCAGCTGTATTCTGAGTAATAATGCGGGAGTGGAATGTTTGTTTCAGACACAAGGGGTCAGCATTGACAGAAAGATCAAAGAAAATACATTTATGGTCACTGATCAATAGGTCCTCACAACAGGTATTATCAATATTAAGACCCAGAGAAAACACAAGGTCCAAGGTGTGACCACCCCTGTGAGTGGTGCCAGAAACATGTTGCGTGAAATTAAAAGATTCAGTAATATTGAGAAACTCAGTAGCAATACAGTCTGTGGTATCATTGATATGCAGATTAAAATCACCAACCAGAAGCACTTTGTCTAGCTTGATAATAGAGGTCAGAAAGTCTGTGAACTCTGATAAAAACTGACCTGCAGGACCTGGAGGTCAAAACGAGCAATATCCACAAGCCAGCTCGAGCCAGGAGAAACGCCCGAAGAAAAAAGAAACCCCAGTTGCCTCCCCACGAGGAGTAGCGGTGCAGACCGATATGGAGACCCCCGGGCCAAGAAGGTCAGAAACCAGGGTCACAAGTCCAACTGAGTCCCTCGGCCTGCAGAGAATGCGCTACGGAGGAGGAGGAGAAGGGTCCATAAGGTTCCTAAGTCCAGACCGGAGTCGGGCAAGTTCAAGGACTCCGAAAACAACACCAGAACCTACTCAGCCGGCACAGCAGTTCCAAGAACCAGAAAAGGAGGGTGAGGTAGACACCGCCGCTGAAAGTTCGGACGAAGAAGACACGGTGCAAAGCTTGGTTTCGATCGAATACGAGGCTCCGGGAGGAGTGAAGGACCTGAAGCAGGGAAGCAGGAAAGGCAAAAAGAACGCACTACCCCTGCTCTCAGTGTACACGGCTTCGCAGAGGATAGCCAGAGAGGACCAGTATGGGCCCATGATCACCAAGGACGGGAGAAAGGCCTATGTACCAGAGGTTGGCCAAACCAGTTATGATATTCCGGAGACATGGTTGCATGATCTCGAGGGAATGAAAGGAACGGTGGTCTACGCCACAAAAGGAGAATGGGCAAATTTTCTGATGACCCCGACCTACGGCTCCCTCGCAAAAGCCACGGAGCTGACGGGTAATTTCCGCACAGGCTTTGTGGCAATAGTATACGATGTCATGCTACGGCGCCTGAAGAAAGCAGCCTACAAGCTGGCAAAGGAAGAAGACAAGGCACTAAGGCAGGACATCTCAGACAGCGAAGACGAACAGCCAAGGTCGGGGCCAGACCTCGCGCGGGGCAGCAGCCTCATTGCCGGGGAAGAAAATGACGGCTTAACAAAGATGCAAGCCTCCACCCAGAGCTTTTGCGAGTTCAAAAAGATCAGGGCGATGGTGGCGAGCAAAGACCCAAAAGAATCGGTGCAAGAATATCTGACGCAAAAATGGCTCATGGTAAAAGCCAGCTCCATGAATGACGAAGCAAAGAGATTGTGGCTGGCCCATGTGACTGACCAACCGATGGGTCCAGAAGAAACCGCGGAACAGCACTATCGAAGATTAGTGCTGGAAGACTGCGAAGATGAGGAGTCACAAATAGAAAAGGCAAGAAAAAGCTTAGAGAAAGGGCAAACTCTCACGCAGGCATGGTACTCCTTGCGACAGGCGATTCCGCCGGACAGGAGTGTGCAAGCCCTTAGGAAGCTGACAAAGGGCCTCATGAATGACATCGATTTTGTGACCCTAAACATCACAAAGAGTACCACAGAACAAATCCAAGAAACAGTAAGGAAGTGGGATTTGAAGAAAAAGCACCTCGAAGACAAAAGAGAGAGAGGAAACCAACCGAAGCCGCCGGTGCCCAGGCCCTCGTATGACAACGCGAGGCCCACCGAGGGACCCGGCCCTGCACCGACACCAAGAAGGCAGCCAGGGGGATTCCAGAGACCCCCGCAAGGCTACCGGAGGGAGCAGGGATTCCAGAGGGGCCCGCAAGGCTACCAACGAGAGCAAGGTTTCCAAAGGCAGGAAGGGTTCCAGAGACCGGGCGGTTTCCAAAGGACCCCGCCTGAGCAACAACAGCAGGAGCCACGGCCCCCGCCAGCCAACAAGAGTGGTTTTCTCTCCTCCGAGGATTACAACAAGTTGACCACAGAGCAGAAACGGGCCCTTCGTCTCTCCCGCACAGATGCTGGGAACGAAGGGCAGGGAAAGTAATGGCTAAACGGGCGCGGGTCACAGTGGATCATGCCTATTGGATAGGGGACGACATATATACCAACGTGGATGGAATCCCCTGTCAGATAGATACTGGTGCCGAAGTGTTGATGACCCGCAAATGCCTTGAAACAAAAGGACACCTGACAGTTCAACTAGCCGATGGAACCATCAAAAAGATTCCGTTCGGCGTCTGGAAAGGAATTGTGTGGGCCCTAGGACCCTACAATTTGATGACAATAACGGACTTGAAAGAACTGCATAGCAGCCCAGAGGGTCGCACCCCGATAAAACAGCGACTGGAAATCCTAGGGGCAAAACTAATCCAAATGGGATCGTTCCCGAAGGAGTGGTACAAGCCAGTGGACATTCCAGAAGTAACCAAGCAAAAGACCGAAGAAAGCGACTTTTCCCCAGAGGGGAAAGAAACGCTCAAAGACATTCTATCTCAAGCCGGAGTGGCTAGGTTCAAAAATGACTGTGGAGACATGGGTGTAAAGTATACCCACACCATAGAAGGGGGTGTACACCCACCCGTTCGCCAGTATCTCCTGAACCCAGGGGCCGTAGCAGAAATGGACCTAATAGTCACGGAGCTCAGCGAGCTAGGGGTGGTACGTGAGGAGCCGAGTCCCATCACCAACAGCCCAATACAGGCAGTCAAAAAGCCGGAGTCATCGGGAGGAGGATGGAGACCTGTCATCAACTTCAAAGCCCTCAATCGCAGGACTGTTGCCAATCGAGCCAGCCTGATCAACCCCCAAGGCACGCTGAAAACGCTGAGACTGAAAAAGTACAAGTCCTGCATAGATCTGGCAAACGGATTTTTCTCACTGAGGCTAGCCAAAGCATCCCAATGCAAGACCGCGTTCACCCATAAAGGTAAAGCGTACGTCTGGGAACGGCTACCCCAAGGCTACAAAAACTCTCCGAATGTTTTCCAGTCAGCCGTAATGAACATACTGGACGGCCTGGAAACAACCATATACATCGATGATGTATTCATTGCAGACGACACCGAAGAAGAACATCTGGAAAAATTGAGAAAAGTCACAGAGCGACTTACAGCGGCAGGATTGAAATTGAATCTAAAGAAATGTCAATTCGGACGATTCCAAGTGAACTACCTGGGGTTCCAAGTCTCCAACGACCTGGGACTCTCGGATGGCTTCCGGGAAAAAGTGGAGCAGATTGAACCGCCAACCTCACTGAACGAACTACAGAAGGTGCTGGGACTCTGCAACTACGTTAGGGACCATGTCCCTAGCTACCAGAAGTATGCAAGGCCGTTGTATGTAAAACTGAGAAAAGAAAAGCCAGAAGACTCCCACAAAAAGTGGGAATGGACAGCTACGGACCAAATGAGTTTGGAAAACCTGCGGACGGCCATCAAAGACGCTTTGCGGCTGGAGCCGCAAAGTCTGACAACTAAACTGGTGGCAGAGGTCAGTTGCAACGACGACGACGCAGTGGTAAAAGTGTGCAACGAGGGCGCTGGGATAGTCACTCTATGGAGCTACACCCTGTCCTCTGTGGAAAAGAAATACCCAGCAGAAGAGAAGGAGTTGGCAGTCCTGGCAAGGTATTGGAGTACCCTGAAAGACCTTGCTCAAGGGCAGGGCATCAGGGTCCTCACCCAAAGCCAGGTTCATCGATTCCTAAGAAAAGCCACGGTGGAAAGCACGAAGGCGACGAACGCGAGGTGGGGTGGTTGGGAAGACATCCTGCTAGACCCAGACCTCGAGATTGGGCCTGCACAACCCGTGAGCAAGAAAAAGACACAAGACGAAACACCATCCGAACCGTTAGAGTGGATGCTCTACACAGACGGTTCAAGAAAAGGACAAGACGACAAAGCCTACTGGGGCTTCATTCTCAAGCATAAAGAGAAGGAGCGCTCCAGACAACGAGGCCAAGTCCCCGGCAGTGCCCAGACCGGGGAGGTAACAGCGATACTGGAAGGTCTGCTCGAGTTGGAGCGAAGGAGGGTAAAGAGAGCCAGGGTAATAACTGACAGTTATTACTGCGCACAAGCCCTTAACGAAGACCTGTCCATATGGGAAGAAAATGGTTTTGAGAGTGCTAAGAACAAGAAAGTAGCTCACGAAAACCTGTGGAGAAAAATAGCCGAGTTGCGGCTAACAATGGAGCTCGACGTGGTGCACCAGAAAGCCCACACGCGAGAAGGAACTCATTGGCAAGGGAACGAAGAAGTGGATCGTTTCGTCCAGATGAGACAAATTGTCTTTGTTGGGATCGAGAAATGGGAAGATTTGCCCAAAGGAAGGGTAGTCCCAGAAGAGAATGTGAAGGAAGTGGTGCAGGCAGTGCATGTGGCACTCGGACATGCAGGCACCGTTCCGACACGGAGGGAACTGGAGAAACAGCGCCTCTGGATTCCTGAAAGAGAAGTCCGAAGAATCCTAAAGGACTGTGAGTTGTGTGGTCGATACAACGCAGGAAGGAGAGGACAAAGGGTGGGAGGCCTCACCATTAAAAGTACCGTACCCTGGGGCTCTATCTGCATGGATGTGGCAGGACCCCTAGGGGTACCAGGGAAGAGTGGAGAAAAGTACCTGTTGGTGCTCGTGGACTCCATGTCAGGATATGTAACCACAAAGGCGGTGAGAAAAGCTAACGGCAACAGTGTTGTTAGCATGCTGGACCAAGTCTGTGGCTACTTAGGGGTGCCTAAGGAGCTCAGGACCGACAACGGTACGCACTTTCGTAACGCAAAGGTGGACCAGTGGTGCCAACAGCATGGGGTGATGAGAATCTACTCTCCCCCATATACACCCCAGGCTAATGGGGTGGTGGAAAGGACCATTGGCTTGGTAAAAACTTGGATTGGGAAGAATGCCAACTCCAGAGAATGGAGCACTAAGACCCTGGACATTGCCAAGGCTCTGAACGACCGCTACCGAAGTGACAGGCCCTCCCCTGCGGAGGAGCTGATGCGCCGCCCCTTCACGTCACAGGAAGTGGGGCGAGGCTTGGAGGATAAAGAGCCCAAGCTTGAGCAAAAAGTGCCACTCCGTGTAGGACAGCGCGTCTGGATCAAGGCTCAAGTTGGGGCACCTAACTCTGCGGTCAAAGCCAAGTACGATAAATCCGACGTAATAGTCAAAATATTGGACAGCAATACTGTTCAACTTAAGAAAAAAGGAATCCAAGGAGTGGGGCAGCTGAAGCCAGTTCCGTACTAGGAGAAACCAGGAACTCAAGAATGGCCACCAACATACAAGATTTACCACCCTACGTCAGAGTGGCCAATGTCAAAGGGGTGGTTACTATGAGAAGGAGTACTACGGGGCTCTGGGCAGGAAGAGCCCTGAGAAAATTAGGATATGCGAAGAAGGGATTTCTCTCCGGAGAAAAAGAAGTGCTGCAATGGAGAGAAATTAAGAACGACTGTGTGGTCTGCCTGCTGCCGACCACCCTAGCCATCGGATGGCAGGGACCCGGAAACCAGAAACCACGCCGGATCACAGCAAGAAGAAGAGAATTTAACCAGATGCACCATAAACCAGTGAAGGTTATGGATGTGTTGGGGTCTGAGCATATGGCTGCACATGTGCTGTGAACAAAGAAAATCAGGCCTTCCCTTTTGCAAGCAAAGGTTTCATCCTGATTGTGGTTTGATGAGCACCAAACCCCCTCTGAAGGACTTTCACATTAGGGTGTGAATTCCCCCCCCCCCAAAAAACTATGGTTCCTGAAGTCACCTGAGAGCACCGCTGCAACCTCATTGGCCGAGAGCCAAGACAGCACCAGGACCCCTGTGGTTCAGCCACTGTTCAACAAAACTGACTGCAGTTCACACCTCCACGCTTTTTCCCTTCGACCTCGGTCGAGCAAGGGAGCAATCCAAACGTTCTTCACCCCGGACATCCGTCCCTGGGACGCAAGGAGACGCATCAGCTTTCTCCCCCCCCCAGCATCGCGCTGTCGACGAAAGCCTCGAACCCTCACCAAACCCTGACAGGTCTTATGCTATCTTCGCTGGCCGAAGTAGCCGTGTTGTCTTTTTGAGTCAAGGCCCTCTCACTCCACCGGGACGAATCTCTTCCGCGATTCCTCCCCGTGTTTTCTTTTTGTGCACATTCCGGCGAAGCAGCAGCTGAAAAACTCGCTCCTTCCCGAAGATTTCCGATGAGACGTACGGACCACAGCGTCTCAATCCGATGTTAAATCATCCTCTCTGCAGCGAGGATTGATCACGTCCAGCGCCCGCTCCAAAGCGAGCCGAGCCACAACGGACCGGGCCGGCAAACGCCGTGCCCCCAGCAAGCCGCCCCCACCCCTTCCCTTCTGGACAAAGAAGGCACGATCCTGCACGGACTCTCTCCCCGCTGCAACGAGCTCAAACAGTAAGCGTTCATTGGTGTCTGGGCTAGCTTAGCTTAAATTAACTTAAAGTTCATTCAAGTTAATTCATGTATATGTTGATATTCCCGTGTTTTTGTGTGTTTCGTTACTGTTGCGTAATATCAAGGTATTGCGCAACACTCAGCAGACCCCAGCTCCGCTCCACTGTGCATTGCCCGTATTCTGTTCGCGTTAAAGACACCGTCGCAGTATACGGAGGTAAATACACAAACATCACGGACCAGAGAAGTTCCGTTTGTATTGTGTATTAACTGCATTGACTGTTTTCTTTGGGATTATTTTCATTCATTTGTATTCAACTTTGTGGGATATTTCTCTCTTCATTAACTCGACTCTGTGAGTGAGCGGAGGGCCGTGTTCATCACTGTGTAAGCTGCCGACAGTTCAAGACGACAACGGTATGCTTATGCATGAGAGAATAACGTACTTATGCTCCTCAGGATATCGCAGCAGAAGTTTGATTTATGTTGACTTACGATTTCTCTCCACCTTTTCTTGGCTCACCCTCCTGCCAACACAGCAGGAGGTGACCCCCTCTCTCTCTGACCCTCTCTCTCTCACACGTGCTCACACACACAGCGACCCCCCCTCTCCTCCGCCAGTTTGCCCAAGTCACTCGACTAGGCCATCTAGTGGCGGGTCACGGTAGCATCTTAAGGTTCACCCCCCCCCCCAGTTTGTCTAAGTCCCTCGACTACGCCATCTGGTGGTGTTCAGCGGTAATACCTTAAGCCCTTCCCCTTTTAACCCACAGTCTCACCCCCTTCTGCTTGGTGGCCAGCGGCCATCTTTGTAGTCTTTGACTGTGAGTGTTAAGGGCCCTCACCCCCCTTCCTTTTATACACAGACACACATACACATACACACATACTTATATACACACCCTCCTCCTCTTTTATTTCATTTCTTTAGATATTAGGTACATAAGATTGTATAATGGCGTTTGTTGATTGCGATATTAATTGATCTGATCTTTTATTATTCTAATTTAATAAACTCTAGTATACTTTAAAGAGCAGTCGTCTGTGATTAATGGTGCATATGTATGTGATGATCTGTATGTTGTAGCCTGCGCTCGGATTCAAACCTTCACTGTCACTGATGAGTGACTACTAATTATGAGACTTAGTTTTATCGTTTGGTTATCGGTCCCTGTTCGCAGGGTGGTGCCCCGTTATTAATAATCATTAATAATTGTTATTCACATTAATAATTCTATTGATGTCAAGAATTCAGTTTCTTAAAGCTGATAACTCAAACACCAGCCCCTATTGATCCCAACAGATGCATATGTATGCGGTTCATGCCGGATGGAGATGTTACCCAGGTTGACGTTCATCACCCAGTGGGATCTACGGGGGACGAAGCTGAACCTAAGGGACTGCGTCTGCCAATGGGATGGACTCCGGCTGCTCCTCTGTGCGTCCTGCTCCCTACTCCAGCAGTGCGGACAAATGGTGCAGGCTGGCACTGCCGAGGGATGGCAGGTGAGAAAATTCCTTCGGCCAATACAAACCCTGGCACCCGCCTCCTGGGAGGAGGACGGGGCTGACGCTCCTGTTGACATGTTTCACGAGCAGCTTGGGGTACCATCTGCACCAACTATGAGCCAATCCGACGGTGCCCCGATGGACACAAGAGGAGGCCGTATTGACGGCCACAGGGGATCTTGGAAGGAGTCGGTGTCAAGGAACTGGCCACACAGCCCAGCTCAGGCCGAGGTTACCTACCCGCCCCTCGCTTTAGTACAAATCCCAGCGGCCTTCAGGGTTTACCGCGACCCAGACGCGCCAGGGTACACCCCCGTCGCAGCGGGCTTACCAGATTGCCGCTTAGAAATGGCAACGACCCAGGGCTGGATGGGGCCCTGGGAACTTACGTCCTGGCACCTGTTAATCGAGGATGTATTCTGCGATCCAACCGTGCCGATACATGAGCTCGCCCCTGTGCCCACTGAGGCTGGCGCACGAGGCACGAATCTTCTGTATAACATCACGGCTCTGGACGCGTTCAGCCACGCTGGTGCCAGAACGAAGGAAAAAAGTAAAATCTTCACGATCACCCCCGAGGGGTGGCGAAGAGACGGAGTTATGCAGATACCGGGCTCTTGGGCGGCCAGAGCAGAAACGCCCACCTGGCCAGAGCACATAATGCGCGTCATGGTGACGCTGAGAACCGTGATGGTCCCATTCGACGGCGTATACTCCATTGGGGTGGAGCTGACCAGAGCGGATGAGGTGGTGCCTCCTCCGGACCCACTCACAGATGCAAGGGGTTTAACCGCGTGGGCACGGAAGTCTTTCCGCAGACTGACGCGGGGAGGAAAAACTCGCAGTAACAGCGAATAGAGCCAGAGAAAGGGGAAAAACGGAACCTGATTGTTGACATGTCGCTGCCGAACCAACCACACCCAAGAGGACGCAAAAGAAGAAGAGCCTCTTCGTCGCTCC
Source organism: Lycodopsis pacificus (assembly GCA_028022725.1). Taxonomy (NCBI): domain Eukaryota; kingdom Metazoa; phylum Chordata; class Actinopteri; order Perciformes; family Zoarcidae; genus Lycodopsis; species Lycodopsis pacificus. Next base: position 2,088,921 of record CM051694.1, on the reverse strand, counting down.
GGCCGCCTAAAAGGCCATATCTTCTGTTACCAAATGAAAGAGTATATTTAGACAAACCCCTGAGAGATTTTGCATACAGGAAAGGATTTTGTGGATCCGGCGCTTATTTTTGCAGCAATGGCGAATATAAGCGCTCCCCAGACATACAGGAACCAGGGAAGGCGGATTTGCGGAGGTCTCTTCGTTCAGGCTGGGATCTCCAGTACGACAGAGCCTTGGTCAGGTGGACCTCTCCATGGCTGATGCAGCCGGTCCTCTGTTGTCCTGACATGTCTCCCTGGATTCTCAATACCACCAGCTTCGAGGTGAGCGGCAAGACGCTGAAGCTACGGTGGGGTCCTAACTATGCTGATTATCTGCAAGACGAATATGTTGACATTTGGCTGGGTGAGAATTTAATTTGGACAAACAGCCCAATCATGCAGCGCCGTACAGCTCTTCACGTGAAGAACAAAGAGCGCTGCGTCATTGAAAACCGCGACGTGCCGTTGCGCACGGTGTGTTACCGCCTGCCGAGCCTAGGCCCACCGAACCCAGATTCTGGCCTGCGCATGCGGGATTTGCCACCTACCAAGGCGCGCAATTGGATGCACGCGCAGGTTAATCGCTCAGATTTGTGGGCTAAAGTGACGGAGCTCCAGATGGAAGACGGGCAGCCATTATACGCCGCCCTTGCTCAAGTCCGGAACCTAGCCTACCCGCAAGACAAAGAGGGGTACGCTTGGCTGACTTTGGCTCCAGACCCGGACGGAGATTGCATTGGACCCCTCCCACGCCCCTTTTCGTTGGTCGTCACCTATTACAAATGGGTGTGGAGGGGGCTGGACCTCAGCATTGGCCGATACCCATCGGTACTATATCATCAGCTCCTGAAGGGTAGGATGGTCCAGAGTGACCCTGACTCTCCCCCGAGCAACAGCTCCAGCTACCACGATCTGCCGTCAGTGCTCGCACCACCTAGGCAGGACCTCACCTCACCATGGATCTCCCACCTCTACATGGGAGGGTTCAAGAATTTAGGCGCACCTTTACCCTAACGCCGGACTCATTGAAACAAAACGGCAAGCGACAGGAACAATCAAGTAAACGACTACGGACTGGAAAAAGGTTATGTTTTTGCGTAATGGCTAAAATGGTTGCAGTACTAACAGCCATACTGTGCCACTACGGTAGTGTCCCATGGGCCCTCACTCATGTAAGGGTGTCCTACACTACCACAAAGCGGTTCGACCAGACATGCTGGACGGTTGAACCTGGAACGATCATTCTCTCCCGCCACACTGAATCTCGGCACACCTTGCACCAGTCGGACGTTGAGGGTATGCCTGAAGCAGGCCGTCAAGTCCGAGAAGGGGGAGGGACAGTACCGAACCTGACTGCTACCATCCTCGCGTGGACGACCATCTGTGAACAGAAAAATGGAATCAACGCAACAGAGGAAGAAGTAGACTGGGCAGGGGAATTCCAGAGAGTAATAGAGAATTCGACATGGAAGGTGGAGGACGTATCTACGCAGGGCGTAGAGATGAGGATTACGATCATGATGAAGAAAGCAAAAGAAGAAAAAAGGGCACAGTGTAATTGGATCTACCCCGAAAATGGGGTCCCGGGCTGGTACTGTTCATGGGCATGTGTCTCATGGGCAGAGCAAGGGACCGAGGGATACTGGAAATCTGAAGTAACATACGCAGCGAGCCACCGCAATGATACTTGTTTGACGATTATGCCGGCAGACGGCATGTTCTGGGGACACTACAATCTCACCTGCGAGGCCACACCACCACGGCGTAAACCCCGGCGGTTTAGGGTGAAGCCACTAAGAAACACCACCATCGGCCAGCAGCACAACATCACCGGCCGAGCCGACAATGTCACACAGCAGGAAGAAGAGGTCGAGGAGGAAGTACGACCTACGACTCAGGAGGCCGAAGAATGGCAGCCGCCGCCGCCACAATTCAAGCCGCGTGACAATAATCAGAGAAACAGGAGCAGAAGGTGGATGAGGGAATGTGTGACGAAGAAACTCCCTCTACTGGATAAGTGTTTCTGGAGCGTGTTCTTTTATTGCGAAGGTCAGAATTACTTCGTAATAACCCCGGTTAACAAACCACAGTATCAGGCTCACAAGTTCATCTATCTACCCACACCTCAGGCCTGGCACGAAGAATGGCTCAACGACACCCTGCCCTGGATATGGATAACCCCGCTGACGCATTTCAAGGGAGCCTTCCAACAGGGATACTCCAGAGCCAGCTACGGCCTTTTGGGACCAAGGACGTCCGATATGTATGTACAAAAACTGCCGAAACCCGAGGATTTGATGACAGCCCCAAGAGGGGATTTCCAAAAAATTGACACTTGTGTGACCACTAGAATGTTTAACGCTCTGAATGGAACAGAGTATCTCGCAGACGGGGCCTCCCCGCGATGCACGCTCTGGCAAGAGTGGCAACGGGCTTGGGGGACCTGGCTGTATGACTGCACGGGCCTGACAAAGAATCAAACGATCAAAGGGACCCTGCAGGCATGGAAGGAGGCCCACACCAGGGATGATAGTGTAACCTGGTGGGGCCTACAGAAGGATGAGGTGTTAGAATGGGTGGTGCCATGTCTAACTCAAACCAAAAACTACTGGGTGAAGTATCAGTACTTGGCCACAGTGTACTCGAAAGACAGGGACATCTGGCCTGGGGCATGGAGCCGACCAGACCCATACATCAGTCCACGGCCCTGGAAGATGGTGTGCAACCAAGGAAACACGACCTGCAACATCAGCTTGGCTGGGGGGCATTGTGAGACCGTGCCCGGATGGGAATCCCATTGCCAGAAGCACTATGGGGCGGAATATGAAACCCATGTGCAAGAGGTAACCTGGAAGAAGGGACAAGACAGGAAATGGAGACGATCCGGGCCACTGACCGGCAGCTGTACCAACTTGATCCTGGGCTATCGCATGAAAAACAGAGTAAATGTGAACGGCCAAATAATCCCCCCAGTAACAGAACCTACAGTGTTCCTAGCTGAGGGCCACGCCTTCAGGAAGAGCCTTTGTGAGGGTAAAGAAGACCAAGGCTTTGGGTGGGTAGGATCGAACCGCCTGTATGGGAACGGAACGTGCTATTCACCAGAAGAACACTGGCTAAGTTGTGGGAGCGGCCGACGAGAACACGAGTGCAGTTGGATCGAACTAACGGGAGCCTCCATGGTCGGGACCGCAACAATTGTTGTGGAGGAATTGGCAGGAAAGATTGGAGAAGGATTCACGGTCGTGAGGGGCTGGATGGGGACTTTGTTCTCCTGGCTTTGGCCCTATTTGTTGATGGTTGTGGGAACTTTGATCCTGGGCATAATAGTATGTGCCGCCATTAAGGGCGGGGTAGCAGCTGCTGTTGCCTCGTGCTTCAAGGGGAAGTCAAGGAAGAAAGGGGAAGTAAAGGAGAGACTCCTCCCTCGAAGAAGGGAGGGGCATACGCACCTATAAAGGGTGAACCACTGGAGCGCCATAGCCATTGCAGACCCGGAACCTCAACCAAGTGCCTCAAACTAACAGATAGAAAGAAAAGAAACCTTAGACAGCCAAGATGACCGCAGCCAACGATACCACCACCACCGAACCTCCAGAAATGACCACATTCGGGGTGAGTGTAACAGACGCATTCCTGAACTCCTCTGAAGCAGCACCCATTTGCGTGCCAGTGATCCGATTAACCAGCTTGGACTTTTGGGTCCTCGAAATCATATGGTTCTTCTACTGTTGCATGGGCAAATGGTCCCTAGACCAGCCGCTAAGAATAATGGCCCTAGTTGTAGGGTTACTGAAAGCAGTGATTGAAAACATCTATCGAGGATCAATGTGGCTCACCCTGTCCTGGTTCGCAACTTACCTCCTGGGAAGAATCAACATCGACTCCACCCGCTGTGGACTAGTGAAGGGAGGAATGGTGGTCCTCTGGTTGGGAATCGACGTCGCTGCAATTTTCTACAAACCACTGAAGATGGTGTCGGCAATCGTCGAGGCCATAATAGCAGTTGCAGCGCTGGCGTACCTCGTGATCATGACCATGGCTATGAAGGAAAGAGGAAGAGGGCGTTGGCTCCACAAGATCGGCGCCATTGCTCTTTGGGGCCTAGGTTGGGGCGTGACTGTCGCCATCTACTGGGCGGGTTCCGAATCATCAATCGGGATAGCAGCCTGGCTCATGATGTATGAGCCCCTGTTTCCAAGAAAAGTCGGAGCCGCAAGCCCAGGCTTCACACCCCCTCCGATGGTGTTGGCTTCTCCGTGGCTGCATTCCCTGGCTGAAAGGCGCTCCAAGAAGCGCTTCAATACTGCGAGGGGGCCTTAGAAAGAATGAGAATAAGACCACCCCCAGCTAGCTAGCTTTGCTTGTAAAAACGCGCTCAAATGTAATAATTAATGAAGTCTTTGTGTTCAACATCATTCCAGGAGGATGCCCGCTGTATCTGCTGTGGAATCCTCACGGATCAGATATTGCACCTATGGGAGGTAACCCCTGCCCTCTGGTGCACCCAGTGCTATCTGGGACATTTCCTAATAGGAGCAGCCAGCGGCATCTTCTGCAAGGGAAGTATCCCTTATATACCTGCAATGAACGTGATCGACTGTATGGAGGTAGAAACGAAGGCAAGAGTAGTGTGGAATTCTGCTGAGAGAGCTGTACCTGAAGTCCTCCTCTACCGTAATGGGATGTACTGCCCAGTATACGCTAAGCTCTGGGAATACCCAGACGGCACCCGGGTGTCCACCACCCATCTCACTGATGGCCGCTTTGTCGTCATTGGGCCACACCTGCCAGCTGTGCTGTACCGCTCACCGACTCCAGAGGAAGACAACGATGCAGCAAGCATCATGGGTGTGGAACACCGCGACATGGCCAGCCAGACGGAGACCGCAGGGATAGTACCAAACCTGATGGGGATGTGGGGCTACGATGAGGAATGCGGAGAGCTGGTGGAGGTTATCCCTGAGGGACTGACGGGATATCGTGAGTCCGACGACGATGCATCAACCAGCCCGGTTCCAACCCCTGCCTCACTCTCTCCTAACACCATACTGGACCAGAATGTGTTGGCCTTCGCTCTAAGCATGGACGAGCAGCTGAGGGACGCCGCAGAAGACGACGCCTTCCTGAGTTTCCAACCACCAGACTTGGACGGCCTGGTGGTGATCGACAGCTGGGAGTCGGGATCGGGGCCCTCTTCACCGGAGTATGACGTGCTCGTCATCACAGCCGAAGGCTACGACGAGTTCCTGGAGGACTACATCGAATATGACAAGGCAGCCTGAGACCTCAAGAAGGGGGTGTCAAAAAGAGTTGAGATCCCAGAGAAAGCTGCCTTAATTGCCACATACAGATCAGAGGGGAAGGTTAGAAAAAGGAAGACATAAAGAATATACTCAGAAATCAATAGATAAAATGTAACCAAACGATAAAGTTTATAATCATGACTAATAACAAATGTTTAATGCATAGAGTGATTTAACAAATGTAAAACTGATTATAACAATGAACTGTGGTGAACTGTGTTGAGAAGTAACAAGGGTATGTGTTAGGACATGTTTTAGGGAAATGAGATCATATAGGAGTTGTCCGGAAAATGAGATCAGCACCAGATGTTCGGGCGGGGATCCGCGATGCTTCGGACTCTGTTGCAAGAAGAAGGGGCGAAGGGAAATAAGGTTCTTTCCAAGCATACGCACGCACCCAGAGGGGTGGGGGCCCAAGACTGAAGGGAGATCTGGTACTTTTCCAGGCATAAGCGCACACCCAAAAGGGTGGGATAAAGATCATGTGTTCAGAATAGGAGGAGGGGGGAACATATAGCCCAAATCGACAATATAAGGAGACGTCTGCGATACGCAGGCTGGGATTCTACGCGGGAGCCGACCAAGCGCTCCGAGGAAGAAGATACGGACGATTGCGCAACAGAAGTATTTGAGGACTCCGTCTCTGCTCACGAAAAGAAAAGATAACCGTTCGTGGACAAGGATTACAAGACGGAGAATTTCCCTCTCCCCACTGCTTGACTTTACCAACTGAACAACGGAAGAACACGGCAGCCCTAGAAAGACTTTGTACTGAGCCTTGAGGGTTGCTGATCGAACTCCGCTGTGCGAGCAGGAGGAATCCGAGGGTCCGGCCGGACCCTCGTTCCTAACACCTCCAAAAGAACTTTTCCATCGGACCTTTGAAATCCAGCTCCGACCGAGACGACGCGTCAACCTAACCCAATGAGTATAATCTAACGAAGAAAATTTAATTACGAATCAAGTGTAGTAACGATTTTTATTATGTGAGCTGTAGCCTGAATCCCTGCTAACAAAATATATATATACATCCTGCAATAAATATCTAATCTGCATTTAAAGTGAAACTCTCAAGTGCATTCATTTGCTTAAAGTGGTAAATGTTCCTCATGGCAAGTAAAAAGTTAAGTCTATTGTATGTCTTACAACTGAGTTCTGAAAGGTTATCCTCGTGACCGAATCCACTTAACAACCCCTTACGGTTTTAGAAGCGATCCTAGCCGTTAAAACCTAACCTGGCAATTTACCAAGAGCACGGATCCATAAGAGGAAAGCTGCCATAACCGACGCGACTGGTGGGAGCGCCCGGGGCCTGGGTGGTCCCTCGGCCGAGCGCGCACCGACCGGAGGAAGCAGGGTAGACGTCGGGAGTAACGGCAGTTAGCGGAAGCCAGGCGAGTTTCCTCGCAAGAACACCAGCTCGGAAATCTTTTAATAGAGAGCTGAGTCAGTAGGTAGCCCCGTATCGGGCCAGAGAACCCCAGGATCTAACACCAGACATGAAAACATCAGCAGAGAAATGGACAGTCTTACTTTGGACTCTTCTGGTCCCACTGGCTGTCTGCAGTCCACCTCTGGTTCTGGATCTGGACATCAGCTCCTCCTCAGAATCATGACTTCTCTTCTTCTTGTTCTGTCTGTCCATAGAATCATCATCCCTCTTCCTCTTCTCTCTGTAAAGACATTTCTTTAGAACTAGAATGATTTGTTGGTTGTTAAAACATCCAGATGTGGACTAAAGTGTGTAGAAGCTCAGATGTTCACAGAGAACGGTTAAAGTGTTACTTTTCTCTTTGAATTTGGACAGACTGTTTTCAACTTCTGGAGCAAGTTGAAAGCAAGCTGAACTTCTGACTCACCCAGAACGTGATAGGTATTTTATTCTTGCTTTAACTAAGTTGTCTTTATAGCTGTACTTAGGCTTGCCTCAGTGGTGATTGGACTGAGTTTCTGCCTGTCTGAGGAGGTGTGATTTAGTCTCAGCTGCTGAATAGCATGCTGATTGCAAGGGAGGAGCCTGCACTCCTGGCAGACAATCAGTAGGTTGCTGTCCTTAAGCACTTCTGTAGGTTGGAAGCGTCAGCTTCAAGCGTCTGGCGAACAAAGGCAACATGGCGACTTTTTCAAGCCCGACTTCGTCAAGCTAAGACTTCTCGAACGTGTAGTTACCTCATTTTTATCTTTCAAACCATGTGTTTGCATCCGATTTCGGTCCTCTCCTCTTCTCTGTGGTCACTTAGACGTTGGGCCCCTCCCAGGTGCCGTGACCCCGCTAACCTCATTTATCCTACTCTCTCGGCTCATGTTGAGCGAGTGGTAGCGGGGGGGGGGGCTCTGGAATTGCCAGTCGGCAGTGCCGAAAGCTGAGTTTATCTCGGGCTACGCTTCCTTGCTCTCTCTCAGCTTTCTTGCTCTAACTGAGACCTGGATCACGCCAGAAAATACCACCACACCTGCAGCTCTGTCAGAAGTGTACTCGTTTTCTCACACTCCAGAGCTGCGAGGCGGGGTGGTGGTACTGGCCTGCTACTCTCCCCAAAACGGAAATACACTGTTGTCTCGGTTCCTCAGTTCTCCCAGTCCTCTTTCGAATTTCATGCGGTTACTGTCACTTTTCCGGTCAAGCTCACCATTGCTGTTGTGTATCGCCCACCGGGGCCTCTTGGTGAGTTCTTGGAAGATCTCGACACATTAGTCTCGCACTTCCATGGTGATGGCTCCGCACTCATCCTGCTCGGAGACTTTAACATCCAGACTGATGAGTCAGAACCGCTTCTTTCCTTCCTCTCCTCCTTTGACCTTTTCCACTCTTCTCCTCCCACCCACAAGGCCGGCAACCAGCTGGATCTTATCTTCACTAGACACTGTTCTACTGCTAACCTCTCCGTCACTCCCCTCCAGCTCTCTGACCACTTTTTCATGTCTTACTCCCTCTCCCTCTCCTCTCCCCCCGTACTTCCACCACCTACCCACATGGTTTCTACCCGTAGTCATCTCCGCTCCCTCTCCCCGGCTGATCTTTCCTCTTCTGTTACCTCTGCTCTTCCTGACCCTGAATCCTTCTCTCTGCTATCCCCTGATATTGCTACTGATCTTCTCCTCTCCACCCTTTCCTCTTCTTTGGACAACCTCTGTCCCTTCACCTCCAAGCCGGCATGGCCAATCCCACCTGCCCCATGGCTGTCGGACTCAGTGCGTACTGACAGACGGAGCCTAAGAGAGGCTGAGTGTAAATGGAGAAAAGGCAAACTCCCGGGAGACCTTAACTTCCAAGCTCTTCTTTCCACTGCTCTTTCTACTGCTAAAGCTGCCTTCTTTCGCTCCAAAATCCTAACCTCTGCTTCCAATCCTAAAAAACTCTTCAAAACTTTCTCTTCACTCCTCCAACCCCCACCCCCTCCTCCTACTTCCTCCCTTTTCCCTGACGATTTCGCCAACTTCTTTGACAAGAAGGTAAACGATATCAGATCCTCCTTCTCTCAGCCCCCCGTTCCCTGTCCACCCTCTCCCTCTCTACCCTCTCCAACTCTTCCCCCACAGCTCTCCCTCCCCTCTGGATGCCCCATCTTACCCTATCTTGCTCCCCTCTCCCCCAACGAGGTCCTCAACCTTGTTACATCTAACCGCCCCACCACGTGATCCCTTGACCCGATCCCCTCCCCTCTTTTTCAGTCTATTACGACTGAACTCCTTCCTTTCCTCACCCACCTCATCAACACATCTCTTGTTTCAGGATGCTTTCCCACAGCTTTCAAGACTGCTAGAGTCACCCCCCTTCTGAAGAAACCATCACTTGACCCCTCTGATGTCAAGAACTTCAGACCGGTTTCTCTTCTACCCTTTCTTTCCAAAACACTTGAACGTGCTGTCTTTACTCAACTATCCTCCTATCTCCACCAAAACAACCTCTTGGACCCCCACCAGTCCGGGTTCAAAGTGGGTCACTCGACTGAGACAGCCCTCCTTGCGGTGACTGAGTCGCTTCACGCAGCGAGAGCTAACTCTCTCTCCTCTGTCCCGATTCTCCTGGACCTGTCTGCGGCATTTGACACTGTTAACCACCAGATCCTCCGATCCACCCTCGAGGGGATGGGCGTCTCAGGCTCTGCACTCTCCCTGTTTGCATCCTACCTGACAAGTCGATCCTACCAGGTGACATGGATGGGGGCCGTGTCGGAACCATGCATGCTGACTACGGGGGTTCCACAAGGCTCAGTCCTGGGCCCCCTTCTCTTCTCACTCTACACAACATCTCTGGGTTCTGTTATTCACTCGCATGACTTCTCTTACCATGGTTATGCCGATGACACCCAGCTTGTCTTGTCATTTCCCCCCGTTGACACTCAAGTGGAGGCACACATTGCTGCATGCTTGGCTGATATCTCGAAGTGGATGACGACACACCACCTCAAGCTCAACCTGGACAAAACTGAGCTACTGTTCCTCCCGGGGAAGGGTTGCCCGCACCGAGACCTGTCAATCACCATTGATGATACCGTGGTGACGCCAACTCGAACTGCGAGGAACCTGGGTGTGACCCTGGACGACCAACTGTCGTTCTCAGCAAACATTGCATCGGTTACACGCTCCTGCAGATTCCTGCTCAACAACATCAGGAGGATTCGCCCCTTCCTCACTGATGAGACGGTGCAGGTGCTCATCCAGGCTCTTGTCATCTCTCGCCTGGACTACTGCAACTCACTACTTGCCGGAGCCCCGGCGTCGGCCATCAGACCTCTGGAGCTTGTCCAGAAAGCTGCAGCTCGCCTGGTGTTCAATCGCCCCAAGTTCTCCCACACAACTTCCCTTATCCGTTCTCTACACTGGCTACCTGTAAGAGCCCGCATCCAGTTTAAGACTCTGGTGCTAGCCTACAGGGCAGTGAAAGGAACAGCTCCTTCCTATCTCCAGGCCATGGTCAAGCCCTACACCCCCACCCGACCTCTTCGCTCTGCTACCTCGGGGCGATTGGTTGCCCCGTCGCTCAGAGGTCCCTGCGGCCGATCGACCCGGTCGCGGCTGTTTTCTGTCCTGGCCCCTCAGTGGTGGAATGAACTCCCCACTGACGTCAGGACAGCAGAGTCGCTGCCCATCTTTCGGCGCAGGCTGAAAACTCACCTCTTCAAGAAGGCCTACCCTTAGCCTTCCGCTTAGCACTTGCTTAGCATCTATTGTATTCATAGTAGCTTATTGCACTTATCATTTTCATATTAGTTTGTGGCACTTACTGCATTCGTTTGTTAATGCACTGTACGTTGGCGCTGGTGTATGCTCTTAGATGCTTGCTTCAGGAAAGGACATGCACTTATTACTTCTGGTGACTAGTTGTTCTCTCGAAAACCGATGTTGAATACACTTATTGTAAGTCGCTTTGGATAAAAGCGTCTGCTAAATGACTAATGTAATGTAATGAATTCAGCGTTCAGTCTGTAATGAAAATGTTCTTTGATTTCAACTCTCCTGCTTTCATGAACTCTAATCAGCTGCTTTTCCTATCAGGCTGTCTGATGAAACATTGAGTGATCTGTCTGTAGTTTGTTTAGAACTAACTCAACACTTCCTGCAGCTCCTTCACAGTAAAATTCCTCCATTAGAGAGAGCTGATCATGTCCTTTACTGTGTCTGTGATCAGCTCAGCTTGAGTTAGTTGTGTTTGAACTGAGGTTAGAAGAGGTCTACATGTTGTGGTGGATCAACAGTCGAACACACAGCATGTAACAGTGGAGTCTCAGGTTCAAGTCTACACACTTTCCTTCTTCATCTCTGTTTTCTGTCACTTTCTACTGTCAACTATCAAATGAAGGATCAATTCAGGCATCATGAAGACAGAAGAGGTCCAAATGTACAGTTGACCATTTCCTGTCTTGTTTCTGTCAGCAGAGAACTTTGACATCAGTTGTGCTCATGATGTTAGTTCTAGACCTTCAGGATCAATAGATGGAGGAGAGAGTCTGAACTCAAAGGTCCACTTACTGAAGATTTAAAGCTTCACACTGAAAGCTCTGGATCTGTAGGAAGTGAACCTTTCAGCTTCATCTCATGAAAATATAATATACATCTTTGAGCAGAACATTTAGTCTTCATCCTCAATGCATCATCTTCATCAGGTCAGCTCACAGTAACAACAGTCTCTTACTGTGTGTCTAAGGGTCCAGGTTCATCACTGAAGGCTGGAGGAAGATCTTTGGACCGATCACTCTTCATAGACAGACAGATGGATCCTGGAGACTCTGCTCTCTGTCTGGACTGAACTCTGCAAACATCAAGATGATTTTATTCAGAATGAATCTTTGAGAACAACAAAGACATGAACGTAGATCTGAATACACAAACTACTGTTACTGCAGATATTTAGAAGCTTTTAAAGTTTGTATTCGTCCTCTTAGATTACATCACAGCTTCTCTAGGTGACTGACAGCTGTCACTGATACTAAGAGGAAGAAGCTCAAACTCAACTCAAAACCTCTAAATCTACAGAACACATTGTCAGAGGTACAGGAAGTGAACAGGACTCATATGAATGAGTTAGTAGAAGTTCTCTTACTGTGTGTCTGAGGGTCCAGGTTCTTTACTGAAGAACAGAGGTTCACGTCTGGACCGATCACTCTTCATAGACAGACAGCCGGAGACTAGAGACTCTGCTCTGTCCTCTTCCTCCTCACAACCACTCATCTTCTGATCTGAAGTCAGTCTGAGAGTAAAACAATAACGTTAGGCTCGTTGGAGACGAGTCAGTCCTGATCAGAATCAATCACAATGCATGCTGGGTAGATTTGTGTCCAACTTGATCCTGACTTGCTCTGAAGTCAGTAACACGTGGTCAACGATGACCTCACGAGGTTGAGGCGCCGCAGTTGCTTTTCACCGACTGCATGACCCCAATGCATGATGGGAAGTGTCTGGCTGTCGTAGATTTGACAAAAAACAGCATTGTTTCTGTGTAATTGTAATATTTAATCGAATGTTGTCTTTCAGTCTCATGTTGTGCAACGAAGGTTTAATCTAGAACCAGGACGGATACAATCCAGATACACACACATTTAGATGAACCCAAACGAGGTCTGCAAATTACAAATCGCCTACAGATCTAATAGGAAGTAACTGTTTCTTTGAGTTCCTGTTTATTCTTTGAAGGCGGATGAAAACTGTCCGACTTCATCGCAGTGTTTGTTCAACGTCTCCTGCTGCTGCTGCTCTCGTCTACTTTACAGGAGAGAAGCAGCTCATCTAGAATGAGCCGACTGACTGTAACACACACACACACACACACACACTCTAACATGTGTGTCCTCTACACAGTCCACAGGGAGGAAAGTGACTCACACACTGTGACAGTAAAACAATCAGATGTTGGAGTAACACTCACCCTGCCTCAGCCTTCAGCTTCTCTCCTCTGTGACTCAAAATGGAGTCTGAACTTTGTGATGAACACATCAGGGTTCCCTCCCTGTTCTCATGTACCTGGATCACCTGATCACTGTAGCTCCGCCCCTCTTCATTTACAGGAAATCAGGTGAGTTCCTGTAGAAGTGTGTGGGTGTGGTTGTGAGCTCACGCAGATCCTCTTTGTTGATGATGTGTTTATGAGCGTCTCTCTCGGCTTGAACACGTTGAATTAAAATGAGTTCTGGTCAAAATGTTGCTGCATTATCTTTATGTTTAAATCATGAACATGAATCTATAAGAGCTTTCTGTGTGAAGGTTTCTGTTCCAGACTGTGAGGAACAACAATACAGTTGAACATCAGCTGCTTCTTATTCCTCTGGATCTGGAGCTTTCTGTGTGACAGGAGGACGTGGGTTAAGGTGAACCACCTTTCATCTGACCCTAGACCCTCAGGAGCCCCCAGGTCTGGGTCCTGACCCTCAGGAGCCCCCCAGGTCTGGGTCCTGTCCCCCTGACTCATGTCCCTTTACACAAACAGTTTGCCATCCTGAAGGACTCTGATGATCCATAATAGGTCTCCTATCCAAACACAAGGAGCTCAGTTAGTGGAGCAGGAAGCCCAAACAGTCACTTGGTGGCACCACAACAACCTCCTGCTCAACACATCCAACATGCATCCAGATCCAGAAGAAGTCTCAGCTGTAGAACCGTTCACCTGTGGACCTGTGGACAAGATGTGGGAACTGTTTCCTGAGTTGTAACTCTTTTTAATCATCCGAAGAAAGACGGTGGACAGAAATTAAACATCTCCTTGTTCAGTCTGTACATGAAGCTGCATCTTTATTACATTAGTCTTATTAGTTATATGTGTTTCTGTTGATGTTTCACATCCTATAAAACTGGTTACAAACATCTTCATCAACAGACAGAATATGTTTCCAGATGTTCAGGAGAGTCTGTGGACTCTGGAAACACCTTCAGGACAGATGGAGGTGCTGCTGCTGAAGGACTTCCTGCCTCTTCTTTTAAAGATTGTAGGATATTTATTAGTCACACAGTTGTCTGCTTAGTTCAGACTCTAACTTAACGGTAAGACATGAGAGGCACAAACGTGACTCTAAAACATACTAGAATATACCCCTTCACTTACTGCAACATGTGAACATGCAGTTTACTCTCCCTGCTCATGAATACTGTGACTTATGTATTGTGTTCTATGTTTTACTGAGGTGTTACTCATCCGGACTCTTATTTTACAAGCCAGGCCCCTGGAAGTCTCCTCGCGGTAGCCGTAGCTGTGATGCTAACAGGTGTGAAGATGTCAGCTTCGTTCGGACTGTTGAAACGCTGTTTGTCGGCTCTCTATCCGATTGGTTTCCGTTCACAGCTGCGGAGGAATCACCCGGTGAGATGTCCGGTGGGAGGACGGCGGCTGTCACATACACGAGCAGGTAATCGGTCAGAATAGAGCTAGCTCCGGAGCTAAAACTAGCCGGCTAACATTAGCCACCAAGTCCCGTTAGCCTCCAAAATAAAGCAGTTACTCTCTGAAAAATGACGTCATTAAGTGAGTTTTAAAATTATTTTTAAATTATTGATTTCTTCAGATCAAAGTCCAATAAAATGATTGTTTAATCAGAAACTTTTTTTAATATTCTATCGGATGTTTCTGGATTAATATTCCTGCTGCATTAATGTGTGTTTATCTACATCAATGAATCATATTCTATAACAATTATATTCTACATGTGTATAATGATCTCAGTAGCATCAGTTCAGGGACAGATGTGTATTAATGCTTAATGAACCAATGAATACATCTCTATGTGTTGACAGCAGCACAGCGTGGGCCACTAGAGGGCGTCAGAGTGTTGGACTTGACCAGGTGAGCGTCCGTGTGAAAGCTGCCGTAACGTTCAGGTGAACCCGTCTCACTGTCCAACATGTCTGTCTGCAGAGTTCTGGCGGCCCCTTTGCCACCATGATCCTGGGGGACCTGGGAGCCGAGGTCATCAAGGTGGAGCGACCGGGTGAGTCAGAGTACAACCCCCGCCCCCCTCCCCAAAGGATTGTGGGATTGTTGTGTGAGTGTGTGTGTTTCGTTGAACAGGTGCAGGCGATGACACCAGAGCTTGGGGCCCCCCGTTTGTCGGAGCAGAGAGCGCCTACTTCCTCAGCGTCAACAGAAACAAGAAAGTGAGTGTGAAGAGAAAATCAATCTCATCATCTCAACTTACGGCGGTGAAGGGGCCCCATGTCGGTGTCTGTGTGTACGGAGGTGAAGGGGCCCCATGAGGGTGTCTCTGTGTACGGAGGTGAAGGGGCCCCATGTCGGTGTCTGTGTACGGAGGTGCAGGGGCCCCATGTCGGTGTCTGTGTACGGAGGTGAAGGGGCCCCATGAGGGTGTCTGTGTGTACGGAGGTGAAGGGGCCCCATGTTGGTGTCTGTGTGTACGGAGGTGAAGGGGCCCCATGAGGCTGTCTGTGTGTACGGAGGTGAAGGGGCCCCATGTCGGTGTCTGTGTACGGATTCACTACCCATCACCCTCTGCTGGCTGTTAAATTTTGTTTCACGATAGTCACATGCTCGCCCACTGACCAATCACAGCACACTCTGCACCTCGCGGCAAAGCTACACACGGACACACTAAGCAGCACGTAATGCTGACGTCATTATAGGCCGGCGCGCAGGCTCTGATAGTCAAAGAACATGCCCAACATGTCAAACTAAAGATCTGATTGGTTGAACACTATGACAATCAACAATATCGTCCCCATGTACTTTAATCTGCACATGGATGCAGGTGAGATTCTGCAGGCCTCTGGCTCTCTTCTTACCTAGAGACACAGAGGTGAGATCTGATTGGATAAAAGCTCTACTTAAAACAAGCTGCACTGGAAGCAGAGCAACTGAGGAAGACAGTAGCTGTGCAATGAGAAAATAAGATAATGGGAACATTTTTTTATAAATTATAATACATGTAGTGTATTTAAGAAAAATTATTAAATTATAAAATAGATAACTTTGTGATTCTGTTTAGGCCAGCAGAGAAGGCCTTGCAGGCCCTGACGGCCCACCACTGAGCAGATCACAGATATCGGACCAGGTCGTTCAAGGTTTTAAAATTGAGCAGTAAAATCTTAATTATTCTTAATTTAACATCAATTCTAAAACTCACAGGAAACCAGTGAATGGCAGCAAGGATTGGTGTGATGTGGTCACAGCATTCTGTATCAATTTTAGTCTTTGAATGTTTCGCCTGGTGATACCAGAATAAAGTGCATTCCAGTAGTTGAGGAGATAAAAGCATGAAAGACTCTCTCCGGGTCTGCAGGTGAAAGGAGACCTGGTTTTGCTAAACTGTCTCAATTGAGCAAAGCAGATCTGCACAACTTTGCCCACCTGAGCATCAGAAGTCAATTCAGAGTCAAAAATAACACCTAGCTGCAGGCTTCAGCCGACCATTATTAGATGAGGCGCCCAGACTTGAGGAGAGATCATTAATGCTGATGGCGATCGCTCCTCAAGTCTGGGTGCGTTAATGCCGGTGATGGGGCCAGCAGGGGTAATTATAACTACTTTGCATTTGGACTCATTTAGTTCCAGAAAATCTGCATGATACACGAAACAGTGCTGGAGCCAGGCTTAATCGGGATGTACAACTGGGTATCATCTGCGTAGCTGGAGGAGAGGGCCTGGTGTTATTGGCTGGTTGGGGCAGAGGGCCCTGTGTTACTGAAAGAGAGGGCCTGGTGTTATTGGTTGGTTGGAGGAGAGGGCCTGGTGTTATTGGCTGGTTGGGGCAGAGGGCCCTGTGTTACTGAAATAGAGGGCCTGGTGTTATTGGTTGGTTGAAGGAGAGGGCCTGGTGTTATTGGCTGGTTGGGGCAGAGGGCCCTGTGTTACTGAAAGAGAGGGTCTGATGTTATTGGCTGGCTGGAGAACAAAGACTGGTGTTAGATTACCACTGTACTCAATATTCCACCTCTGTTATCCTTGGAGTCAATCTCTAAATTGTAGAGGTGTAACAATACGCGTATTCGTATTGAACCGTTCGGTACGAGGCTCATGGTTCGGCGTGGCCAGTCAGAAGCCAGGCGAGTTTCCTCGCAAGAACACCAGCTCGGAAATCTTTTAATAGAGAGCTGAGTCAGTAGGTAGCCCCGTATCGGGCCAAAGAACCCCAGGATCTAACACGTGGCGCCCAACGTGGGGCAGAACCCCAGCAGCCAAGAGAGGCTGCCGTTCGTGTACGAAATACCTGAGAAGGAGGCGAGAATTGGGTAGAAAGTAAGGCTGCCCAAGCCTCAAAGAAGTCCGATTGCGAGACATCCACGAATCGAAGCTGTGTGTGGTATTTACAAGCCAGCACAGGAGAACTGCAGGCGACGGAGGAGCATCGACCAGAAAAATCCGACCTGTAGAGGGGCCAGAGCCTGACCCCATCCCTTACTCAACGCGCGACGAGAGGCTTTGGGAGGACGGCGACTCGAGACAACAAAGACAAAGACAAAGTCCAAGATGCAAGAGTAGCAGAACGGACCAGACGTTCCAGGGACCGGCCGGCAGACTGAGGCGACCCAGCGGGACGAGCCAGCGGCCCCGATGAAGGAATCGCCACCGGACGGCAGCGAGGACCAGAGGGACGACGCGGCAGAACGAGCGGCATCGGGAGAACCGACACCGGATAAAGACAACAGAGGCAACGTCCAACATCAGGTCATCCTGTACGGAAGAGGATGGACCACCTGGGACGCTGCCATCCAACAACACCTAACCGACCTACATCAAGAAGAAAGTAGGGCGTTGGTTAAAGGAGAAGTAGAACAGCAGTGCAAAGAGAAGGGTGAAAAGAGCTAGAGTCATAACTGATAGTTATTACTGTGCTCAGGCCCTTAACGAAGACCTGTCCATATGGGAGGAAAATGGGTTTGAGAGCGCTAAAAGTTAAAAAGTGGCTCATCAAGACCTATGGAGAAAAATAGCCGAATTACGGCTAAGCATGGAGCTCAAAGTGGTGCACCAGAGGGCCCACACGCGAGAAGGAACTCATTGGCAAGGAAACGAAGAAGTGGATCGTTTCGTCCAGATGAGACAAGTTGTCTTTGTTGGGATCGAGAAGTGGGAAGAATTGCCCAAAGGAAGGGTAGTCCCAGAAGAGAGCGTGGAGGAGGTGGTGCAGGCGGTGCATGGCGCACTAGGATATGCAGGCACCGTTCCAACGCAAAGGGAACTGGGAAAGCAGCGACTCTGGATTCCTGAAAAAGAAGTCCGCAGAATCCTAAAAGACTGTGAGTTGTGTGGTCGATACAATGCAGGAAGGAGAGGACAAAGGGTGGGAGGACTCACCATTAAAAGTACCGTACCCTGGGGCTCTATCTGCATGGATGTGGCAGGACCCCTTGGGGTACCAGGGAAGAGCGGAGAAAAGTACCTGTTGGTGCTCGTGGAGTCAAAGCAGCCAAAGCCAAGTACGATAAATCCGACATAGTAGTCAAGATATTGGACAGCAATACTGTTCAACTCAAGAAAAGAGGAATCCAAGGAGTAGGGCAGCTGAAGCCAGTTCCGTACTAGGAGAAACCAGGAACTCAAGAATGGCCACCAACATACAAGATTTACCTCCCTACGTCAGAGTGGCCAATGTCAAAGGGGTGGTTACCATGAGAAGGAGTGCTACGGGGCTCTGGGCAGGAAGAGCCCTGAGGAAGTTGGGTTACGCAAGGAAGTGATTTCTCTCCGGAGAAAAAGAAGTGTTGCAATGGAGAGAAGTTAAGAATGCCTGTGTGGTCTGCCTGCTGCCGACCACCCTAGCCATTGCATGGCAGGGACCCGGAGACCAGAAACCACGCCGGGTCACAGGAAAAAGAAGAGAATTTAACCGAATGCACCATAAACCAGTGAAGGTTATGGATGCATGCATATGCGGTACATGCCGTGTGGAGAAGTTAACAAGGTTAACCTTCATCACCTAGTGGTGATCGACAGCTGAGAGCGGGCATCAGGACCGTCTTCACCAGAGGATGACGTGCTCGTCATCACTGCCCCGGCCGATGAAAACTTCCTGTGAGATTCCTACTAGCTAAGGCGAGGCAGCCTGTGACCTCAAGAAGGGGGTGTCAAATAGAGTTGAGCTCCCAGGGAAGCTGCCTTAAATGAGGGAATACATGTTCGGTATGTAAATTAGGCTAAAGGGACATAAAGCGTATAATTATAGTTTAACGGATGAAATCGAATAATCATTTTAAAGCAAGCGTGTATTCCATAACAAATGTAAAGCGATTTTAACAAATATAAACCTGATAATAATAATAATAATAATATGTGTATCTGAGTATAGTGCAGACTGTTTGTGTTGAAAGTACAAAGAAAGCGGAAGTAAGCAGGGTGTTGGCTTCAAGGGATGGGGAAATAACGGCGGTTGAGAAGAGAAGACACAAAGCATAATAATGATGAAGGATGAGATCAATAATCATTTTATAAGCAAATCTGTACTAAGCAAAGTGATTAACAACTGTAACTGTGATTATGATAACTAATCTGTGTTAGAAATGTGTGAGTGTAGGAAAAGGGGAAGTACAACAGATGTTGAACACCCAGACACACGCGCAGGGCTTGATTGTGTAAGCGCCCAGACAGGGAAGTTGGGGTGATTACCTCATGCACACACACAAAAGTTAGGTACTTTTCGAAGCACATGCACCAAATGAATGATGTCATGTTAATCATGTGCTGAGGGAGGACGTGTTGGGGAAGAGGGGGGAGAGACGGGAGAGGCAGCCCAAAAGTGTTATAAAATAAGTAACTTGAAAACAGCAAGACGGGATTTCTACGCGGGAGCCGACCAAGTGCTCCGAGGAAGAAGATACGGACGATTTCGCGACAGAAGTATTCGAGGACTTCGTCTCCGCTCACGAAAAGAAAAGATCGCCTTTCGTGGACAAAGATTGAAAGACGGAGAGTTTCCCTCTCCCCACTGCTTGACTTTACCAACTGAACAACGGAAGAACACGGCAGCCCTAGAAAGACTTTGTACTGAGCCTTGAGGACTGCTGATCGAACTCCGCTGTGCGAGCAGGAGGAATCCGAGGGTCTGGCCAGACCCTCGTTCCTAACACCTCCAAAAGAACTTTTCCATCGGACCTTTGAAATCCAGCTCCGACCGAGACGACGCGTCAACCTAACCCAATGAGTATAATCTAAGAAGAAAATTAAATTACGAATCAAGTGTAGGAACAATTTTTATTATGTGAGCTGTAGCCTGACCCTTGCTAACAATATATAAATATAACCTGCAATAAATATCTAATCTGCATTTAAAGTAAAACTCTCAAGTGCATTCATTTGCTTAAAGTGGTAAATGTTCCTCGTGGCAAGTAAAAAGTTAAATCTATTGTATGTCCAACAACTGAGTTCTGAAAGGTTATCCTAGTGACCGAATCCACTTAACAACCCCTTACGGTTTTAGAAGTGATCCTAGCCGTTAAAACCTAACCTGGCAATTTACCAAGAGCACGGATCCATAAGAGGAAAGCTGCCATAACCGACGCGACTGGTGGGAGCGCCCGGGGCCTGGGTGGTCCCTCGGCCGAGCGCGCACCGACCGGAGGAAGCAGGGTAGACGTCGGGAGTAACGGCAGTTAGTGGAAGCCAGGCGAGTTTCCTCGCAAGAACACCAGCTCTAAAATCTTTTAATAGAGAGCTGAGTCAGTAAGTAGCCCCGTATCGGGCCAAAGAACCCCAGGATCTAACAGTACGCATGACGAACCGAACAATAAAATTCGTCAACTCAGCCTCCCTCTCAATTATTAATATCGGAGCAATAGGAGCTACGGTTATGGGAGTTTTGATGATTTGTTTGAGAGGTGTCTCCCTGAGCCAGTAATTAGTGATGTTTATAAACTCAGACACACGCGCACATACACTCCTCTCCCTCTATCTCTCTGTATGTGTCTCTCTCATACAGTCATTCAGGTCTTAGGACTCTTTAGAGGTCTTTCCACCCTCCTCCACCTCCCCCCCCCACACACACACACACACACACACACACACGCCATTTTAAAATAAAAGCCCCAGAGAGTGAATTCTAACTGAAATGCTTGTGATGAGCCTGTCATTTAATAACCGGTTTGTGTTTATCTAACATTATGATTCCGTCTCCTCTCCCCTTCTCCCCCACACCCCACACCCCATTTCAAAATAAAAGCACCAGAGAGTGAATTCTAACTGAACAGCTTGTGATGAAGCCTGTCATTTAATAACCTCTGTTTATGTGTGTCAAACATTATGATTATGTCTCCTCTCCCCCTCCCTCCCCCACCCAGTCCCACCCTTTCAAAATAAAAGCCTCATGGATTAACTGTATTTAAACAAACTCAAAATTAGGCTTTTTTTGTTGAAAAAATGAATGCTCTTACTAATACTGCGACAACTACTACTGCTGCTAATATTTCTAGGATTACTACTACTACTGCTGCTACCACTTCTACTACAACTTTTGCTGTTGCTACTATTACTAGTGCTATTACTGCTACCATCAATATTATTACTACCACTACTGCTATTACTACCATTACTACTATTACTTATACTACAACTGCTACTACTGCTATTCATGCTACTACCAGTACTAATACTACTACAGCTATTAGTACGACTGCTACTAGTACTACTACTACTGCTACTTCAAATACTGCCATTACTTTTACTACTACTACTACTACTGTTATATTAAATACTACGACCACTACTACAGCTATTACTACTACTACTGATACTAGGCTACTACTTATTCTGAATACTAATACTTCTTCTAACTACTAATACTTCTACTACTAATGATACTTCTACTACAACTACGACTTCTGTTGGAGCTATTTATTTGATATTGTATTTTGTTATTTCATTTATCAGTAGTATTGTTTAGTTATTGTAGATGTTTTATATATTAAGATAATTTTTCTCTTTAATAGTAATTTGTTTAGTTATATTATTTTTTGGGTAATTACTGTGGGCACCTGTTGCTATTTAAACAAGGAGAAAGATAGGACCAGCATGCACCGGGGTGGGTGTATAGTTTTTACCAGCTGCACAGCAGCATTGCACTGCACAGGACAGGAGAGACAGCACGACAGGAGTTTTGTTTGTTAGTTTGTTTTATTTGCTTTATTTAATAAATAAACGAAAATGGAATCCTGCTTGGACATTCACTCTCTTCTGGCTGCGTAAGAACACCGACCACGGTGCATCAGTGGCGTTTGATTATTATTTGTTTAAGTTTGATTTAGCCGACAAATGGCCACTACAACTTCTACTACTACTATTACAAATATCACTACTGCTACTACTACTACTTATTCTAATGCTACTAATACTTCTACTACTAATAATACTTCTACTTCAACTACAACTTCTACTACTATTACTACAAATATCACTACTTCTGAAATTTGTTTAAGCTACAGAAATTGTTCAAATGTTCAAAGTGTTCAGCTCTTTCAGGAGAGGGGTGCTTTGACTTTTCATTTTTGTAATCTTTAAACTTTTTGAATTAAGCTTTTTGCAATTTTCTTTTGAATGGGATCTCTATGGAGAAAATCTTCAAATCCTGTTATACTTCAACTTTCAAAGCCTTCTTCTTCCTCATACTTTCAGCTACAGACACCATAGTTAGACATTTCAACTAGAAGGTTTTTCAGCAGTGCAGTTTAAATGCTTTCGGGCTTCAACATATTTCAGACAGATAGTCTCCCATTTCTTAATTTTCAGCAATTTTTTCACAATTAATTTCAGCTTTCAGCATTCCAACGCATTTTCAGCAGGAAATGCATTTTCTAGTTACACTTGTTTTCCACACTGTGAGGGAGGGGGAATATGATCCTGTGAGGTCATCACAAATTCACACAATGTATGGGAGGGGCAGACATAAAAGCTTTCACTTTGTGCTGACCCTTTAAACTATCACTCAGTTGAAAATGACCTCTCAGAAAAGGTTTCTGGCAGTGAAGTTTTGCCACAGCCCTTTGAACATGAAATAAAGATGATGTTGAGGAGGACCCTGATCAGGAGGCATCCTCCTCTGATAGAAGTGAGACCCTTGGAGTTGAACCTCTTGTTGTCTCTAACCCACCAGCAGACATGTTAGCTTCCAAAATTGGAAAATGATTATGGTCTCTCTCCAAGCTTGAACGACAGGGTACTTAGTGCTGCTATTGGGACAAAAATGGTTCCAGGTCCTACCAACAAACTCAGCAATATGGGATGCATGGGACAAATGGGTACAACGATCCAAGCTCTCACTGGACTGTGGATGAATGTCTGGTTGCATTTTTTGGCCGCTGACCCCCTCAGACAATATATACCAAGCAACTGTACACTCAAGCATCAGGGCATGGTCATCTTGACATGGCCAAAGAGATGACAGCTTCAAGGCAAGGATGTCTCATTTTGTTAAATGTCCCCTCGCCTCTCCTCGCTTCCTTCTCTCAAGTGGGCGGGACTAAGAGGTGAGTAAAAGAATCAAGATTGTACAAACGGGGAAATGAGAAAGGCCCCTTGACTTCAGTTGTGACATGGCATTTAATAAAAAGTGTTTACACAGTTGTCATTACATCCGTTTTTCTTACACCTTTCTAATATTTTCATACAGTGGTAAAAAACAAAAGCGCTGATCCTGACATATTTAAGATGGCGGTACACTGAGCTCAAAGCAGCTCCGTGAGTAAAGGCTGTGGTGAGAGAACTCTGCACCAGACCATGATGGAAGTCAAAGATGACACCCAGCAGGGCTTCTCTTGAGCAGAGGGAATCATTGATTGTGTGCTCGTTGCTGTCGACTGATAGAAATCGGTCGTTTACAGACTCGAGTCCACAAACAGTCAGCGTCAGTCATCTTCTTGCTCTGCAACTGCCTGGTACTGTGATGGCCGTCTGTAGAGACAGTAGTGCTGAATCATGAAGAGGATGTCAAACACCACGGAGAACAGACCCAGGCCAAACTTTGTAGGATCGCCGAATATCAGCCTCCACTCGTCTGATGAGAGACACATCACAGTTAGTACAAAGGACATGCCGTCAGTCACATACACACTTTACTATTTGTTGTGACGAATGTCATGTTATCAACAGGATCGAGCATAACATAGTTACCATTGTTGTAAGACTGTAAGATCATCTGTAGAATACTGAGGAGGCCACCTGTGAAGTCCAGCAACACGTTGCCTATACTCCACCCTTCAGTGCTCTGCTTCCTGTAGTTCATGTACGCCTGGAGAAACAGACAGAACACCGCCGACACTGTAACAATCTGTGAGTGACTATTCATCCAATCAACAAATCAACTTAACACTGAACTACCTTCTGTGGAATAACGCTCTCCCCACATTCAACTTGTATTGTTTTTACAGTCTCAGCTATAAACTCAACATCGTTCTATCTGCATGGCTACTGTATCACACTGTCCAGGTGTTTCCATTCTGTGTGTGTGTGTGTGTGTATGTATAACTTACCTGCGGCACATACTTGACCAGAGTGACTGCTAGCTTAATGTAGGAGAAATAGTAGAGGTAATCCAACCAGGTGATCTGTTTGGCTACAGCCAGAAACAAGCTGACCAAGCCAAAAGTCCAGCCAATCACCAACAGGAACATGGCCGTACAGGAGACCTTCTGACCCCCCCTCTGGAAGAGAGAGGACACAGAGGATTAACCTGTCGGACCATCCATGACGGAATCAAATACTTAAAGCTACTGTGAGCAGCTTTCATCTTGTGTTGATGTCGGTGGCCCTGTGGACACCAGTGGTCTCAGAGCACCAGAGTCCCTAAACCTCTGGGGTTAGATGGCAGGCATCTCACTGATGTTTGCTGTTTCCATTCACTTATTCATTCAGAGCACCTCTGCTCATATAGAAACATTAGAAACAAGCCCACAACAACAGAGCTATGTTTATACCAGCAGTATATTCAGGGGAATACTTAACGTGAATAATTAAAGTGGTGACCATTGGAGCAGACTAGTGTTAGCTTACTGTGGACAACAGTAAAGTTTGCTCATTTAATAACTAGCTAGAGCTAACGTCCGTTATTCCAACATTACATTCATATTGGAAAGTTGGACTATTCAGGTATCACTTTCAGAAATACAGTGTCTCTTTTAAATGTCACACTGTCTGTGAGAGTGTATGAACACAGTGGTCGGTGAACTGGCTGCGATGTAAGGAGCACCAGACCAAACTGGTCAGAACCGGCTCTGAGCTTCATGATCATACAAAGCTTGTGCATCCTGTCACAGATACAGATACACACAGATACACACAGACACACACAGATACACACAGACACACACAGATAGATACAGATACACACCTCAAACACAGCAGCCTGGCTGATGTAGACCAAACAGAGCAGCAGAGCGTGGAGACTGAAGAAGACATCGTTGGCGCTGACGGGGTTAATTCCATTTGGGTTCGTCTTCAGAAACTCCTCCTGCAGGAACACGTTACACTGTAAACGCTTCATTCAAGGCGTGAACATCACAAACACTGTCAACTGACCTGGGATTCAAACCTTCAACCGTCAAATAAAAACAACATTAATCAGATATAATTGTGCGTGATTAGGAAATCATGAACGTGACAAGGGACAATATGAAAAGTTCATGTCACCATAATCCTGGCCAAAATACTTGTGATACACAACGATATCATCCAACGATCATCCAAACATGCTTACAACTTACTGGAGTTACTTCACCTGACGTTTACTGAAGAAACGTCTTTTGATTGCATCACAGATAGTAGTGAAGAACTAACCATCTCAAATAAGGTGATCATAAGTCTGTCAGGATCCAGGATCCCTGTCGGACCCGTTGTGTTTCCCCTGATCTCCTCTCCTCATGTGTCCTGTCATTCCCCTGTTTGTTATTGTATGCCATGTGCTCTGTGTTTGTCCTCTGTCTCCAGACACCTCCCACACCCTTGATCGTGCACAGCTGAGGACACTCCAGCCGATCACCTCCTGCAGCCTGACACACCAGACTCAGGGCCCGCTAATGAGTTCCCTGTCACTATATAAACTCTGGTCCTGCAGTCTGGGGTTGTCAGGTCGTACTGTCTTTCACCCGCTTCAACCCCGTGGCATCCTCTGCCCTCCTGGGGTTCTACGGATTACACGCCGCCGCTCCGCCCTCCGTGGCGTTCAACGGACTACACACGCCGTTCAAGCGGCCAGCTCTCTGGTGTCGAGCCACGGGACTCACACCGCCGGTTTGCCTACTCTGGTGTCGGACCACGGGCTCCACACCTCCACGCACCTTCGGAACAAGACCTCCAGCTCTCCGGTGTCGAGCCACGGGCCTCACACCGCCGCTTTGCCTACTCTGGTGTCGGACCACGGGCTCCACACCTCCACGCACCTTCGAAATAAAACCTGTTTCCAGTAACTTCTGTCTCCTGTGGTCTTGCGTTTGGGTGCTACCTGTTAACTCCCATGACAAAGTCATAAGGTCCACTGCATAAATGAAGGATCAATACAAATAAAACTAATATTGCGTGAGTCTGTTCTTTCTTACACGTTGTATTCTTGTATTTTGTAAAAAATCAATTGAGTGTTTCTTTAATTGCGAGCTGTAGTAAAATCCTACATCATCCTATCCATACATGTGACTTTATTATTTACCATAATGATCAAGTCAGACAACAAGAGCAGGTGCCAAATGTTAAAATGTATTCATAACTTCACTTAAGTCATTCCCTGTTCAGTGTCCTGCTGCTGTGCTGAACACTTCCTCTAAACGTTTCACAGTAAAACTCCTCTTGTGGTTTCAGAGGCACAACCCTGGAACCTGAATAATCTAAAGCTCATTCATGCATGATCCATTCCTGTGGACTGTAATGTCAGGCTCAGTCCAGCTGTCGCTCTGGCTGCACACTGTAAAGTTCTTCTCCAGCGCCTGCAGCACGGAACATGGCTGGTAGACGGATGACTGTGTGTATAAACAGTGCGGTGCATCAAGTTACCTTTATATAAGGCACCCAGAACAGTCCTATGTTGAAGACGCTGTAGGCGATG
The DNA here is from genome assembly GCA_028022725.1 of Lycodopsis pacificus. Classification (NCBI taxonomy): domain Eukaryota; kingdom Metazoa; phylum Chordata; class Actinopteri; order Perciformes; family Zoarcidae; genus Lycodopsis; species Lycodopsis pacificus. The sequence continues at coordinate 2,062,137 of CM051694.1, read as the reverse complement.
AAGCCAGTCAGGTTGAGAGCCAGGTAGTCGAAATTGAGACCTACAACACTGGAACCACACATGTTGCTGTTATCTGTCCGTTGTTTGGACTTGTTGCATGTTATACCATCCACTGCCTCAATCACTGTCAGCTACAAGAAGCAACGACTTTCAATAAATCATTCTGCTGTGTTTGTAATGATGACGTTTACAGGAAATAACGATGTAATAATGTTTAGTTTAACCTAAGCAGACATAATGCAGACATACAGCCGGTATCTATCCGGAGTGTAGCATTAAAAGGTGCACCTCTAATATTAATACTACTACTAACTTATCAAAAAAGCCAATAACTAACTAATCGCAGGGCAAGAATATAAGAATTCAACCAAACACAGAGGCTGTTTGAATATGGACCCCTGGTCAGCGGCCACAACGACTAGAGTTGTGAGCGCAGAGATGAGTGAAGAGAGTCTACCTCTTCCTCCTGAAGTTTTCCCAGGCTTGTGGATAGAAGGACACCGACCAGGCCAGGAAGTAAAGCCAGCCAATCAGCTGGCTGATCACCGACAGGACGCTGCTACGAACGACCATGAAGTGGATCCTGAAGTTCAAACTAGAGGAGAGAACGTGAGGCTTACTCATACAGAGACACATGACGGTGGTGACGTACCAGCACGTTCAGCACCACGGTGTACCAACCGCACCGCTGACTCACCATGACTCACCCAGGTGCTCTGGACCCGGCATCCTATTCTGAGCTAGCCTTGAGCTCATTTTACATCACTCCTGTTGTCATGCTGAACTGATTGAACAGCGGACCGATTGTAGAGCTCTTGATTCTCAGCCTGAACCCGACTGGGCCCGACCCAACCCACCGAGTTCAGCCTGTCATTTCTCAAAACTCCCCCGGCTTGAATGGGGTCAGGTTGATAATCTTAATATGCAGACCTGTAGGGTCAGGTCGGGCTTGGACTGACACGATGCAAGGTGCTGTAGGGTCCGGCTTGATTTACAGCCCAAACACAGACCTTTGTAAGAATTGATGACAGAAAGGGAAAGGCCATCATGTCACTGCATGCTGCTCCTGTGCAGACACCCACCTGTTGAGCTCTGTGTTGTTGCTCAGCAGGTATGTGGTCACCTGACCGACGTCATGGGCCGTCACATTGAAACTGACGGAGGTTGCCTCCACTGGCAGCAACACCTAAACACAACAACAACAACAACAAGAGCTTTGAGTCAACAGCTGTTCGGTAGACGGTCCTGTGTGTGAGCTAGCTTAAGTAATGAGCACGTAAACACAAATAATCTGATCCTCGTCTGCTGATGCTTGCTTTGGCTGATCACACAACATGTTGAGTGATACATCACTTCACTCTTCTTTGTATTTGAGGCATCTGAATATCTTTTTTGGGAAAAAGTGGAGCTCTATGGCAGAAATAAGCTCCTTATAACTATTGACAGGATGAAATCATTATGATTTATTTCCCCTCAGAAGAACTTTAAGTAATACTGTTCCACTAGTGTGTCTTATATTTCTGAGGCGTGTCATTCTAAAATGTGCATTTCATGGCATTCATAGGCTTGGTATATGAACGTGTACAACAGGAAAGGTAAATACAACTTTATTGATCTCCACAAATGTGGATGTTGCAGCTGCACAGGTGAAAATAAAACAAGTACATATTTAGAAGTATATAAAATAAATAAATAGGGACGAACAGATTATGGACCTGGTGCAGTTACTCTGTAAAGGATCTTGGATTGACTCTGTCTATGTTGTCGTCATCTTTAGTTGCTGCAAACTTCGGTGACGTAAGAACAACGTAAGAACAACGTAAGAACAACGTACACCCAGACTGGCTGAGTGTGTTTCACTCCTGCCACATGCAGCACATGTTGTGTTGGTGTCATGCGTTACCTGCTCAGGAACGGTGAGTGTAGACGTGTAGTTCAACCTGGAGCTGAAGGTCACATTTAACTGAATCACAACCGACTGGTTGAGAGGGGAACTAGAGGAAGACACACAAGTCCAGTCAGAACAACACTGATCACAAAGCACAGGATCAGGATTTACTTCTTTAATTCACTTGCTGAGCATATTTGCTTCAGGTTTGTTTGCCTTTGCCGTGAGCAGAACATCAGCAGCTTCAGCACTGTACTGCTGTGTGAAGTGGGAGTGATGAGCTGTAACACACCTAAAGCTGCCCCAGGGCAACCAGTGTGCTGCCTACTTATTCACTAACAGACCACAGCCACAGTCTGTAGTAGGACACTGGTTGAACCTGTGGTTTTAAAGAGGAACATCAAAAATCTACAAACTAAAGCAGAAAACAGAAGCGAGTCAAAGCTTGGATTTCAAAAGACTGAACTTTAGAATGCAGCGTACTCTGACTGTGACTGACTATGACTGTGACTGTGGCTATGACTGTGGCTATGCCTGTGACTGTGACTATGACTATGACTGTGACTATGACTGTGAGGACCTGATCAATGTGAGGTGCAGATCATTTTCAGCTTCATACTTGTATTTTGGGTTTCTACTTACATGCTTTAATGTATAAATAACACATTAGTAAATTCAACCAAGCATTGAAATGGTGAGTTGTTCATGATTTCTTCCCTTTAAATAGAGATGCACCGTTTGGAAGTTTTTCTCGGCCAATTTCCGATTTATTTAAAAGTCTGATCTGCAGAACTATAAAACCTTTTTCACCACCACCTCAGGTCAGTGTACACCGTCACTTTGTTTGTGTTATCTATAGTGGTTATTTGCATGAAAACACACAATTCAAATGATTGTATTTTTATTGATAAAAAAAAAGAAATCCTGGAACCTAAGAACTTGCACAGCGACGAGATGTTGACGATAGTGTCTGTGCAGCTGTGTCCCGACTTAAAGCTGTCATGTGGTGGCGGAACACGTAACACGCAATGATTGGAGATATGAGACTGAGCATGGCTGATCTGCTGACAACCAGGCGGTAACAATCGGCAGCCAGGTGCAGATCTACTTTAACACCGTTTCATCGCTGATCAAATCCTGCAAAACCTCAAACGACGGGTGCAAATAAATTATTAAGATGTCCTAAATCTACCCAACATATTACTGTGGGACGACTGGCTAAGTGGAGAGCAAGGCCGTCCTTCAATCGGCGGTTCGCTCCCCTGCTCCACGCATCAATCAGAGGGTCGGTGGTTCGATCTCCGGCTCCGCTAGTTGCATGTCGATGTGTCCTTGAGCAAGACACTTAACCCCAAAATTGCTCCCGTAGCTGTGTCTACAGTGTATGCGATAGAATCTGAATTGTAAGTCGCTTTGGATAAAAGCGTCTGCTAAATGACTGTAATGTAAGTGATGTAATGTACATCTTGTGCTGAAGATGCTCATGGATACAGTGAAGGCTTTTAGCGGACTGTAAAAAGCTTGATTCCTTAAAAAGGACAGACAATCAAACATAAACTGAAGTCCTTCATAACCTAATACAATGGTGTCAGCCAGTGTGAGGGAAGCTAATGCTACATATTTGCTATCTGTTTGTGTGGGTACCTGGGAGCGATGCTGATGTTGGCCTGAGAGTTTTTCTCAAGTGTGACAGCATGTGGAGCCAACAGAAACAATCTGGACTCTGGAGGACAGACAGAAAAAAACAACAATAATTAACCAATCAATCCAAGATGCTCACAGAAACAAACAGAACATCATCATAAACATATTAATTTACAATTCTACCCTCATCATAAAGTTACTACATGCTAAACATTTTCAGAACCTCATTTGTATCCAGATCTACTGGGTGAAAGAACAACAGGGTTCCTGTCTAATGAACAGCCATTCACCAGAGGAGCCGGTCAGCAGCCACAGGAGCAGCAGCTGAGCAGGAAGCCGCCTCTTGGCCGGGGCCAGACCGGCCATCTGTGCACAATGATGCACGCTGCCGACCTGAAGGACAGAGGCACAACGCATCATTACAGGCATTAACATGTCACAATGGTACATTAGGATATTCATTATTCATTATTATGAATTACTTTTTGAGATCCTTCACTTGAAATCATTAAATGTACGGTATCAACCTGCTCTCAGTCCCACATGTTTACATGATATATATATATTACATATTTACATCGCAATGTTCTGACAAAACTCTGGGGACTAAAAAGATAAAGAGAGATAGAGAATTAAATATAAAAGTAATATAATACAAAAATAAGTAATTTGTCAAATAAATAAATACATTTTATATTTGTGTGCATATTTATTTATTTTCAAATCAACCTGCACACACATTTGATAGTTGAGGCTATTATTTCTACATTTCTTTCTTTATCATTTTATTTAGTGAGTAATTTATTATTTATTTATTATAATGACAGCTTAATATGGAGGACAGAATATGACTTAGGTATAAATTAATAAATGTTTGAATACAGAAATACATGAATAAAATAATAATTAAAAGCTGAAATAAATATTGAAATAAATAGATTGATGTATAGATAAATAAATAAAAGTTGATAATCAAACAGGACATAAAGAAATACATATATCATATATTTATTTCTACATTTCTGGTCACCTACATTTATGTGTCTGTATGCTAATGAGGTGGGAGGTCCTAATCTCTGTCTAAAGCAGGATTGGTCACAGGAGTGTGATGGCTTCTGGTCTACTGCCTTGCACAGTAACGTTGAAGTTGGCTAGCCCAGTGTTGCCAAATTGACGACTTTCTCCCTAAATCTGGCGACTTTCCAAATCCTCTTGGCGACTTTTTTTGTCGACTTGCGACTAGCGACAAATATAGTGACTTTTCTGGTGTTTTGGAGACTCTGACGTGAAAGCACGTATCGTTCTGCAGTTACTGTCCTCAACGAGCAGCGGGTGCTGCCGTGAGCCCCTCCGCCGGCCCAAAGCACTCACAGGCCAGTCTCACAGCATCCTCACGCAGCAGACTGTGGAAGCCGTTAGTGCTGCTAGATAGTTTTCTGACGTAGTCTACAGGGATGATTTGCTAATTGGTTGCTTCTGTCTTGCTCCCCTACTTGACCAATCCTGCTTAAGAATGAGGTTCGGCCCGCCTACCTCATTAACATACAGAAATAAATAAATGAAGGTGAACAGAAATGTAGAAATATATTTATTTATTTATGTCCTGTTTAGAGATCAACTTTTATTTATTCATTTCAGCATTTAACGTTAAATATTTCTGTATTTATTTATTAATTTCAGTTTTCATGCATTTCTGTATTTATTCCTGTATTTATTAAAACATGTATTTATTTACACTTAAGACATTTTTCCTCCTCCATAGCTTAAGTCCTCCATACCTTCAACCAACCTGTATTTGCACCTTTCCTACAGGTTAGTGCAGTTCAAAGTTCTTCACAGATGACTGACTGAGTTGAAAATAAGACTGTGGTCAACTCAGCAGAAACTTACATTTGAGTGCGCCTCTATGCTCAAATTCACGGTAAACGCATTCAAACGGCAGAGATCGGGAGCGAAGGACTTTGCAAAATTAGCGGAGAGATGAACGTGAGATATATCTGGTTTTCAGACGTGAGACAATATCCGGTTTTCAGACGTGGACAACATCCGGTTTTCAGACGTGGACAATATCCGGTTTTCAAAATAAGATGCCAACAAAGTGTATATTGCATTATGGAATAAGATAGTTAGGATTTTATTGTCATATACATATACACGTATACGTCATATACATATACACGTATAACATTTGACTTCTGCATTTAACCCATCCCTAGCTTATTGGGAGCAGTGGGCTGCTGAGAAGCGCCCGGGGAGCAGTTAGGGGTTCAGTGCCTTGCCCCATTCTTTTTAATTTTTTTTTATTAATCAATTAAATTAATTGTATTCATATTATATATTAAATATAAAACAAGTTACCTGCATCTTGTGAGTTAAAGGGAAAATACAACTAATTGTGCGTGAAGTGTCATTATTCTTCGATTTGAGTGTAGCTGGAAAGATATTAAAGATTATGTATGTGTTCAGGACATTTCTGAACAAAAATCTGACATATTAACTGTACCAATTAAGATATTTTACCAACTAAAAACTCGAAACTGAATTTGTACCTTAAAATAGCAAATTTCTGAAATTTTTAAGGTGCTATAAAAATATTTTTCCCAATAATTCCACACAATGACTAATTGCTATAAAAAGTAAATGTCCTACATTTCTATGAGAAACAGGTAATTTTTGAATATTTGAAGAGTTATACAAAGTATTTTCTCAATAATTCCAAACAATGATTGATGTATGTGTTGAGGACATCGTTGACTCACCCCATAGAGAATAGACATTTTTGCTGTACCTATTAAGAGATATTTCAAAGTAAAAGTCGTACATTTGTACCGAGAAAATATCTAATAACTGAATATCTGAAGTGTTGTAAAAAAGTATTTTCTCAATAATTCCAGACAATGACTGATGTATATATGTTAAGATTTTAGTTTGGATGTGGTCAGAAATGTCCTGAACACATACATATCAGTCAGTCAGATATTATTTATTTTAATGATTATCTTTCCAGCAACCCTCAAATCAAAGAATGAAGACGCTTCACGCACAATTTGTTGTATTTTCGCTTTAACTCACGAGATGCAGGTGTTTTTTTTTTACTTAATGCTAATGTAATTCATTTAATCTTATTTCCACATTATACAATTTATATATAGGTTTAGTTGACATCTTATTTTGGAAACCGGATGTCTCACGTTAATCTTTACCGAATATGGGCGCACTGAAATTTCATTGTCTGCCGAGTTCACCACGGAGATCCGAGTGTCTGCTGACCTGACCGCAGTAAGATAAGACCGATCCAGTGTGGACCGAGACAACAGATAATGTGAAACAAGTACATGAAAAATAAAACGTCTGATGCAGAAAGCATCATCATACAAAGCCTTTTCTTTTTTACAAAGGTAAATTACTCCAATGGAGGAAGCACAGTCCAGATGTGACCGATCGTGAGAACAGCTGCTGTCTACACACTTGCCCTGATGAACACATCAGTCTTCCTGCTCCGATGTGAGGGTCCCGGGACAGAGGACGTGTACACACTGAAAAGCCCTCTGAGGACAATGTGTGATTTTGGGCTTTACAAAAATACATTGAATTGAATCTAATCATTTGGTTTGTCCGACCTAAGACACATACGACAGTAACATGTGGACTAAACGAGCTCAATGTTTGAACCCGTACATTTATTTGGACCAGTAAACAGAAAGAGACTTACGCCAGCTGAGTGGGCTGCTTGCTCATCAGCAGGTCACAAGACGCGTTTGAGTCTGTTTTCTTCCTCATTCCAGTGGGGCTTCTGCTTTGTTCTTCTTCGTTGGTGATTTACGGCAGCCCGCATCCCTTACGGTGCACTGCTGCCACCCTCTGGAGTTAGACAGTTACTGCGCCATCTCCATCCTAGATGTCGCTCTCGACGTCACGCGTTTGATTCCTTTGATTTCTCTCCACTGTAGAATACTTATCGATATTTCATCACTTCTTGTTCTGCCCCAGAACCCATACAGGACACACATACATGCTAGAACCCAGCCGTGTGAGGTGAATAGTGCAGTTCAGCATGTCCCACCCATAGTGGCCAACTTCACCGTGTGAATGAAAACAAAGATCGACAAATACATTGCTAAAGATCACTCATGATAATAACCAATCAATAAATAATAAAAAACTTTATCTCTTTATCTCACAAGAACTTTATTACAGGAACTCTTTTTACAACACACGGTTAAATGTACAGCCATCCTCCTCCTCATAGTTTGGGGGGTCCAGTTACCCTCCATCCCTCCATCTTACCGACTTTAGTGAAGAAGGCCAGTGTGCCCAGACCCAGACACGCCGTTGTACCGGTCATAGCACTGTGGGCTGGAGGGAGGGACACACACACACACACACACACACACACACACACACACACACACACACACACACACACACACACACACACACACACACACACACACACACACACACACACACACACACACACAATATGGCTGCCGTTAAACTGCACGTACATGCACTAAAACCTTTGCAAGTAAAACGCCAAAAATGTACCAATACACCTGTTCAACAAGCATAAACATGATGTTGACATGTAGAAAACAGCTCTGCTGCTGCCGACTATGTGGGAGCAAGTAACAGTTTGCCTTCATGGTTCAGACTTTGAAGCCTTTGTGTAATTCTTCTGTCACCTTCATAAGTAAAGGCACAACTCATAATTTCAGCTACAACATCCTCAATGATGACTTCCAGAGGTTGGGAGGTAGCAGAGTTAAGCTGAGGTCATAGTCGCCGTAGTGACGCTGCACCTCGGAATCCTTGTAACTTGCCGCTTGTGATCACGTGACTGTCACAAATCGTTGACTGATAAAAGCACTATGTACATACAAAGAAAAGACCGATTCACTTCTCGATGCTCTAGAAACAGGAAGTCTTACAAATCTACTTTCGAAACATATTTTCCAGCCAAGTCAGATTGTTTCCAGGATATTAAATCTGTGTGTCTTTATTTTGCATTTAATACTTGACTTTTGTCTTTTCAGGGCTTGTATGAAGTGGACCATGAATATGAGATATGAGTTATAGTTAATCACAATCTCTTTTCTGCATTGTGGAGGTTGCTCTATGTCTTTGTGGCGGTTCGGAGAACAAAGCAGCGCACAGAGCTTTAGCTGAATGGAAACCTGATACTTACTTCTGGCTCCGAGGAAGATCCCAGAGGCACAGCCCCCGATGAAGTAGTTCAGTGGGTCATCTGGGGCTTCACGGGCCTGAGCACTCAGACAAGTGGCCATGCTGAAAATTGCTCCCATGGAGGCTGGAACGACACAGACGGACCCATATCAGCTGTTTCATACCGTACGTGTGGGCCAAAGAACAGCACATGGAGACCCCGTGTTTGGGTCACATGACTGGGACTCATCTGTGCTTCAGCACTTTGGATTAGAAGTGAAACAATAAGGGTTGAATGCATCCTTTCAGAATGTACTTCAGAACAATGCAGAGCTGCTGCATTATCCTAAATGCTTTGGTCGCTGTTCTGATATAAAGCATTGTTCTTCAAACACTAACTACACAGTTAACAAAGACAAATGTTGATGACAAACTTGATTTCCTTTGAAATGAAAATTCTGCTTAAAAGTGCTTTTAGTAGTTTTAACATCGACTGCACTGGTTATGATAACATGCTACCACAGTGGCAGCAGTGAGTAACCGTCACATACAGTTTATATACTTCTGGATTAACGTACGACATAACAACCCTAGGCTGATGATATTCATCATTATTCTACCGTTTAAGGTCAGTGGCTGATAAAATAGCACCAGCCCCGCCCTCACTATGTGAAGTGCCTCAAGCAGGCTATGAGATGAAGATCTGCCTAAAATGCCACCTCTGAAGTTAAATATATGTAGAAAATAACATATTTCATAATATGAGGAAAACCCTTTCTATGGTGGTGGCAGGTGATCATCAGTGATGGTGGATGGTCTTTAAGTTAAATGATGCAGTCAGAAGAACACAAATAGGTGAATGACTCCATGACTGGTCCAGCAGGAGAGCTCGTCACTGCATCATGTGTTTGGAAGCAGAACACAGTAATATTGATTGGTCTTACATAATGATGCACAACAATATGAATATTTACCCATGGTGACCGTGGCGTTGGTCGCCCTCTGTAGAGCCGCCAATGCAGAATCAGGCTGGAAGGCCACGATGTGGTAGGCTGAACCAACCAGGCCTGAAGATACACAACATGAACAAACTGAAAATCAACGAAAAAGTCGGAATTCTACTTTAAGCTGACAATGGGCTCAGAGTCAAACTGGACTTTGTCCGTAGTGAGTATAGAACGCTGTTATACATGTGTAGTAACATCTACACGTTAAGAGTTTACAGTCTGGATAAAAGTCCATCCACAACAATGAGCATCATGTGGTGTGTGTTGTCCAATCACGTCGAAAGGACAAAGTGCTGACAGTAACAATTCTAAAAACTCAGCTTGAGAGACGTTAACATGGTGTGCACTTTGACACCTCACACATCTGAGCAATGGCAGCATATTGTGGGCGAGATTGTTGCATTGTCTCTTTTGGAAAGTACACTTCACATGTAAGTCTTCACCCTCACAACAAACACAGTGTGAACACTGAGCGTAAATGGGTCCATTATTGCCCCTCGTGGTGGTTTTAGGAAAATGAAGGCTTATGAAATTTTGGTGATTTCTTTCTATTGGTGGTTAAAAACTTCAAACGCAGCCAGCACAGTGACATCTAGTGGTTTGTAAGACTTACAGTGGCCCCTCAGGACGACAACACCTCTCTGTTTTCAGTGGTCTTGGTCTCACCGCCAGGTCTTAACAATAAGGGTTGTCTGCTCGGGGCAAGTGCAATGCCATGTTGGGCTAGTCAATTTAGCAACTAGCAAGGGGTAAAAAATACTCGTAACAGGATTTTAGTTGCATTGGCATTGGAGGATGCGAGTTCAGATTTATGTCCATAAATAAAGATTTAACATCAAAATGAACTCTAGTGTTTGTTGTTATTTTATAACTGCTAGGGGCAAGTACAAATGACTTTGGGCAAGTAGATTTCTGAAAGCAAGTGGAAAAAACATGAACAATGTGTGCACTAAAAGTTCCTGACTGCATATTATGATGACATTTGTACAACTTGTATAGTGCTGCATTAAATGTGGATGTTCTTGTGCATCATGTAACAGTAAAATAATGAGTACATGCACTGTCCGTAAAGAGGAGATTTAGAGGCCTAAAAATAGGGCTAGTGTTTAATAGGTTAATCAGAAGTGCTTCCAAACACTATTCTACTTTCCGCATTAGGAGAGGAGACAGTGAACGCCTCACCTTCATTAAACAGGGTCCATACGTGCTTACTGAGCGGTTCTTGAGTCTATCAATCACCCTGATCAGTACGTTACGTCTAACAGTTACCGTAACCTCAGATGTCAAACTATCTAACAAACCAGTAACGCATACAAGTTATTCTACACGATAACAGGGTTAATGTGCGCGGTCAGCTCAGCCGACAGAAACTTATCAGAATACATACGTTGACCTCCGCAGTGAACTCCACACTTCATTTATCATAGAGCTGAATAATAACCTGAACGCAGCTCGCTTCATAGCAGTCCTGTTAGCATTAGCATTAGCTAGAACATTCACGCTAGGTAACGCAGTTATCTTTGCCGGCTCAGCGCGACACCCTCATCTCCGGAAGGCGTTGCTCGCGCTCGTTGTATCAATGCTGATATTTACCCAAAGCGGTGGCTAGTTTGGTTGTGATCCATGTTTTTTCAACACAGCCTGTGCCCTCTGGTAGGTCCCAGTACCCCATTTTGGATTTAGCAAGGACGCAATCGAAGGAGTTAAATTCTCGCGAGATGTATTCATCGTAAGTTTTCGGCAGCTGACAAGTCTACGGTGCACCACCGCCACCTACTGGAGCGGAGGATGAAGCACTGGTGCTAAAGCTGAAGGGAAATCAAACCCGTGCTCAACCATTTCATCCGTTAAGTACTGAATTAAATGACTGTCTGTAACAAGGACGCCATATTTATATAACGTTTTCATTAATCAATACGTTTCTCCTCTTATGTGGCGCAAAAAACACCATTTTAACTGACTGGTTTGTGCACATAATCCTGCTGTTTGTGAAGTTTGTAGTTGAGTGCTTTTGGTTCTAACCACAAACAATGACTATAACACCCCACTTCTGCTACCAACATACCTTTATTATTGTAATGGTGTTTCCTGCTTTACTATTATCACAGCAGTACTATCTACACAGGAGCCTTAAAAGTGCAGTCAGCAATTCTAATCAGATTTTTGGCAAATTCAGCAAATATCTCCTTAAACTGTGCACTGACCAAAACAAAGCTGGTGCAACAACAACTTTGTGCACTTTTTCAAAATTGACCACACAGATATCCATCTTTAAACCACTTTATTAACTCAACATTGTCTCTTATTCCATTGTTAGCAGGTTATTGACGCTTCAAGGACAGTAACAGAGCCATAGCACTCAGCGCCTGCTACACATGGTGTGTGTATAGGCAGTCACCCTGCCATACAAATGTCCGTGGTCTGGTCTCAGGAACCACGATTTAACCTTTTGGAGGAACCACTTTTTTGGCATGAAAACAACCCAATTAAAACATCCCGTAGATGCACAAATGGAAGTGAAAGTTAGATCTTTACGGACGCTGCAGCAGTCAGCCTCTACTTTCACGTAGAAGTCATTTCTTCTTCCAGAAGTGGCTGTATTTGTCGACTTTGAAGTCATCTTCATACTGGACTGCTGTCTGCTTTTTCGTCTTCTTCACTTCTCTCTTTTTCTGTCTGGCTCGACGCTCCTCTTCAGACAGCGTGGACAGATTGACCGGCATCTTTCAAAACAAACAAAGAAACATGAATAAACTTACAAAACATGAAATATGAATGAACATACTCAGGAACCCTTATGCTATGGGACCAGTGCACCTTCTTCTCTTGAGCAAGGAGGCTAGGATGTGGGTCTGCTAGTTGTCAGTATTAACAGAGTAGGGTTGTGAAAATATGTATTTGCATATCATGAGTCTCAAAAAGTGAAAACCGCTTCATAATGTCCTCTGTGAGTCTGAGAAAATAACCCTGATGACATCACAATGTCCTCAGCTTTGGCTTGAAAACTATAACTGAACTCAACCCATTCAAGAGACTAACATACATGACATGTTGGCGTCTGTGGTTTTAATTTGGACTATTGTTTTATGAAACGCCTCTCTGGAAGTCAAGCCAAGATAGATTTGAAAGTGTTTGTGGCATGCGTCTCCGTTTGTGGCATGTGTCTCCGTTTGTGGTTACGCTGATGTTTTTCTGGCTCATGGTGCTTACAAACAGTACGTCACTATGTTCCACTGTCATCTACCGCTCTCACGGGCACAGATTCTTATTGACGTATATGCCACGTGACAGGACTATCCACCGTCTACCCGGTATGCCCACGTCTAGCGTCGCCAAAACTTGCACCCAACCGTATTGTATTCCAGACCAGTAACAAGTCGCACACAGCATCAGCATATCAGACACAGTGGTTGTGTCGATGCGGATTAGTGTATGCCTGTGAGAAGTGGTGTACGAGGGCTCAACAATGGCCATTTCTCTCTTTATTAGGTTTATTTAAATTTAGATTAAACATGACAATTTGTATCGTTATTGGATTACTGCTCATAAATAATGAAACAGTAGCAAGTACAAACAGATATTTCTAACATGAAACACAGTCATGTTAAACCCTTATATGCATAGTGGAACATACCGTTTTCTATCACCATGAGCCATTTAAACGACATGTGGAGGAGCCCTTAACATTGTGAGAACATGTTTCTATACAGCTGTCCGGTCAGTGGAATGAGGCCCGTGTTGTTTAGAACGTTACAGCAAACAGAGCGGAGAGTACTGACCATGAGGATGCGTCTGGGTTCTCTGTACCGGATGTTGACGGTGGACCCATCCTCTCGGACCAGCATCACCGGGTACAGTCTCTCGTACTTCTGGCGGCCGCAGCGCACCACGGACGTCCTGTTGGAGCTGAGCTGGGAAGTCTGCGTGTGGAGCCCCGCACCGTGTGGACGGGCGAACACAGGGCCGACACACCTGCCCGTAACGTCTCACACACACACACACACACACACACACACACACACACACACACACACACACACACACACACACACGATATAAGGTTAGGCTAACTTACCACTGTTAACAAGCCGAAGGAATAAACGTCCGTTTACCGTCACGTGACACGTTTGCTACCTTGTTATCTGAGTGTGGCTGAATATGATGTGACCCTCCTCCATTCATTCCTTCAATGTTTGACAGTAAACGAACAAGAGCTCGACTAACTAACTCTACTTTAACAAACATACATTTTCAAGCAGTATTCTGCGAGTCTTACCGTGATAAAATGTTCTGTGGTGTACACAGCCTCAATAAAAACATGTTTGCGACCATATAGCTGTGACAGGAAGCACTTAACGCGAAGGGCAAACTTCTTCTTCGTTTGGTTTAATGGTGGGCTACAACCAGTGAGGTACATACCGCCACCTACTGGACCGGAGCATGCCGTTCGAACACACTCAGTACTGTGCATCTCGTATATGCGGAGCACTGAAGCGGCTCTTGCTTTGCTGACGAATCAGCTTTATTGACCAAGTATGCGTTTGAGGTTAATGTGCATTATCAACAAGACGGCGCCGATGGCAGCCTCGGTACTGCGCTCTCTGGTACTTTTGTTTTGCACCATTACCACCATTCTGCGCGAATACCTCAATTCCATTGTCATTGTATTTGTTCTTTATGTTCATATATATACTTTTGGATATAGATTTATATTGTACACAGTAGTTAGATGTTTATGCCTCTGTTCTACTTTGTTGTCCTTGTTTTATATTTTTATTTTGTTTTTTTTATTTGTATATTGTGTGTTTGTAAGTTGAGAGCAACGTGAAAACCGGAGTCAAATTCCATGTAAAGCTGATTCTGATTCTGATTGTTAACGATTTACTGGCAGATACAAACGACCAGTGGCGGCTGGTGGAACATTTTCTAGGGAGGGCCATCCTATCAATTTCAGCAAACATCCCAGTATGATTTCATGCAAAAAAGAATTTAGCATCAAACACGCATTATTACTTGGCAGTTAAATATTTAACATTTATTCCAACATGAAAAAAAGCAGTAAATAACACTTATATAATATAATACAATATAATATAACATGTTTATTTATTGAGATGCCCCTATGGACCTTGTTATAGGAGGTAAAGATCAGGAGAAGTAAACATGAAGTGTAATTATGAATACTGATGTTAAATTAAGCTATGATGAGTTTTCACTGTTAATTTAGGGGGGAAAAAGTGGCCCGGGAGTTACTGTCAGACCGGCCCACTCAATACACGGCATGTATTTCGCCGGTCTACGGCGGCCATTCACACCTCCGCCGGCCCCGCCCCGACAGACGCCCGGCACGACCGCACGGCGCAGACCGCGGTTATGGAGAAAAGTTTTTAAAAGCACCGTAGTGTCCAGCCGTGCTATGGCGTCCTCGGATCGCGAGGAGTAGTATAATGTCAGTTTATACTGTTGATACAGTTTTCACTGATTATTGACTTTCGGTATTAGAGTAAATTGAACGTGTTCTGTGAAGCATATAATATAGTCGGGGCCGGCGATGTCAGAGACGGCCCAAACCCCGTCGGCCTACCGGGGGAATCCCCGGTATCCCCGATGGCCAGTCCGCCCCTGCCTGTGGATACGTATGGTATGTCGAAGTAATCAGCGTACTTTTCGGAAGAAAGGAAGTTGATTGACTGACTTGTACGAAGTAGTGAAGCTTCGCATGTAGTCTGCTGTCTGATTGTGAGGTCAGGCTGATCTGATATCAGCTCTTTGGCTGCAGAATCTCCTCAAAGTTCTCCTCTCAAACGGGTCTTGGAGGAGGAGTGCTCGCCTGTAGAGACTTCTCCTGACGAGAACGCGCAGCTAGGGGGGCCTGATCGTTCTGGCCCACAGATGAATCTATTTGAGGGCGCTGATTGGCTCAATTGTATGTCACTCATTTATATCGTGAATCAGCAATTGGCTAAACTGCTTCATAGACCCGTCTCTTTTGGGCCAAAATGATCAGGCCCCCCTCGCTGCGCGTTCTCAGACGTGTCGTGCACACAGGCAGAGAGCACGAGCAGACGAGCACACAGGGGGAGAGGACGAGCAGGAAAAGCATACATTTTGCGCAGATATCATATTGTACACACATTACTGGGTACATTCCATAGTTAAAAAACACAAATATTGACAATTTGTATAATTTATGATTATTATAATTTTTATTTTTATTTTTTTTTCTTGTGGCTCATGGTGGGTCCATGCCCCATGGCCCTCTCTTGACCAGCCGCCACTGCCAGGATGTCTTCGGACAAAGCATCGATGCGGCGCGACAGTGTTGTTGGACACCGGGATCACGTCCAACTTTTTTGCTTCTCTCTCTCCAATCATACATTCCACCATCTCTCTGGCAGCTGGCAAGCACACGTCTTCGACGATTGTGTGCGGTAACTGACCAGATATGAACCCCGTAGTGCGTCATTTATAGACCCAACACATGAATGAGACTGCAGTTGTTTTTGGCTGTTTTGTAACTCCTCCAATTTCGATATTAAAATATGTAAGGGGCTTTTGACTTGCACTGGCATGCTTGGTGTTCAGGTGGCGACGTAAATAAGACGGCTTCAGACAGCTGTTAGCCAGAACCTCACTGCACACCACGCACTGTGGCTTTGGGGAATCTGCGTTGCCAATCCAAGTGAAGCCCAGACACAGATACTTTTCATCATATTTCCTCTTTTTTTCCCAGTCTGATGCTCTCTCGTTTCCTCTTTTTGACCTTGACTCCGCGATGGGCCGATGTGCTCCCGATTTGTCTGCGCTATCCCTTCCTCCTTTTCGGTCTCCTCCGTCTCATCTTCCTCTGACTCTGGCTCGATTTCTTGTCCCGGTCTCTCCCCAACGCACCTCTCCGTTCCCCTCGCCTCCGATTCCTCTCTCTCTCTCTCTCTCTCTCTCTGTCCCTCTCTCTCTCTCTGTCCCTCTCCTCTTTTACGGCTGATGGCTTCAGATGTCCCACCTGACAGTTCATAATTCATGTTTTTATTTTGTGAAAAATCCCACTTTTTAAATTAAAATTACATTTTATTTTTATATTTAATATTATTACACCATCAGACGCCATTACACTTTTCCTCTCGCGCACCCCCGAGAGGCAGCTCATGCACCCCCAGGGGTGCGCGCACCACACTTTGGGAATCCCTGCTTTAGGGCATGGGGGAATTACTCCATCTTTTAGGGCACAACATCATGCAACAGGTCCGACTCGCTAGCTTCTAAGCTAATTTTAACATTACCGCCAATGGGGAAATGCTAACCGCGATTAGCATTAGCGAATATAATATATCTTCCTAAATCTTTTCATGCTTCATAAAGAAATACTTGCAGACTAAGGTCTCTCAAGGCAACCAAACGGAAGGAGGAAACCGAATCAGCGTCGATCACTCGTCTCTCACTCGTCTCTCACTCGTCTCTCACTCGTCTCTCACTCGTCTCTCACTCGTCTCTCACTCGTTTCCTCTGTGTTGTTTTCTGTTTGTAGCTCGTAGCTCTGAATAGCATTTATTGCTAACTGTAGCTTCAGACAGCCGCTCCGTGGGGGCTGATCGGCGATGGTCAAGCAGCTCGCTAATCGCTAGAATAACAGCTGCTTCCTCCACATAAATGCAGACTTTTTACTGCACAACAGCTGCTAGTACGCAACAGGTAATACAGCGTGCACAAAACCGGAGCTCCATGTACGGCTGATAGCGTCTCTGGACTTGTCACTGGTCGCCCGGCTGTTTGTTTTCTTCCGGGTACGGGTCACGTGATAGTGAGTGTGATGAATCAGGGACGGAGACGTCATGGTTGCCAAGAACCAATCCAGTAGCGACACGGGTGTGGGCATAATTTTTTTCTAAGCACATCCGTGTCCGACCGTCTACACTCAACCAAAACCCCGGAGTTTTCAAATACCTCCAACCTCGACGGAGTTTTCAGGTTCCTCCGTTTAGGGTGCTCCAAAACTCCGGCGTGGTGTGGCTGCTCAGTGTAAACGTAGCAAAGATGGAGTAAAACTGGAGTAGTGTGGACTAGGCTTAAGTATTAGTAGAGAGCTCGATGAGAGATTGACACACTTTGAACTAGAAAAGTGCACTCAGTAGAGTGCAGATCTCTAATAGGTGTGTCTCCCTCTCCCCTCCCAAACAAAGAAGAGTTGATTCTCACTCAATTGTCCCTCCAGGCTCCCTTACAGTCAAGATGGCAGTGAAGAAACGAATGTTACGAATGTAACTACGGTTCTATGAATCCCGGATGACCGCCAGAGGCAGTGCTTAACACTGGTTATCTTCTGTCTCGCGCATGCGCAGGTCGAGCATTTATATCAACAAAGTCACCTGTGACCTCGGATAACCCCCGTCGTCTATAAGTTCCGGTGTCATCCTGAGCTCAGTCCTACGGAATCTTCTCGCGAGTTCACGGGATTCCGAGTCACCAAGAACTCTGGCGGTCATCCAGGATTCATAGAACCGTAGTTATATTCGTAACTTTCGTTCTATTTCATCCTTACTGACCGCCACAGGCAGTGCTTCACACTGGATGACTTATACCAACAGAGTCATGAGGAAGCACAGTACCTACCTCGTATAGCTCCGGCAGAGGAACTTGGCCAAAGACCCCTCCCTAGTGGGTGAGGGGTGGCAACGTTCACTCTGTAGTGTGGTGAATGTGCTTGGTGATGCCCATGAGGCCACAGCACATATATCCTCCACAGGCACACCTCTCAGGGCTGCCCATGACGTGGAGACTCCTGGTAGAGTGGCCCTTCACTCCGGATGGTAGAGTATGGTCGCTCGCCTTGTATGCATAGGCAGAGAACAGACAGGGGACAGTCAGTGAGAGGGGAGCGAGGACACTCTCTTCACTGGGATAGTTGCTGCAGATATTGGTGTCCCACCAGTTAGCTTGAGCGGGAACACTGTTAACTGAAGGGCGGCCCGACAGCGTAACTCTACGCTCCCGTTAGCACGCCACTCGATTAGCTAGAGCGGAAGCGATCTGCCAGCCGTGGAAAATAAACAATGGTTATAGAAAAACAATGTTAAACTATCTCACCGATTGCTGTCTTCGTGATTTTGGTGCCCTTATCAGACCGGGTCCGGGGCTCGATGGTCCGCACGGTGAACACGCCGTTCCCTCCTCAGGCGGACAGCTTGTCGCAGCCTTTGGAGGGCGAAGATCTGCAACTCTGACCGGTGGTCACAAGGCTACCGCTACAAACTCTAACATGTCTTGATCGTAGACAAAATAATTTTGTATTCTTGTTTAGTTTCTACTAGCATGGTAGTTAACCTGCGTAGCGAGAAGATGAAAAAGGACTGTTCTCAGGATGACACCGGAACTTATAGACGACGGGTCACAGGTGACTTTGTTGATATAAGTACTCGACCTGCGCATGCGCGAGACAGAAGATATCCAGTGTTAAGCACTGCCTCTGGAAGTAAGGATGAAATAGAACAGGGATTAATGCATCTCATATCATGTCTAACTTTAGTGGGTGTGGAATTCATCTGCAGATGATCCAGTTGAGACCAAACTTGCACTGCAACCAAGTGAGGTCATTAAGCATACAGTCATGAATGAGGATGGAAAATATCAAGCTGATGGGTCCAGTAGTGTGCGAGATTAGCCGTGGACAGACAGATACACACACGCAGACACACACAGACCAAACGCATGATCTCCCCACAGGCTTACCTTCTGGCGGAGATAACAACATGCCAATAAGAACTTAGAAAGAACTCTACAGGTCTAAGCAGCATGTAGGAGCAGCATATGGTCATTGATCAGTGTTCACCAATTAGATATGGGGATGTACTGATAACAATACTGATATCGGATATCTGTCCAATTCTGACTCCGATAGCTGGATCTGGTATCGGATACCATTATTTTAATAAATACCAATTTAGTCCATTTATATCTATGCATTTATTTGTTACATTTTGTTTTACTAAACTAGTCAAGCCTTACATATATAACAGTGATCCCAGTCTCTTCCACACAGTGAGACATACAGCATATTAATTAAACACTGGTATCGGATCAGTACTCGGTTCCGGCCCAGGTATCAGTATCAATATGTGGACTGAAAAAGTCAAATCGGTGCATCCCTATACTTAACATGAAATCAAACTACATACTGCACTGTACCCAGAGCCGACTGTGGATCCCCTTTTACATGAAGTCATGTATGTCAGGGCTTGCCAATTATAGCTAACCAGAGAAGTTTTCCTGTCTCGATAACAGACTGATTAATAATTAAGCTCCAGGTTTACTGCACTGATTCCCACGTCTCTGTCAGGGTCAGCAGGATCGACTATCTCAGTTATAGAGTCAGAGGAACTCATCCAGGACAATCGCTGGAGGACTGAGTGCCTTTAACACAACCTGGAAGATCGGAATCAGCATGTCTGCCAGTCTCACTACAGGTATGACCTTCTTTAACTCACATTCATGCTCGTTGACTACTGCTTATACAACAGCAAGCTTTGTTTTTATGGCAGGTCCTAAGCAGACTTTACAGACAGCTCTGCAAAACATGTGACACAGGAACACAGGGAAGGCAGAGATACAAACTATACAGGAGACAGATGCGTGTTAAAACAGCTGATTCATCAACTCTTAACAGGAATGGACATTACACATCTGTACGGGCTTTTCACTACAACACCTGTATTATCATTTCACCTTTAGCCCGTGCAAGACATGCCTTATTGGCCTTATTGGGGTATAATAAGGAAGGAGTGATGTATCTTTAGGGCCTGTAGGTGGAACGGTCATCTGAAAGTGTCAGTTCTCTTGTGCACAAAAACAGATTTTCCACTGAGACCTCTGCCACCAGCCCAAATGTATGGAGGTGCAGCTGTGAGCTCTGTGGGTAACTGGAATGGGTGTCTGGAATAGATTTCTCCACACATTCACAACTGACCACATATCCTGGAACCATTTGGTTGAAATGTATTTGTTTTTCAGTTTACTGTTAATGCCGTAAGTACATTCCAGTTAACTTACTACACACAAAGCCTGTAAATAACATCCAGAATAGTTTTTTAAAAATCCAAGTGGCTTCTTTAAGACATTACTCAACTACGCTTTCATAATTAGGGGTACAGGAAAAAAGTTCATCTGTAATTTTGTGCACTTTTGGAGTGTTTCTTTTGCACCTCACATGTCATCAGAGCTCTGACTGGACTGTTGATACGCGATGTGAGTCACGATTGAATTGTTTGAAATGATTCAATCTCCACTAGATCTGTTGTGAGGAAAAGCAATCACTTTGGTGCTGGTTTCAGCTCAGTACTGGCTCTCCCAGCCCTGAGCTGAATGTCTGACTCGGGCTGCACAAGTCACAAGTTCCATGCCACAGTCATAAACCAACCATGAACTGTAATTTGTCCCCTTTTAGAAGTTTATTACTGATCAATCATGAAACCCAACAGTCTGTAATCAGTGTTTATAGTTGTTTTCTTTACCTTGGAGTTGATTTGTGAGTTGAGTTGGTCAGCTGGCCTCGTTTACTGCCTAAGGTCGTTAGTCACTGAGGGACTGACTCAGTGAATCAAGTGACTCGAAATCTCGATTAAATTGAATGAGTGACTCGTAGAAACCTGAGTCACTAGAAAGAGTCAAACACTCAGCCACACATTTACTGGAAATGCAGCCCCACTGTTGTCACAACTGACATTCCGGCATCCTCTACAGCGTTGTTGAATTACAGTTACTACGTGTACTTTGTATATATTGCAGTTATATCTCTGCTGTATGCTTTGATTTGTGTGTACATAGCTACAGGCAGCAGGTCCTCAGGGTTCACCACTGGAGCCCCTCCCAGCACAGGCATCAGTGTGCATGCTGCTGACATCGCTGTGGTTGTCGTGTACTTTGTCTTCGTCATGGTGGTTGGGATCTGGGTAAGACCTGGAAGTGGCTCAACTCATGTAACACTTGCACCTACACTATCTTAAGACCTATCTCAGGTGTTATAACATGAGAATGTGTTAAACCCCTGTGAGCTCACACTTAAAGTTGCAAAACTTACTAATTCATACATCATCAAACAACTATTGTAAAGATATAGTGGAGATCCAGCAGTGTGTGTAGTATCCAACCCACTCGCTGTGTCAGCGCTGTTGCCGTTGTCCGCACTGTTAGCGCTGTTAACTGCTAGCCACCTGCTAGCCCCCTGCCAGCCACCTGCTTAGCCCCCTGCTAGCCACCTGCTAGCCCCCTGCCAGCCACCTGCTCAGCCCCCTGCTAGCCCCCTGCTCAGCCCCCTGCTAGCCACCTGCCAGCCCCCTGCTAGCCCCCTGCTAGCCCCCTGCCAGCCCCCTGCTAGCCACCTGCCAGCCCCCTGCTAGCCCCCTGCTAGCCACCTGCTAGCCCCCTGCTAGCCACCTGCCAGCCCCCTGCTAGCCCCCTGCCAGCCCCCTGCTAGCCACCTGCCAGCCCCCTGCTAGCCCCCTGCCAGCCACCTGCTAGCCCCCTGCTAGCCCCCTGCTCAGCCCCCTGCTAGCCACCTGCCAGCCCCCTGCTAGCCCCCTGCCAGCCCCCTGCTAGCCACCTGCCAGCCCCCTGCTAGCCCCCTGCTAGCCACCTGCTAGCCCCCTGCTAGCCACCTGCCAGCCCCCTGCTAGCCCCCTGCCAGCCCCCTGCTAGCCACCTGCCAGCCCCCTGCTAGCCCCCTGCCAGCCACCTGCTCAGCCCCCTGCTCAGCCGTCATCATGTTGAGAGCCTTGTGTAGGCGATCCCTCAGTCATAGCTATGCTTTGAATTAGGAATGTAGCTCCTGTAACTAATTGAAATATATAACCATTTTTGGTTTTCACAAATGCTATTTAAGTGTCCTAAGACATGATTGGAGAAAATGCTAAGCCCTGGATACTACCAGGTGCCTGACAAAGAGCCAGATGGGGCTCTAAAAGTGGTACTTCTCTTTATGTGACAAATATGAAAGCTTTCCAGTACATGGACAGGTGACAGTGGTTCAAGTCCTTTTCATGAGTGCACGTTTCTGTAAATTTCTGTACGTGTTGATCTGAGATATTTCTTTCATAATCTAGGCTACCTGAAAGCTGCTTGTTCTTTAATGAGTCAGTATGTGTTTCACTCATTATTTTGAGTATGTAAAGAGAGCAGCAGTTCTGGGAGCTCATGGTGCTCATTGGTTGTAAACATGTGATACTGCATGAGAACACAGTTTGAAGTAACCTCTGCCTCCTCTACAGTCGTCAGTGCGAGCCAATCGCAGCACAGTGAGGGGCTACTTCCTGGCTGGCCGTTCAATGACCTGGTGGCCTGTGAGTACCGTACATCTGACTGGCGTGGGGTGTTTTGTTCTCAATTCCATAAGAATGTGTTGTGCTGTATGTCATATACAATATGTCTTTGTCAACATGTTGGACTGTTTTCTGTCTGAATCTTTGTTCTGTTTGGACTGAAGACCTCACAGAGCAGTTATTCTGACAGGACAGGAGTCAGCCAATAAGTATTGAGATGTTTCAGCATATTAAGCTTTATTAACACTTAACAGTATGAATAACAAAGTCGTGTTTTTATAGATTGGTCAAATCCAAACTACGTGTGGTGCATTCATTTAGTAAAAGAAAAAAAAGCCTCTTTATAATTCTGAGCTATGATATAATGACTTTTCATCGCACCTACAACTTCCTCTGATTCTAATATGCCAACACTTGATAAACAGTTTCCTCAGCTCTTTGGCAGCCCTGTGTGGTTCAGACGTGCTCAGTCTGACACTTCGTCTGCTGCAGTTCAGTTTCTCCCATTTCACACAGTTGAGTCAGATCAGAAAGTAGAGGAGGTGTCTTCATTATACAGAGCAGAGGAAAAGATACTCTTGAAAGCTCAACAGTTTTACAGCTATTTTCCTCGACCTTTCCCCTCCTGGTGCAGCTCAATACCAACGTTTCTTCCATCTAGTCCCTGATTTCTTAACAGCATTGTCTTTTTATTTTTTGCGATCGGCTAATTAGGCCTAAATAAATAGAAAATAGATATATTTAGAAGTCCGGCCCCACATTGACTGCTTGGACAAAGGTAGTTGAGGACCTCTGCTTCGTCAGGAGACATGCTCAGTCTCAGCAGGATGGACCAGGAGGTGAGTGATGTTGGTATTATGTCTGAGGACTAGAATGCCCAGAAGTCTCCAAAGGAGCTTGATTCAGAGAACGGCTGTGTTCAAGAGTTCCAGACAGGGTTACATAGATTGAAGCCTGATTCTCAGACATGAGGTCACTGTCCTCTTCCTTCGTACGTGTTTGTCTCGGTATATAGCCCACTAACGTACTACACAATTACACCACAGCACAAGGACTGTGATCTAAAGCCGTATTAAATATTGTATACATTCTACTTTCTGACATAATAGACAAAAGCCTTTGTTGTTAATGTGTATATGTTGTATGTGTTTCCAGATTGGAGCCTCTCTGATGTCCAGTAATGTTGGCAGCGGTTTGTTCATTGGTCTAGCAGGAACAGGAGCAGCCGGAGGCATTGCTGTTGGGGGATTTGAATGGAACGTAAGGATGACTTTGGGATTTTAGGAGAGAATGGGGCGACCAGTCGTTCAAGTCTTCTTTCTCCTCATCTAATACATATAGTACATACTGTATATCCAGTATAGTCAATGTACAGTGGATGCACCTTTGGCAGTGATTGCAGTCTTGAATCTGTGTGAATAGTTCTCTATCAGCATTGAACATCTGGACATTCTTCATTGTGAAACTGTTCAAGCATTGCATGGTGATAGTCAGTGAAACGCGTTTGTTTCAAATCCAGCTGAACTTTGCTGCTGGACGGAGCTCAGTGGCCAGATGAATAGAACCATCTGTGCTCACAGAACCCAGGCCTTGACGTTCCCCACACATCTAGTGAAGAAGAATGTGTGGTGAGACCCTCACAGACACTTCAGACATGAGTCTTAGATGAGAGTTGAGTTGAGAGACAGCTTTTGTTTGAGCCATCATCTTCCATTCTATCCTGAGTTGGTCTGTTCCAACATTAGAACTATGAACGAATCATCGT
>CM051694.1:2004863-2034863 GCA_028022725.1 Lycodopsis pacificus | reverse complement strand
ATCGGTAAGGTGCACACACACACACACACACACGCGCGCACGCGCGCACGCACGCACACACACACACACACACACCTTTTGGAAACAGCAGCAGTCTACTGAAGTCTGTGAACAAAAACAATGTGCCTATAATCTCTGATAACAATGATAAAGCATTATGTTTTAGATGGTATCTGGTGTTTTGTACTTCACACTGGTTCCTCCCAGTGTTCTCTTCCTGTGAAGGTGAAAAAGTGTGACATTCACATTAATCCTACGATGCATTTCAGGAACATACCCAGCATCAGTTCTCATGTGAAGTGTGTGTGTGTGTGTGTTTGCACGTTTTCCAGCATTCTCCAAAGTGGGCTGGTATGAAGGCCTTGTGGTCCGTTACATGTCAGCAGTTCCCTCGGTGACCGTCGCCAACACCACTTGCCACCTACCTCGCAGTGACGCCTTCCGCTTGTTCAGGGACCCCGTGTCAGGGGACCTGCCCTGGCCAGGTCTGGTGTTTGGACTCACTGTCCTGGCTACATGGGTCTGGTGCACGGATCAGGTGACTGCATTAAGAGGGCATCGATCATTTGAAATGTGTGTGTGCAACTCTGCACATTGGATTTTAAACTGCAACGTTGAACTGCAGACTGAGCTTTATTTCTTTATTTAATGACTTCATTCTCAGAAGATATTTCCAAACACTCTTGAGACCAAATAAGTGTCAATATCCGTGTATTGCAGTCTTTGTGAGGACCAGTTTGACTTTTCAGCATAGCCGGTCCTTATTCCCTCAAAGGACAGCTTGAAAGTTAACACTTGGTTTTAAGGTTAGAGTCATACACTGTATATAAGACGTGGACATAGTCACCCATTGGTTTGTGGACCTTAAGTTCTGTATTTTGGTCATCACCATCTTGGTTTTTGCAACCACGAGTGACTCTAGACTAGAGGGAGGAGCTAAGTACAATCAGACGCTAAATAAGACATTTTCTGGTATCAAAATATTAAAATTAACTTTCACAAACTGAAAACACACTGTGAATGAGTTTAAGTTCGAAGACGAAAACACAAACAACTTCCAGACCCCGTGTTAGCGACCTGTCAATCACTGTGTAGCCCCGCCCTAAAGCATCCCCTGCTTTATGGTCTGTTTGACTCTAAATCAGGGGGCTCAAGTATTCCAAAAAAAAGTACAACTGATCCAATCTTCATTAATAACAGTTCAGAACATGAATGGGTTCTTCAGAGCGTGAACGTGTTCTTCAGAGCGTGAACGTGTTCTTCAGAACATGAATGGGTTCTTCAGAGCGTGAACGGGTTCTTCAGAGCATGAACGGTTCTCCAGAACATGAACGGGTTTTTCAGAACATGAACGGTTCTTCAGAACATGAACGGTTCTTCAGAGCATGAACGGTTCTTCAGAACATGAACGGTTCTTCAGAACATAGGCTTCTCTTGCCTACTCCTTGCTACCAGAGACCTGGCAGCGCTTCCTCTCACACAGCTCAGCCACATTTGGCTTGAGGGAGGAAGCAGTTGAGACCCTCAGTATGGCTTGAAGATGCTCATCAGTAAGTTTGGACCTGTACTTTGACTTAAGTTCATGGTTGAGAAGAGCTTTTCACACAGATATGTGCTCCCAAAAAGGCACATGGTCCGCTTGAACATCCTGGAAAGCTCAGGGAAGGTGGGGGGCAATTCTCTCAAAAATTGTCCAAGCTTGTCTGCTATTCCACTCACCTCCCTGAACTTGGCTTTGAGTTCAGAATTGCACTGCAGGTCAATGAGCTCCATTTGAAGCACAGGAGGGGCATATTGCACATCAAAGGAGAAGGGGTCAGCAAAAATTTGAAAAGTGGCTCTGTGTGTCTTGAAGTCTGCAAACCTGTGATCAAATTCCTCCTGTAGGTTTACAATGGCATCAGCATACTTCTCACCACTGAATGGTGTGCCCGCACCCATGAGTGCCTTGCATGTTGGGAAATGGCAGATGTTTGTCTGAGAGAGCTGGGCTTTCCATAACACAAGTTTTGTGGAGAATGCTCTGACGTTGTCATAGGCAGCACTGACAAGCTGCCCTTGGCCTTGTAACTTCTTGTTCAGTACATTCAGCTCCTGTGTGATGTCAACAAGAAAAGCTAAGTCCATGAGCCATTTGGGATCACTTAGCACAGGAACAGCCATCCCATCCTTCTCCATGAAGGCTTTCACTTCTGTTCTCAACTCAAAGAACCTCTTCAAGGCGTTTCCCTTGCTGAGCCAACGTACCTCGGTGAAGTAGAGGACATCCTCATATGCTGACTCTATTTCCTCCAAAAAGGCGCGGAACTGCCGGTGCTTTAAGCCCCTGGATCTAATATGGTTGATGCATTTCACAACAACAGACATCACATTGTCAAACTTCAGGCATTTGCTGCAAAGGGCCTGCTGATGGATAATGCAGTGCAGAGCAATGGCCTCCTCCACACCCTCCTCTTCCAGTTTTCGTTGAACAAGTGCCACCAGTCCATTTTTCCTCCCTGTCATTGATGGTGCTCCGTCGGTTGTTATTCCAGCAAACCTCTTCCATGTTAAACCGGCGTCCACAATGGCATCACACAGCTGGCGGAATATCTCCTGAGCGGTGGTCTGGCCATGCATTGGAATCACTGTGAGCAACTCCTCCATCACTTCAAAACTGTCATCAACTCCGCGGACATACATTGCGAGCTGCGCAGTGTCAGTGATGTCTGTGCTCTCATCAAGAGCAACTGAGAATGCACAGAAATGTTTGGCTTTCTCCCGCAGTTGATCATATCTGTTAACTGACAGGTCAGAAATGCGCTCTGCCACTGTGTTGGCTGAAAGGCTGATGTTGCTAAACTGACTCTTTTTTTCCGGACAGACTATACCTGCAGCCTGTAACATGCACATTTTTATGAACTCGCCTACTTTGAATGGCTTTCCCGCCTTGGCGATCATCTCACTCACCACGTAGCTCGCTTCGACTGCCGCGTCACTCGCTTTGCTCGCTTTCTTAAAAAAATCTTGTCGCCTCAGTAAACATGCTTTAAGATCGCCGACCCGGGCCTCTCTCTCATCTCCCTGGTATTTTGTATACTCCTCGGCATGTCGCTTTGAGTAATGACGTTTGAGGTTGTACTCCTTATGTACCGCGACTTTCTCTGTGCATATAAGACACGCCGGAGTGCCCCGGTGCTCAACAAAAAAATATTCCGTCTCCCACTTTTCCTGGAATTGTCTGTTCTCTTCGCCAACTTTTCTCTTCACGGCAGGTTTTGAGAAAGACATGACTGGGACTGGTTGAGATATATTTTCCTTCCACTTGATGTCACTCCTGAATCACGTTTCAACCAAGTGACGAGTTTCGCTAATTCTAGTTGTAAATATAAAACGCCCACAACGACTCGCGCAACAACTCGGCAAAAATGTCCGCGTGAGAAAAAGGTGCGTGTGAGAAAAATGCGCGGGCCGCATTAACATTACACTTTTATGTTAGGTAGGGGGCCGCACAATATCAGCTCGTGGGCCGCGAGTCTGAGACCCCTGCTCTAAATGGACCATAGTGTACTAAATGAACATCATGCTGTATTGAAGAAGACTTGAAACTAGAGCTTGAGACCATAAACTCATGTTCACAATGTTTACTGAGGGAATAAATCAAGAGAGAAGTAGAGTCATTTTCTCATAGACTTCTATACAACCAGAGCAGTCGCCCCTTGGTGGACATTAGAGAGAATGCAAGTCTCAGGCACTTTAACATTGGCTTTACTCTTTAGACCCAGAGTTTGCTGCCTGGTTAGGGTTGGGTTGAAAGAGAGGTGGTTTAGGGTTATTGGGGTTAAGTATTTAGTTGTAATGGTCAGAAGCGTAAGGGTCAGCCAATGTATTATGACAACGAGGGTCTTCCAAAGTATACAAAGACAAACGTGTGTGTTTGTGTGTGCAGGTTATAGTCCAGAGGTCTCTGTCTGCCAAGTCTTTGTCTCATGCTAAAGGAGGCAGTGTGCTTGGAGGCTACCTCAAACTGCTGCCCATGTTCTTCATTGTCATGCCGGGCATGATCAGCCGATCACTGTTCCCAGGTCAGTCCGTCTCTATTGGACTGTTAAGCCAAATGCTTCTGTATGTTCAAGCACATGCATCATTTTGATTTGATCATTACCTCATTAAACCAGCCAATCATTTACCAAAACATATTTCCATCCATCGTTACATTTATTGATGGAGTTCAGCATGAGATTCTACACAGCTTTCTTTAACAGCTTTCTAAGTGTAGATCCAGTGAACTCAACACAGTAGCACACAGCAGCACAGACATCATGCGCACTGTGCGTGATGATGTCTGTGGAGGTTGACTGTGTTATTATGAGTAATGGTCAGAAATAGATCCTCAATCTAAAAGACCACAGCCTTTTTAAAGTGAGGTACATGTGCAATGAAAACATGCAAACATACCTGGTATGATCTGTTAATGAATGACTACTCACACTGTGTATCCAAAAGGTTGGGAGCGTTTCTTCTAAAACATGAAGAAGCAGGACACATACGTGTAACTAACTCACTGCATCTTATACGCTCCGTGTGTGTGTGTGTGTGTGTGTGTGTATGCAGATGAGGTAGGTTGTGTGGATCCAGCAGTGTGTCAGAGTGTGTGTGGAACTTCAGTTGGCTGCTCCAACATCGCCTACCCCAAACTAGTGGTGGAGCTAATGCCTGTGGGTGAGTCGCACACACACACGCACACACACACACGCACGCACGCACACACACACACACACACACACACAACTAGGCTTGGTCAAAGTCGGTGTAGAGAACTCCTCTCTCAATTGTAATCTACTGTCGCTCTGTCTGTTAATCCTTCATCTCTGGTGTGAGGTGTTGGGTCTGGAAACAAAGGATGAAGAGCTGCGAGGCCGCAGGACCCCTCCCCTGCTGCGAACTTCTTACAGTGCGCACACAGTGGAAAAATGAGCTGGAACCGGTTCAAAAATGAACAACAATATTTAATGTACTACATGAAATTCACTTATAAGCTGCATTAACTATCAATAGTAATATTCTCGAGAATAGAGACCACACGCACGCATCCCACTTCTGAAAAGCGAGGGCGGATGTGGTCTGAGGAATTCTCTCCAGAACTGTCTCTTATATGTCCAAACAGTCATAACTCATCGGACTGACCCTCCGTGGCCATCCGTGACTGGCTCCATTTGAATTCTGTCTCCTCCCTGGATCGATTCCTTAGCGAAACAGCTTTGCTCCTTGCAAAACATCTGTCTTGACTCCACCTCTGGTCAGTTGTCCTGGCCACTGATCCCATCCTCCACTCTGCTGCATGTCTGACCCTTTAACGTATTCTTACAGTGTTTTAATACCTTTAGTGACTATACTTTTATGATTTATACATTAAATTAGTTAATATACTGTGACACATAATATCTTCTACAAGCAAGAATATTGTGAACATATTGTGACTAACATATTATTATTATTATAACACTTCTACTCATCACTAGGGGGGTTATTTAATCTTACTTATAATGCGTTTAATACTGGAATTCTCAACAATTCCCCCCTAATACACTATTCATAGTGTGTTAAAAAAATGACAGGAAAAACAATCCCTCTCTAATGGTCCTTTATGGGCCGAGGGTGAATTTCCTCAACTAAACAGTAGCTTACAGTTCAAGTTCCTAAACATCATTCAGTTCAATGCATTTTGTACAGCCCAAAATCACAAATTACAAATTTGCCTCAGAGGGCTTTACAATATGTACACAGTTGACATCCTCTTATCAGAACAGGAAAAAACTCCCCAAAAAACCCCTTTATCGGGGAAGAAAAGGGAAGAAACCTGTGCGATAGCAATAGAGGAGGGATCCCTCTCCCAGAATGGACAGAGGTGCAATAATGTCATGGAACAGGATAGTGAATCACAACACATTCAATGTATGACAGAACCACGACTCTAACTGATTGCCCTATGTCTGTAGAAGTTCACACATGCAAGGGATGCAGCAGCAGACAGAGAGGATCAGGTGGTGGAGGTGGTGGAGGTGCTGCGTCGAGTTCTGGATCCATCCTGCGAAATGAGGGATGGAGAAGAATTCTGAGAAGCTTTGTCTGTATCTTTTCCAGTTGACAAAAATTATATTTCCTACTACAGTGAACAATCACCCAGAGTAAATTTTCCAAATTATCAGTATCTCACCGGATGTTTTCAGAAGTCCATCTGGACTCAATCAGGTCCATCAGCATCCCAGTGATGATCAGGAGCTGCTCTATCTGGAATGAAAGTTCAACATGCAAATCCTAACATCCTACACTCTGCTAGAATCATATTTAATGTTATATGTTCAACCAGGTTCTTAAACTACTACTAAACTAGTCATATCTACGGCTCGTGAAGTCCTGCTATGGTGTCGCAAGTGAAGTTTACAAAATGTTACTGGTTATACTATGTGTAATTGGTCCAATTGACAACTTTATTAATTGACAACCTTCAGGAAAAAACAGATTCTAAATCTGCTGCTATGTGATTTCTGGCTTTAAATTCATTAGACACCCCCCTTGGTAAATCTATGTCATGTATGTAACTTGTCTATAAATTGAATCTTCCATGGTCCAGTCCACCTTACTGGTCAGTACCACTGACACCTTTGGACCTCATTCACAGCCAGCTACTTGTGATATGATAGGAGACTGCTTTCTCCTGTCTGCAAATGCCTCTGTGTTCTCCACCTGTGGAAACAACTTTTTTCACAATTAAAATTGCAAAACTAAAAATTATGGAATTAAATTCTGAATTAAAATTGAATTAAGCTCAAAAATTACAAATGTCGGATTCAAAATCAATATCAACTCTGCAAGTTAAAATATTGAATCAAAACTAACAATTTTAGGATAAAATTGAATTGAAACTGGGAGTTAAACTACTGAATTAAACTAAAAAGTTATCAATGGCAATTAGAATACTGAATTAAACTAGAATTAACCATTAAAGTCAAACTGCAAGTTGTAAGATTAGAGTCTCAAACAATGATATTACAAGTTTATCACCAGAACTCATTACATCTACTAATCCACGGGTGACTGCGTATATTGTAGTTCTAAGACAATTTCGCCTCTAGGTTTTCTGGGTAATGGAGTTTCTGTAATTATCAAGCAATTACTCCTCCAACCGATAGGTATCAGAGTTGTCTCTCCTTCTTCTTCGTTGGTTTTCCGTCACCGGAAGTATGGTCAAAATCCCCGCGAATTTACGAACAAAGGGCTAATGCTATTAGCGGCTAAGCTAACCGGCGAAAATGAGTCTTCAACAGACCGACAAAGCACCGTAGTTGTAACTGTTAACCATGCCGCATTCACCCACGTTATTTATGCTAGACCGTGCTCGGCTTTTCCATATGCACCGGTTATTTTATGATCGTTTTTATCTGGTAATCTAGGCTAAGCACAAAGCAGCCGACAGCTTTTGCTACATTCACCCCACACAGCAAAGCGATTTCTCACAGTGCTATATCGCATTCATACCAAAATACACCGTGATTACAATGTATGATTACCCACTCATTACCTAGTTTACCCACCCCAGATTATATTCCCCTGAACTCAGTTAATTATAGCGTTTCGTAGTAATCAGTCTGTCGGCGCAGAGCTCGATTCTAGAACGCAACCTAGTTCTGTTAGCTTCTAAGCTTGTATCAATTTATACCCTCCCGTTAAGAGTCGGTTCATCAAACACATGACGCCAACGTGACACCATGAAACAACCGTTGTTAATTACACGTAATCACCCGCAGTACATGCTTAAGTTTGATTCACACGACAATACTTTCTTAGAGCTTCCTTAGCTCAGAGCCTTCTAGCTCTCTTAGCTTCTTACTTCTTACTCTCGGGGTATATCCCTTTGTAGCACGTAGCTCTGTAGCTTCTGCTGCTAGTACAGCTTGATCACTGCTGACGTCTAAGACGTAACGCTTATCGCGGACCTTACCGGTAGGATTTCGCAACAAAGAACAGCGCGTAGCCAAAATACACGTGTTCCTAATCCAGCTTGCAAGTGTGTTTCATACAGTAATCCAGCTACTTCAAAATCAATACACGTTACCGGCTTGCTGCGGCTCGCTCCTTTGTCAGGCTTTCAGAGGTACTGGCCACGATACTGTCTCTAAGTTTTCCGATCTACCTATATGTGGAGTTTTATTAAAAAGGTTCCACCTTACCCTTATGTCTTTGGCGCCTGAAAGTATCGTGGTTAGTGTCCTCATCCAGTCGTTTTCCAGTAAAAATATCACGTCGGGAAGTCACCATTTGTTGGGTCTGGAAACAAAGGATGAAGAGCTGCGAGGCCGCAGGACCCCTCCCCTGCTGCGAACTTCTTACAGTGCGCACACAGTGGAAAAATGAGCTGGAACCGGTTCAAAAATTAACAACAATATTTAATGTACTACATGAAATTCACTTATAAGCTGCATTAACTATCAATAGTAATATTCTCGAGAATAGAGACCACACGCACGCATCCCACTTCTGAAAAGCGAGGGCGGATGTGGTCTGAGGAATTCTCTCCAGAACTGTCTCTTATATGTCCAAACAGTCATAACTCATCGGACTGACCCTCCGTGGCCATCCGTGACTGGCTCCATTTGAATTCTGTCTCCTCCCTGGATCGATTCCTTAGCGAAACAGCTTTGCTCCTTGCAAAACATCTGTCTTGACTCCACCTCTGGTCAGTTGTCCTGGCCACTGATCCCATCCTCCACTCTGCTGCATGTCTGACCCTTTAACGTATTCTTACAGTGTTTTAATACCTTTAGTGACTATACTTTTATGATTTATACATTAAATTAGTTAATATACTGTGACACATAATATCTTCTATAAGCAAGAATATTGTGAACATATTGTGACTAACATATTATTATTATTATAACACTTCTACTCATCACTAGGGGGGTTATTTAATCTTACTTATAATGCGTTTAATACTGGAATTCTCAACAGAGGACATATTAGGAGAAACTAAAGATCAGAACTATATTTCAGATTCAACCTTTATCAAACAGTGTATAGAGCTTTATGTAAAGCACTGTCGTGCAGTGGCGGCTGGTGGAAAATTTTCTAGGGAGGGCCATCCTATCAATTTCAGCAAACATCCCAGTATGATTTCATGCAAAAAAAATTTAGCATCAAACACGCATTATTACTTGGCAGTTAAATATTTAACATTTATTCCAACATGAAAAAAAGCAGTAAATAACACTTGTATAATATAATATAATATAATATAACATGTTTATTTATTGAGATGCCCCTATGGACCTTGTTATAGGAGGTAAAGATCAGGAGAAGTAAACATGAAGTGTAATTATGAATACTGATGTTAAATTAAGCTATGATGAGTTTTCACTGTTAATTTAGGGGGGAAAAAGTGGCCCGGGAGTTACTGTCAGACCAGCCCACTCAATACACGGCGCGCTGCCCACTCAATACACGGCATGTATTTCGCCGGTCTACGGCGGCCATTCGCACCTCCGCCGGCCCCGCCACCGACAGACGCCCGGCACGAGCGCACGGCGCAGACCGCGGTTATGGAGAAAAGTTTTTAAAAGCACCGTAGTGTCCAGCAGTGCTGTGGCGTCCTCAGTTTATACTGTTGATACAGTTTTCACTGATTGTTGACTTTCGGTATTAGAGTAAATTGAACGTGTTCTGTGAAGCATATAATATAGTCCCGTCGGCCTACCGGGGATTCCCCCGGTATCCCCGATGGCCAGTCCGCCCCTGCCTGTGGATACTATGGTATGTCGAAGTAATCAGCGTACTTTTAGGAAGAAAGGAAGTTGATTGACTGACTTGTACGAAGTAGTGAAGCTTCGCATGTAGTCTGCTGTCTGATTGTGAGGTCAGGCTGATCTGATATCAGCTCTTTGGCTGCAGAATCTCCTCAAAGTTCTCCTCTCAAACGGGTCTTGGAGGAGGAGTGGTCGCGCTGGTGCGGGCTCCTGTCGAGACTTCTCCTGACGAGAACGCGCAGCTCCGGGGCTTGATCGTTCTTGCCCACAGCTGAATCTATTTGAGGGCGCTGATTGGCTAAATTGTATGTCACTCATTTATATCTTGAATCAGCAATTGGCTAAACGGCTTCATAGACCCGTCTTTTTGGGCTAAAACGATCAAGCCCCCCTCGCTGCGCGTTCTCAGACGTGTCGTGCATACAGGCAGAGAGCACGAGCAGACGAGCACACAGGGGGAGAGGACGAGCAGGAAAAGCATATATTTTGCGCAGATATCATATTGTACACACAGTACTGGGTACATTCCATAGTTAAAAAACACAAATATTGACAATTTGTATAATTTATGATTATTATAATTCTTTTTTTTTTTTTTCTTTTTTTTTCGTGTGGCTCATGGTGGGGCCATGCCCCATTGCCCTCTCTTGACCAGCCGCCACTGCTGTCGTGTATACATTGATTGTAAATATAATCTGATACAGCTTGAAAATATGACAATTTATGAAAGGAAAACATCTGAGAACTGTTGCAGTTCAACAACACAACACAAAAAAAGTGGTATCATTGGAAATTCTTTATTAGTAATAAGCCTTTGAAATGTACCATCTTGTTCTCAAAGGGGTCGTCAATGACAATGATACAGTACAAACTCAAATAACTCAAACGACAAGATTATTAGGTGATACCAATCATAAATATCAAATAATAATCATCCCAGCAGAGAATGAAAATGGATCATTCAGTCACAGATCATAGAGAAGTATTCATACCAGAGATATTATGACTATTATTATGTTATGACTGTTTCATAGACAGGTTAAGTCAATCGTGACTAAGTTTCATTTGCCACATGAAGTTGAAGTAAATACACATTCAGTGAAGGACAACTGGCCGGCAGTAAGGAGGAGCCTAAGGCACAGCAGGAAGGTCGAGTTCATCAGCAGCTTCACTGGATCAAAGTCTAAGACAAGAGCTCACAGAGTGTCTGGTACACAGACGGAAGACAAGCAGCTTCTGTGGTCTAACAGTGAGTCAGGAGACCGGTTTCATTGAGCAACAGCTGCAGCAGGACAGTTGTTTTGACCAGCGGGTCTCAACCTGGGGAGCTGACCCGAGATCCTGACAGTCACTGGGGGAATAACGCGATGTGTCTCTCACACAAAGCAGAGATGCAAGGAAAATATGTGAGGAGAGAAGAACTGAAGATGTTCGTTCAATCAGGAGAGACAAATCAGATCAAGAGATATCATTGTTTATTCAGATGATCTGTGATGATGAAGTCTGGACTGTGATGGAGGGCGTCTGCTCTGAGCAGCAGCAAGATAAACCCCGATAAAACCTATAGGCCACCTCTGTGCCCACACATAGACATGTCAAACCTTTAACATCATACGTGTGCTTAACACTCACCAGCTGTGTTTCCTGAGCTATTCACTGCTTTAGGTTAGTATTGTTTCCTTATGTAAATGAATGATCAAATAATACTTTTGTAAAATGTAAAGGTCTTTTCAGATCAAACACAACTTAAAAGTTCAAAGCCATCCCTTCTGTGAGCCTGTATCCAAACAGAACCGGAAGCTTTCGTGTGTAATGTTGAGTGAGTTTATTACAGTAAAAACAATAATGACAACAATGACTGTCAGGGTGTGAAACTTGAATGCATGAACACAAATACTTGTGAAAGCTTTGAACAGCAAAAATCATCAACAAATATTTGCATCAAAATGCTTCACCTGCCATCTCACCTGGCTGGTCCTTCTGTCTGTGCAGGTCTGCGTGGTCTGATGCTAGCAGTGATGCTAGCTGCTCTGATGTCATCGCTGACCTCCATCTTTAACAGCAGCTCCACTCTGTTCACGCTGGACCTCTACCACAGAGCCCGGCCTGGAGCCTCGGAGAGGGAGCTCATGATAGTTGGAAGGTAGGAGTGATACAAGACTGATGTTGGGACCAATAGGGGGCGTGTTTGAGTTATCAGCTTTTAAGAAACTGAATTCTTGACATCAACAGAATTATTAATGTGAGTAACAATTATCAATGATTATTAATAATAACGGGGCACCACCCTGCGAACAGGGACCGATAACTAAACGATAAAACTAAGTCTCATAATTAGTGTTCACTCGTAATGTCAATAGTCGGGTACGACTATACATTCAAAGTGACAGTGAAGGATTGAATTCGAGCACAGACTACAACATACAGATTATTACATACATATGCACAAGTAATCACAGACGACTGCTCTTTAAAATATAACAGGGTTTATTAAATCAGAATAATAAATGATCAGATCAATTAATATTGCAACCAACAAACGTTATCATACAATTTTATATGCCTAATACCTACAGAAAATGAATAAAATGGGTGAGGGTGTATATATGTAAGAGTGTGTGTGTGTGTGTGTGTGTGTGTGTGTGTGTGTGGTATGTGTGTGAGGCTCTCTGTGTGAAACGAGGGCTTAACGCTACCTCTCAACCACCACCAGATGGCATAGTCGAGTGACTTGGGCAAAAAGGTGGATGGGCTTCTGTATGTGACCACGTGTGTCTGTGTACCACGTGTGTGTGTGTGGGTTAAGTGAGAGAGGGGGGAGAGCAGGAACATGAGACAAAGCAAAGGTGGGGGTCATGAATCAAGCTTCTGCGTGTAGTGAGAATGAGGATCGCTGATCATATCTTCCACAAACTGCCGTTGTCGCGTCGCGAACTACCGTCAGCTGTGCACGATATGATCGCGACTCTACACTTCACTCACAGAGCTGATTTAATGAAGAGAGAAATCCCACACGAAGTGAAATAAAATTAATGAAAGTAATCCCCAAATAAACAGATCTTCCTAACTGCTGTGGGATGAGTGTCTGTTTCTTGTCACGTCTCTTAAGCAATAATAACAAAATACTACATCCACTAGCAGCGACTGATCTTAAGGCAGACAGTTACGACAGGAAATACACAATATATGGCGGGACTCCGTGGTCCGCGATAATTGCGCAATGACGCGGTGTAACAAGGCAGTGATTGAACACAACAGGGTGCGGGAATAATAACACATAAATGAATTAACCTGAATGAACTTAGGCTAATTTAAGCTGAGCTATTGCTAAGCTATGCCCAAGATGCAATGAACCTTACTTGGTGAAGTTTCATTCGGTGGGGCTTGTTCCCGTGGTGGGAATCGATCAGTCCTCGAGTGTGGGCTCGGCAGCGCGGCGTTTGAGCAAGCGCAGACTGAGTAGCTCGGCTCTCGGTCGCTCCCGGTCGCGTGACTCGCTCTGGAGTGGACGCAGACTGAGCTGACATCGGCGCGGCGTTTGAGCTGGCGCGGATGGGGTCGGACCTCTGTGGCGCGGCTCGCCTTGGAGCAAGCGCGGGTCCGCTCTGTTCTCGCTGCAGCGGGGACAGTGAAACTTCGGGTGAGACGGCGTGGTCCGTGCGTTTCCCGGAAATCATCAGTCAGGAGGGGATTCGACGTCTTCCTGCCGGAGGGTTGGATGAGGGTGCGCGGCCCTCGTGGGTGAACTTCGGCTGAGGTCGTTTCGTTCCTCCCGGAAATCGTGGGCCTTCGGTTGTCAGCGTGGGGGGGGGGGGGAGAAGGGCCCTGCGCCTCTTCTAGTCCCAGGACGGAGTCCAGAGGAAAGAGAGCGTTTGGATGCTCCCTTGCTCGACGGAGGTCGAAGGGAAAAAGCGTTGAGGTGTGGGTTGCAGGCACTTTTGTTGAACAGTGGCTGAACCACAGGGGTCATGGTGCTGTCTTGGCTCTCGGCCAATGAGGTTGCAGCGGTGCTCTCAGGTGACTTCAGGAACCCATAGTTTTTTTGGGGGGGGGAAATTCACACCCTAATGTGAAATTCCTTCAGAGGGGGTTTGGTGCTCATCAAACCACAATCAGGATGAAACCTTTGCTTGCAAAAGGGAAGGCCTGATTGTCTTTGTTCCCAGCACATGTTGAAGCCATGCTCAGACCCCAACACTGATACATATCCCAAAATATGCCCCTTGATGCAAAGCTGAGATTTGGTTGTATAATTGAAAAACCAACACAGGAGTGTCTCTTTATCCCTCTGTGATACTGTTCCTGTTCCACCCCAACGTGCTACTTCGTTCACTGCGGCTTCACATTTACCAGAAGGGTCTTCCAAATTAGAACCGAATCCAAAATGTCATGAACCAGGTATACGTAAAAAACAAAGTGGTTCTGCTTATCGGTTCCTAAGCAACACATTGAGAGCTAAAGGGAAACCTCTTGCTTTTGTTTCGGCTGCTCTATTTCTGCTTGCTGCGATCTATAAACCTGTTATTTCCAAGCCTCCATTGCTGGATGTACTGTATTCTACATGGGGACTCGCTGTTATAACATCTCGTCACTTTGTGTATCAAAATCTCTCTCGATTAAAATGTAGTTATCTTGCGCCCTTCTTATACAAAATGATTATTTTATTGCCTATTTTAGCTGGTTCGCACACATTTAAGAAACCTGAATAGATGCACATATTGAGTCATAAACAGTGGATGAGTCTGGAGAAGTGACGAGTGTGGGCTGAACTGGGATCATGGTTAACAAATTGATCATTTTTATTGTGGCTTCTATTCCCATTGATTAACCCAGTGCTGTAGTTCATCCTTTGTTTTCAGCAGTAGAGTGAAGTGAACGTGGGAGAAATGTTAATACCTAAATATATGTGATGTTGTCTGTAGTGGAGTGGAGCAGGTGTGTCTCTACAAAGCCTCAGACAAACATAAAAGTATTTGGTGTATTTCCAGGGTGTTCATCCTGGTCTTGGTGTGTGTTAGTCTGTTGTGGATTCCGGTCATCCAAACAGCCAACAGTGGACGGCTGTTTGATTATATCCAATCAGTGACCAGCTTTCTAGCTCCGCCCATCACCGCTGTATTCCTAATGGCTGTCTTCTGGCCACGTGCCAACGAGCAGGTAGGTCTCTCACACACACACACACACACACACACACACACACACACACACACACACACACACACACACACACACACACACACACACACACACATGAATTTAAGGAACAAATTTACGGAACAAATTTACTTTTATTGAGGAAGACGCACCTTGTAAGTGTAAAGGCAGATGTTGTTAAGAGCAGTGAGCGAGGACCCAAACACAGGCAGAGACACAGGGAGGAGGTTTTAAAGAGAATGGGATTCATAGCTGGGGTTGAAGATGGAGAAGAGGACATGATGAGGAATGGAGGAGCGTGGCTGGACCCGAGGGGAGGACGGTTGACGAGCGGGCGGGTAAGGCAGGCAGACTGGAGAGGCAGATGTGGCAGTGATCCAGAGACAGAGGACAAACAGTGAACGGCTGAGCACAAAGTTAAATCCTCAAAAGAGTGCACTCTAGAGGAGCCTGAGATGGGATTCTAGATGAGTGACGAGTGAAGAGCCAGAGCAGATGAACTGCAGAGATGACAAGCTGGTGAACGACAGGTGTGTGAGCTGAAGGGTTTGATGAGCTGACTGCAGGCAGGTATGAAGGCAGACTGTGCCCAGGATGACAGCAGGACAAGAAGAGACTGTCACACGCACACACACACACACACACACACACACACACACACACACACACACACACACACACACACACACACACACACACACACACAGGGACACACACACAGGGACACACAGGGACACACACACACACCCACACACACACACACACACACACACACACACACACACACACACACACACACACACACACACACACACACACACACAAAGGGACAAGGAGGACAGGAATTTAGCAATCACGTGTCAATGTCCGCTCGGTACATGAATGCAGTCTTTTCAAAACAAACTTCAGTCTTCATGGAAACGACTCACTTAGGTTTAGAAAAAACAACAACTTTGTAGCTTTAGGAAAACATCATTTGGGTTAAAATAACTACGGAAGTGGTCCCTCCTCCTTCTCACCAGTACTGTGTGAGTTTTTGCAGTCTTTCAATTTCCTTGTTTATGATTACGTAGATTACATATGAAGTGATTTTGTAGGATATCTAAGAATTCCGTTCTCCTAACCGCTCATCCTATTCAGGGGCGCTGGAGCCGATCCCAGCTGACATTGGCAAAGGCAGGGTTCACCCTGGACAGGTTGCCAGTTCATCGCAGGGCACATGTAGAGATAGACAAACATTCACGCTCACATTCACACCTACGGGCAATTTCGAGTCTCCAAATAACCGAAGCTGCTGCATGTCTTTGGACTGTGGGAGGAAGGCGGTTCTCCCCCAGACAGAAGATCAGGGGTCGAAGCCGGGCCCCTCTTGCTGTGAGGGGACAGTGCTGGCCACTACACCACCGTGCAGCCCTACTAAGAATTGCAGCGTTTTCATTTTCCTAGGTTTAGCTACGTCTGATACCGCTGCACCGAGGCACCCTTTATGAGACGCACTAGGCTTTCAACTGACTACGATGTCAACCCATCCAAGTCATTATTAGACTCTCAGAGCAGCTGACGTATAAAGAGGGACAAATTCTAGAGGGGAACCCAGACATGTCCACAATGATTCTAGAGGGGAACCCAGACATGTCCACAATGATTCTAGAGGGGAACCCAGACATGTCCACAATGATTCTAGAGGGGAACCCATACATGTCCACAATGATTCTAGAGGGGAACCCAGATATGTCCACAATGATTCTAGAGGAGAACCCAGTGTCACACTGACATTCATCGAGCCATAGAGGGTGATCAATGCAGTGGTTTCGCTCAATGTGTGTTCCAAAAAATGGAGAAAATGACTCAGTGTTTTCTTCAACTTCCTTATTAACTTTGTAGTCACTAGCAACAGGATCGACCTGCATCAGGAACTTGTCGGAGAAAACACAAGCAGCCACTTGCAGTTCTTGTAGTCTCCAGACAGCTGCAGTTGTCCCAGCGTGTAGTTACCTATTTGAAAAATACAACAATAGACTTTGATAGTAAGCACCAGTGACAGGGCTACAAGATTCAAAATCTTAAGGCCCTTTTCATTTCAGTGATGTGTGTGTGTGTGTGTGTGTTTCTCAGGGTGCATTCTGGGGTCTGATGGCTGGACTGGTGGTGGGACTGATCCGCATGGTGCTAGAGTTCTCCTATGAAACTCCCTCCTGTGGTCAGCCTGATGGTCGCCCTGCCGTCCTGGCTGATGTTCACTACCTGTACTTTGCTCTCATCCTATTGGCTCTTACCTGCCTCATCATTGCTGCTGTCAGCTTGGCCACTGCCCCAATACCTAAAGAACATGTAAGGACCACGTCGTACATTGATGGACACAAGTATTCAGCACCCCTGTCTATGCTGTGTGACTCCTCAGAGCCATCTGTGTAGCTCTGTATTAATCTCTTAATACAGATCACATGTGTTAGCTGGAGGGTTTGAACACCACAGCACTAAATATTCAATTTGGACAATTCAATGCCAACGTTCAGCTGGACAAAGACGCAATAAAGAAAATGGAAGGACTGTTACGATGTTTGTTAAAGCGCCGCACAAGCAAATGTGCGGTGGCCCTGAGAGCTCAAATCAACAAAACACAAGCAAATCAAGAAACCCTCTTCACCAATTTGATATTCGCAGCAAGTAGTACCAGTAGTGCAGTAGTGACATGGTTTCTTGGCTGATTAGGTTCTTGAAGTTACCAGCAATGACCGTCATGTGTTTGAGTTTGCTCCCTGAACACATCGGGGTCCTTTATACTGGTGTCACTGAGCTAATCCTGAGTTTGGCTGTGTTGTGACAGACACAAGGCATTGTGCTTTCTGCAGTCCTTGTCCCTGAATATGGAAAAGTAAATCCTTCACAAAGGTGTGCTTGATATTTCATATGAAGGTACTTGTTTTCAGTGTGAGCAGAGCAGGAATATAGTTCCAGGAACTCATCCTCAAACAGGTGGAGAAGAGTGGAAACCAAAGCTGAACCAATGACAGTGTCTACACAGTGGAAAAGGGCTAGTCTGCTCTGTCAATGTGATCCGGTACCACATGTATGTATGAGCTCACCCTCCTCTCTCCTGTCCAGCTGTACAGGCTGACCTGGTGGTCCAGACACAGCCGGGAGACTCGTATCGACCTCACGGGTCCCCCGCTGACCTCTGACCCCAGCCGGGACTCTGAGCGCTTGCCAGAATCATGTTGGCTGAGAGGAGCTCTGAGGCTCTGTGGTCTGACTGGTCCCAGCTCTGCCTCGGTGGCTCCAGCAGTTGAAGACAGCGAGCTGAACTCACTGCAGGAGGAGCCGCTTTGGAGGAGAGTCTGCGATGTGAACGGCCTGCTCCTGCTGGCTGTTAACGTGTTTCTGTGGGGATATTTTGCCTAATAACTTGTTATCGGTAAAGTTACATTGATGTACTGGACGGTGGTTAAACCAATCAGCTGCTGTGCTGGATCTGTCTGATATGCACCAACAGACAGTTCATCTCATCAGGAAACACGTATCGTAGTAATGATCATGGAACACATTTAACCAGTCAAGGTCCATAATTGACTTACAAGGACACTTTTTAACACGGTAACAAAAGACAGCTGGGAGAACATGTCTCTCTCCGTGAGGGACATGTGTTCAGATACCCAGAGGGGGCAACATTTGAGAATTCTGGAAAACAGAAAACAATTCCCTGCAATTTACAATCCAGAACACGAATCACTTCCAAGATTCATAACATGTTCTTTGTCTCATGAAAAATGCTGCTTTAAGCCATATTAGTTAATTTGACTCCCACACAATCAGAACAAATGTTCGATTGTCTGCTTCTCCACACACCACTCAGTACTCATGAAGCTAGACAGCCCTGAGACATCTCAGATACAATATACAGAAACCTAACCACCACACAGCAGTACTGATGCGTTGATATACGATTAGAACATGATATTTCATATGCTCTTGTATTCTTGTAATCATTTAAAGTGAGCTGTTCTATCATTTGTATAAGTCTGTGTAGCTGAAGGTACCATCATCATCTGTGTGTGATAGTGTGTTTGTGGAGGTCAGACAAGAACATCTGATGTCACTTACACTCACTTGCTTGTTAGTGTACTTTACATACATTATAGTAGAGATTTGTGTACTTTTATCCTTCTTTGTGTCTTTGTGTATGACAAATACAAAAATCACAATCGCATATAGAAAAGTGCTGCAAGTAGCACAGACGACAACGGGAACTGTTTCTAGGCAACACTAACATGTATTTTGGCTTATTAAGTTCTTGAAGTTACCAGCAATGAGCGTCATGTGTTTCAGTTTGCTAAAGACACACTTCAATGTTGAATAAACATAGACTAAGAAGTAAGACCGTGTGAGTGTGGGTTCCTACCACAGCCAAAGACATACAGCTAAGGTTGATTGATGAGTGAGTGTGAGGTGGGCCTGCCCATCAGGACTCTAACATTCATACCCATTCACACACCACAGGGACAGCCTGCATTGGGGTTACATTGGGGTTACCGTATTGGGGCGACCGTGGCTCACTGGGTTAAGAGGTCGTCTGGGAACCGGAAGGTCCACGGCTCGATCCCCAACTGTCACGTGTCGAAGTGTACCTGAGCAATACACTGAACCCCCGGCTCCCCGGGCGCCTGTCATTGGCAGCCCACTGCTCCCTATATACAGGGATGGGTCAAATGCAGAGAAAAATTTCCCCCTTAAAGGGATAAAGATAGTTTCTATTCTATTCTAGTAGTTGTTCTGCCCATGATTCATGAAGTAGCGGAGCCGGGGATTGAACCGCTGATCCTTTGATTGAAGGAGGATGCTGGGGCTGGTGATTGGCTGCCAGATAAAATGAATTCAAGCAGTTGATTATTCAGATATTGTATATATGCATGCAGGCACATATATACCACATATAATATATACAGGCGCATCTTCAGAAACGTTAGATTCATACATCATGCTGCGTTACCATTTGCCTCTGATTCATGTTTCCATGTATCCACATGTTTGAATGAGAAAGTTGG
Source organism: Lycodopsis pacificus (assembly GCA_028022725.1). NCBI lineage: Eukaryota > Metazoa > Chordata > Actinopteri > Perciformes > Zoarcidae > Lycodopsis > Lycodopsis pacificus. Next base: position 2,014,885 of record CM051694.1, on the reverse strand, counting down.
TTGTAGATGAGAACACGAGTTTTCAGTAGAAGGCACCATTACACCATCTCTACTGACGCCTTTACATCATCTACCTCCTTATCCATGTTTTCTACTGACTCCTTTACACCATCTACCTCCTTATCCATGTTCGCTACTGACTCCTTTACACCATCTACCTCCTTATCCATGTTCTCTACTGACTCCTTTACACCATCTACCTCCTTATCCATGTTCTCCACTGACTCCTTTACACCATCTACCTCCTTATCCATGTTCTCTACTGACTCCTTTTCACCATCTACCGCCTTATCCATGTTCTCTACTGACTCCTTTACACCATCTACCGCCTTATCCATGTTCTCTACTGACTCCTTTACACCATCTACCTCCTTATCCATGTTCTCTACTGACTCCTTTACACCGTCTACCTCCTTATCCATGTTCTCTACTGACTCCTTTACACCATCTACCTCCTTATCCATGTTCTCTACCGACTCCTTTACACCATCTACCTCCTTATCCATGTTCTCTACCTCCTTATCCATGTTCTCTACTGACTCCTTTACACCGTCTACCTCCTTATCCATGTTCTCTACCGACTCCTTTACACCATCTACCTCCTTATCCATGTTCTCTACCGACTCCTTTACACCATCTACCTCCTTATCCATGTTCTCTACCTCCTTATCCATGTTCTCTACCGACTCCTTTACACCGTCTACCTCCTTATCCATGTTCTCTACTGACTCCTTTACACCGTCTACCTCCTTATCCATGTTCTCTACCTCCTTATCCATGTTCTCTACCGACTCCTTTACACCGTCTACCTCCTTATCCATGTTCTCTACTGACTCCTTTACACCATCTACCTCCTTATCCATGTTCTCTACTGACTCCTTTACACCATCTACCTCCTTATCCATGTTCTCTACTGACTCCTTTACACCATCTACCTCCTTATCCATGTTCTCTACTGACTCCTTTACACCATCTACCTCCTTACCCATGTTCTCTACCGACTCCTTTACACCATCTACCTCCTTATCCATGTTCTCTACTGACTCCTTTACACCATCTACCTCCTTATCCATGTTCTCTACTGACTCCTTTACACCATCTACCTCCTTATCCATGTTCTCTACCTCCTTATCTATGTTCTCTACAGACTCCTTTACACCATCTACCTCCTTATCCATGTTCTCTGACTCCTTTACACCGTCTACCTCCTTATCCATGTTCTCTACTGACTCCTTTACACCATCTACCTCCTTATCCATGTTCTCTACCTCCTTATCCATGTTCTCTACTGACTCCTTTACACCATCTACCTCCTTATCCATGTTCTCTACCTCCTTATCCATGTTCTCTACCGACTCCTTTACACCATCTACCTCCTTATCCATGTTCTCTACCTCCTTATCCATGTTCTCTACCGACTCCTTTACACCATCTACCTCCTTATCCATGTTCTCTACTGACTCCTTTACACCATCTACCTCCTTATCCATGTTCTCTACTGACTCCGTTACATCAGCAGCTGCAACCTTCAGTCATCCTGACAAACTGTGTCCATCACTGGTGGAACCGGCTGTTCTTGGTCAGATATCCATCGTCTGACCACATCCAACACTCTGATGCATGCGCCATGATACATATCAAGAGAGGCAACGAAGCAAATGTTACCTTTCCACTTTTTATTTGATATTGTTCTGTCATTTACATTTCCAGTGATGGAAGTGTTGTCTTTACTCTTCTGTTTGATAGCTTGATGTTTCTGCAGCCTCGTCTTCAAACTAGATTAGAAGTCTATAGAACAGGATTGAGATCTATCTGACCGCTGAGTGCACTCGTTACTGAACTCAGCTCCTCCTGTGATGTGATTCAGGGGGTTTAGGTCTGCTGCTGTATGAACATCTGGATCGTCTGCTTACAAGGTGTAACATTTCATCAGCTTATTAGCAGAACTATGTAGATGTTTGACAGATTCTATATGGAATATATGCAACAATTCATAAACATAACATATTATCAGAATGATTGTTGAACTTGACCAGTAGTTCAAAATAATCTGTTCAAGATCCACAAACGGTTGAACCTCAAGTTATACATTGATTAAATGTTACAAATACTCTCCAAATAACTGACTGATCATTTCTTATGTTGGTTCTTTTATGTCAAACTTTTATTGCTGGAGAAAAATAAAAACCAAGTAAATATAATGTCCTTCCACGAGAAACGTGTCGTCAGCAGAAGCAAAGAAATGAGACAAACATCACGTTTGTTTTCCAGAATATGGATATGAAGTGTTTATTCTGTCTTCTGTTGACGAAGAAAAAGAACTTTACAAAGTAACAATTCAACACCAGACTCAACTGTTTTATACGGTCTGTTACCAAAGCCTGCAGAGATCTGACAATGGAGCCAACTTGGGGGCGGGGGGGGGCGGGCTGCTACGATAGCATGTTAACAGGGTTGGCTCAGTGTGGAGCTTCCTTCAACATGGAATGTTGATGTGGAATGAGCCGATGAGGACGTACAGAGGATCAGAGAACACATGGCGCACGCACCTCATCAGGACCGATGTGTCACACAGCCTCGGGGCGGGGGGGGGGGGTTGGTAAATTAATTTAGCTCGTCCTTATTTTGGTTCATATAAAGCACTCAGGACATTGTTTGGAAAAGGTCTCTGGCTTTGGTTCAGCCTCCATCACCGACGCTGCAGACAGTGGAGCCCAACGGATACTGATGAATAAATGTGATAACAGGTCAATGTCTTTCTCCAACACAAGTGAGCTGGAGGGTTCAATACTGACCTGGCAAATAACAGTTTGACAATAACACAATTCTTAGCAGGAGCTGAACTTACTGGGATTTTTTTCTGGAGCTTTCAGCCACACCTCATGGTCTTCATCAGCAGATGGTTTGTGTTCAGTTGCAATGGTTATCTAGAACTGGACTAAAACTGGTATCTACTGTATCCACTGATGGTTACAACAACTGAAACATGTGGGACACTGAACAGCCAAACAACCAACCATGTGTGAGCAATAGGTAAGACATGTTGGGACAACTCATTGTCTGCCTCTCACCTAGCTGGTAGCTGCTCTGGAGCTTTTCAGCTGCTTCACATGATCTTCCTCAGCAGATGCCCTGTTGTGAATACTAAATGTTGAACATGTAGTATTTTAAAGACTTGACTGAGAAGTTGAGATGAAGAGACTGCTGCGGAAGATTTGATTTAAACCGAAAGCTCCAGAACCGCTACGAAAGGACATTGCTGTGCGATGTTTTTGCCAAGTTCATCAAACACATCTTTGACTCAAGTTCCAGTTGTTGGTCACTGTATACAGCGGTCAGAGGATTTATTGGCTCTACTTTCATCATCTTATGAAACAAACCATCTGCAGATGGAGGCCAGCGCTCCCCATGTGAACACCTTGTGATCTCATCTTAAACAGCGATTCTTCATCTGGAGCATCTGATGCACATTGTTCTCCATCTACTGGCACGCACGCCAATACCGCCAATACCGCCAATACCGCCACCGGCATACCATTTATCAGTCAAGTTGTACTAATTACCATTTTTGAGAGTCAGAGACAAAAAATGTCACACAATGAACGTGATGTAAAACACTGGAACCCGTCCGATCACCAACATGGACGTCATGCAGTAACCGCAGCGCTGCTCACAGAAGCAAAGCGGCTGCCTGCCTGCTCTGGTCATCATGCACATGGAGACCAGATGGAAGTCAGGTGTGTGTGTGTGTGTGTGTGTGTGTGTGTGTGTGTGTGTGTGTGTGTGTGTGTGTGTAGGCTGGGCCATGCAGATTGACGGCTATAGGAGAGGACGGTGGATTAAGCCTCAAAGCGTCAACAGGTTGTGCTTGAACTTGTTGATAGGAAATGTGCTTGTGTTCATTATTATTGTTTTCTGGAGGACAGAGACGTTCGGTTCGTATGTTGTGTGAAATGAGATGAAAGCTCAGCTCTGTCTAGGGTGGAGCCGTACGCTCATCAGATGTGTTGGATTCTCGTTCCACACTCGGGGATAAAACGTCTGTAATCTCTTCAGTCGATATGTAAAGTGAAAAAAAAAAAGAAAAGAAAAAAGAAGTCAAGGCACAAACAAATACTGCAACATGGAATACAGGTGTGTTTAGGGCTCTCACACACTTAGAGACTTTAGATGTGAAGAAAAGGGGCTGCAGGGACGGGTGGAGCCAACTCCCCTCCTCCTGGCCGAGGACGAACACCAACTATTGAGAAAACTGATCCGAGACCCCGTTTAGCACTCGTCTGGACCGGAGCTCTGTCTTCAGCCAACCTAACGAGATACCAAGTGGATCAACTAGACAACGCTGACCCCGTCGTCACACCGTCCAACACTCACAAGCTCAATCTGAGTTGTGCTGTTTTTTTTGCAATTGCCATAACAGAGAAAGTGGTACTTGATTGAGCAGCTGTGCTGAACCATAAGCACATCGTCTGCTTTGTGCCAAGGTTCTCAAAGACTTCCAGCAGATAACTACACACCGTTAATACATCAGACACATCATTCACAGCTAGAAGCCTGCGCGTTGTTTGCTCAATACTGCCGTTGAAATACGACACTTATCAATGGCACCCAGAATGCACCTGTGAAAAACATCTGGAACCAATTCGATCACTTGAACACGAGAACTCAGGTGTGCTCTTTGGTGAGGATGTCAGTGTGTCTGATGCCGAGTATTGAGAAGGAACACATTGACTGCGTGTGTTCACATACGTGTTCCATGTTTACAGCATGCTACAAATGAAACCTTTGTGTGAAGAGTTAACGTGTTGCACAAATATCATTTTTAGAAAAGTTGATATAGTTTTGAATGACGCGTTTGATTTTGAAAGTGATGAAAGATATGGTGCGTGTGTTTTTGTTTGTAGAGTTTTGACAATAAGCGCCCGTGTTTCGGAACTTGTGTTTCAGCAATTGCAAAAAAATAAAAACTATGAAGAGAGAATGAAATGAAATAAACCTTCTGGCCTCATGGACTTAATAAAGAAACACATGACCTGAAACCTTCATCTTACTGATCCATCCTCTGTCAACTCTCATCAGCAGCCTCATCGGCTCTGGAAGCACCGTGTGTAACGTGGTTCCAGTTTGAGGCCGTGGCTGAACCGAGACACTGATCAATACGGTCTACAGCCCTCTGGTCCTGACAAACCCGGGGGGGGGGCTGATCTACCAGAATGCTTGGTCAACCACAGCGCTGCAGCCCAAGTAGAAACCTAACTGGACCTTCATTGATTGGCCGATGTGACGTCTTCAAGTGGCTGAGTTTGTCTGACCAACGTTCCAGAAGATGGTCCCTGTGCTCTCATAACAATAGAGACTCACATGTGAGAGGGCACACTCCAGAGGTTACCTAGAAGTCTTGAAGAAACTATTTAAAAGCTGGACGTTCTCATTTAGTTTAGTGTTTGTTCAACATGACACATTCACTTCATCCAGACTCTTCTCCGTTCTTTGGGTTATTCGTTGACTGTGGAGCACGAGAGGACTGAAGGTACACACGGCGAGCACCTGATGGAGAGATGGTCCTCCTTTGGGAGTATTCCTTTAAACCAATTCATTCTCAAATTAGTCTCAGATTAACTTCGTCCATCAACCAATTGATTAATCGACAAATTGTTTCCTCTCTGAACAGAAACAGCACCAAAACCCATCTCACCAGGAGGACCATTTAGTAGCTACTCTAGAGCTTTCAATCATTTCACATGATCTCCATCAGCAGCCAGCTGCTATCTATCCATCTATAACTCCACGGCAACGGGGCAAACTCCATCTGTTGATGAAGACCATGTGGTATGATCAAAAGCTCCAGAACAGCTAATGAATGGACCTCATGGAGCCTTAAAAAAAAAAAAAAAAAAAAGACACTCAAGACAGCATAACTCTGCACAGCACACAGCTTATGTGGTGCCTGTAGGTACGCGTCTGTCAGTGTAGACACGGCCCCTGCAGCAGTCACACGGAGACCCTGTAGCTCTCAGGTTCGTACAGGTCTTTGGTCACCAACGCCTCACAGTGAAATGAAGGACCACAGCTCGGCACAGTGTATAGGGGCCTCTGATGGAGCAAGCATCAGGATGAAACAGTGCGACAGAAGATACGGTCTGGTTGTGACTCCAACATATCAGTGTCCACACAACTACTCAGTCAAATCCAAAGCTAGCGGTGTCAACAGTGAACAGCAGAACATCTGGTGAAAGATGATCTGCCTACACGTCTCTCTCTTCATAGTGCTTGAAGTAAATGGCACTTTTCACAGCACGTGCCATTCAAGAACAGCAGTTCTCTCATTCTAAGAACACTACGGTCCAGACACAGCATCCAGCCCCACGCTCCAGCACAATGAACAGCTTTATCACATCATCCAGCACAAAACCATCAGAATCAAAAAGATCCAAAAGTGAAAACACATCTGAGACCAAAAGGAAACACACTCTCACATGAGCGTTGGCCACGCCTCCTCCTCTGAGGAGCAGCTCCGTCACACAGTGCACCTCAAGAGAAGAAGAGCACAACAAAGGCAAAATGAAGAATATACACATCTCTAACTGATGAAATAACTTATGTTTGAAAAGAACATAAAATAAATTAAGGCATGCAAAAGATAAGGTAAAATCTTAAGATTTGGATATTTCTGTTCTTTTAAGCCAAACATCCTATATTGTTAGAAGAGCTTGCTGTTCGGAAGAAACCACTCACTCTTATTAAATCCTTAGAACAAAGGTAGCTGCCAAAATAAAATTCAAACCCACTGGAATATCACGGTAATACGCCCGAGCATTAAAGGCCCATATTTACATGTTTGTGTTCTGTGTTCGAGCCGATATTTACATACATGTTCATGCGGATTCAGCAGCAGTGCAGCGAAAAACAAGCAGCAAACACTTGAGTGACATGGACGGGAGTGCTCCTTCGAACATCCCGAGTCACGAGAAAATAAATACCACGTATCAAAAAATAATGACAGAAACCCGATAAATGTACATCACAAACGTGAACGTCACCCTCGCTCACATCCCTCCTGTTACCAAAGGAACACTGTGGACTGACAACATGATATGTATAAAACAAAGGACAGGAGAAAGTCTGTTGGCTTGTAAAGTGACGGTGATACATCAGAGGTGAAGCGGCGCCGAGCAGAGGGAGCTGTGCTTCTGCCACGTTAAGGCTTAGCAGCAAACATCAGAGCTGAGACGCTGCTGCTCCCTCCAGCCTCACCCAGCGCATGTCAGCTCGCAGTAGTGAAGCCGGCATGGACAAAAAGACATGCAGCAACTCACCCCTCGTGCACACACACACACGCACGCACGCACGCACGCACGCACGCACGCACGCACGCACGCACGCACGTTGAGACTTGCCACCGCCTCTTTGTTTTTCATCTTTTTTTCCCCTCGCTAAGGTTTCTTGGCAGCATTTGGTGGTGCACCTCTTCACCCCTCCCTCCCTCTCCTCTGGTCCACCGGGAGCCGGGGCGGGTGGAGGAGGGGCAGTTCAGTAGTCTGCGATGGGGGCGAGCTCGGGGCTCAGGTCCACCGTGATGTTCTTGTAGAGGCTGCTGAGGGACGTGTGGGGGCTGTAATGGAGGTTGTTGAGGCCGTCCAAGTGTTGCCGCTCTTTGGAGTACCTCAGCAGTTTATACCTGCAGACACAGTCACACTCAGATCAATGTATCTCAATTGTTATTCATTATGATAGTAAAAGCAAATGAAAATAGAGAATAATAAAACAGTGTGATGTGATTACAGATGGGCCTGTTCACTGATGCAGCTATCTGAGTCAGTGCGAGTGCATCTCTAGATGTGAGGCCACAGTCAGTATGAATGGACCTCTATGGCACAGAGGAGGAAGAGAGGTCAGGCTGTGGTACTGATCGGACTTTTCATTGACTTCATGACCAAAAGAAGAAATGTCAGCAGCCTGCTTTAAGGATCACAGATGTGCTGCCCTCCTGTGACTCTAGAGGAAGTTCCATGTATTCACCGAGAGAAGGAACAACAACAAACAAGGAGAAGCCCTGGAGCCAGTATCTAGTGACACTCAGTTCAGTATCACTTGAATGAAGACGCAGACAGCGCTTTGTTTAAGGTGGGGGCGGGCCCTCAGGGCTCTGTGGAGCGAGTCCAGCATGTGGTCTGTAGCGGTTCACTGTTGCTGCTGGATAGAGTAACATGACAACCAAACTCCTCTGCCCTCCCCAGGCGTAAACAAGTGACCCCTGCACTCGTAGTTCACATGAAAGTCTTCTTTAGAACAGAGACCTGGTTGAAGATCGGAGACAAAAAAGCGGTCTTACCTCCCGAGGAACTGCACCTCTCCTCTGTGGTGGTGAGGGATGGACTTGTACTTGCCGATCTCTCCCTCTGGTCGCGTGACATTCAGACCAGCATAGTGAACCCTGAGGAGAACCAGCACAGGACCAGTATGAGTCAACCCACTGTGCTTCAGTTGGTCTACCAGCAATCTGCTGATGGAAGCATGATGAAGATCTACTTGCAGGTAGTTCTTACAGTCATGGACCACTACGGCAGTACCACATACCAGACTAGTAAGAGTACTACGAAATCACTGAACTGATACTTCATGTGGGGAGAAGATGAACCTCAAAATGTTGGTGCAAGTATTTATCAAGAGTGTGAGAGGAGGACCAAGTCAAGCACTTGATCACCTTTCTTAAGAGACTGTAGGGAACCCTCACATACCTCTGCAGGAGAGGGGGGGGGCAGGAACACATACTGAGCTAAAGGGTTTTAACAGATCTTTTGGCAAAAACAGAATCCTTTTTGAGGCAGAACTCAGGCTCGCTCCTCAGAAACGCAGGTTTTACTGCAAACGGTTTACTGCCAGTTACTCTCTCAGCTAAAGCCTCGGAGGGACTCTGACGTTAAATCGAGAATTAAAAAGGGAATAACTTCAATAGAATCATTCTAATACAATGTAGCTTCTTTACATTCTAATTAGTGCTGGGCAAGTTAATGCGTTAATTTCGCATTTTTTAAATTAAATTTTTTTCTTCTTTTTTTTTTTAACTGAAAGACAAGAGACAATACATATACATAACAACAAGAGGATGACAAGAACAGTGTGATAAAAGCCAGCAAACATCCTATAGTCAGACTGTCTCATGTTCATCGTTTTGCATTAGAGATATGATGTCCCTTCAGGGTTGCCGTAGAGAAAAGGCGACTTCCGCTACTCTCCCTGGAGACTACTGGACATCGCTGCGGTAAAGTCAGCGAACACTCAGATCTCCGTGGTTAACTCAGCAGACACTTACATGTTAGTGCACCTATATGCTGACATTCACGGTAAACGCATTTAAACGGCACAGATCGGGAGCGAGCGAAGGACTTTGAAAGTTAGCGGAAACATTAACGCGATACAACATCCGGTTTCTTCAGACGAACATCCGGTTTTCAGAATAAGATGCCAACTCTGCTGCTCGCCTGCTCACCCACACCCGCGACCACATCACCCCTGTTCTCCAGAACCTCCACTGGCTCCCCGTCCCACAACGGATCCAATACAAAGTCCTTCTCCTCACTCACAAAGCCCTCCACAATCAGGTCCCCTCCTACCTTACCGACCTGCTTCACCACCACACTCCATCCCGCCGGCTCCGCTCCTCTGATGCCAACCTCCTGTCCCTTCCACTCAGGACCAAGCACCGGACATGGGGCGACAGAGCCTTCTCCATATCTGCCCCTCCCTCTGGAACTCTCTCCCCAAACACATCCGAGATTGCACTGACCTTTCCACATTCAAATCACAAATCAAAACTCACCTGTTCAAAACTGCTTTTAATGTGTGACTATTATTGTGTACTTTGTTTTTAGTGTATTGTTTTTATATATGATGATTTTAATGTAAAGTGTCTTTGAGTGTCATGAAAAGCGCTATATAAATAAAATGTATTATTATTATTATTAACAAAGTATGAATTATATTTACATTAAGTATGAAACATGCTACCTGCATCTCGTGAA
>CM051694.1:1292500-1312500 GCA_028022725.1 Lycodopsis pacificus | reverse complement strand
TCCCCTCCAACGTTGGAGCAACACCGTCGCACCGTCCTCGTCTTGTGTGTACAAGACTTTGTCTCCGTTGCTGTTGACGCTGACCGGGAACCCGCAGGCGGCTCTGACGTTACGTGACCCCTCGACGTGACTGTTCCGTACAAATATCTAGAAATGTTATCTAACACGTAACTGCACAAAGATCCCATTGCAATGGAAATGTAATCAGAAAGGCCAGACTTCATCAAGTCTACCAGTGCTGCCTTACTGATTTGCATATTGAGATTAGATTACAATTGTTGGGGTCTGAGCATATGGCTGCACATGTGCTGTGAACAAAGAAAATCAGGCCTTCCCTTTTGCAAGCAAAGGTTTCATCCTGATTGTGGTTTGATGAGCACCAAACCCCCTCTGAAGGACTTTCACATTAGGGTGTGAATTCCCCCCCCCCAAAAAACTATGGTTCCTGAAGTCACCTGAGAGCACCGCTGCAACCTCATTGGCCGAGAGCCAAGACAGCACCAGGACCCCTGTGGTTCAGCCACTGTTCAACAAAACTGACTGCAATTCACACCTCCACGCTTTTTCCCTTCGACCTCGGTCGAGCAAGGGAGCAATCGCTGTTCTTCACCCTGGACATCCGTCCCTGGGACGCAAGGAGACGCATCAGCTTTCTCCCCCCCCCCAGCATCGCGCTGTCGACGAAAGCCTCGAACCCTCACCAAACCCTGACAGGTCTTATGCTATCTTCGCTGGCCGAAGTAGCTGTGTTTTCTTTTTGAGTCAAGGCCCTCTCACTCCACCGGGACGAATCTCTTCCACGATTCCTCCCCGTGTTGTTGTTTTTCTTTTGCGTGCACATTCCGGCAGAAAGAAGCTGAAACCTCCCTTCTTCCCCGATGACTTCCCTTCAAGACCACGCCGTCTTAAGCTGAAGTAAGATCACCCTCTCTGCAGCGAGGATTGATCACGTCCAGCGCCCGCTCCAGAACGAGCCGCGTCAACGGACCGAAACAGCCGCGCTGATCTACAAGCAGCCCCACTTTTTCCTTCAGGACAAAGAAAGCACGATTCTCAGCGGCCACTCTCCCCGCCACAAAGAAGCGTCTCCAACGTAAGTTCATTGTGCATCTGGGCTAGCTTAGCTTAAATTAACTTAAAGTTCATTCAAGTTAATTCATGTATATGTTGATATTCCCGTGTTCTTGTGTGTTTCGTTACTATTGCGTAATATCAAGGTATTGCGCAACACTCAGCGGGCCCCAGCTCCGCTCCACTGTGCATTGCCCGTATTCTGTTCGCGTTAAAGACACCGTCGCAGTATACGGAGGTAGATACACAAACGGACCAGAGAACCAGAGAAGTTCCGTTTGTATTGTGTATTAACTGCATTGACTGTTTTCTTTGGGATTATTTTCATTCATTTGTATTCAACTTTGTGTGATATTTCTCTCTTCATTAACTCGACTCTGTGAGTGAGCGGAGGGCCGTGTTCATCACTGCGTAAGCTGCCGACAGTTCGAGACGACAGCGGTATGCTTATGCATGAGAGAATAACGTACTTATGCTCCTCAGGATATCGCAGCAGAAGTTTGATTTATGTTGACTTACGATTTCTCCACCTTTTCTTGGCTCACCCTCCTGCCAACACAGCAGGAGGTGACCCCCTCTCTCTCTGACCCTCTCTCTCTCACACGTGCTCACACACAGCGACCCCCCCCCCCCCTCTCCTCCGCCAGTTTGCCCAAGTCACTCGACTAGGCCATCTAGTGGTGGGTCACGGTAGCATCTTAAGGTTCACCCCCCCCCCCAGTTTGTCTAAGTCCCTCGACTACACCATCTGGTGGTGTTCAGCGGTAATACCTTAAGCCCTTCCCCTTTTAACCCACAGTCTCACCCCCCTTCTGCTTGGTGGCCAGCGGCCATCTTTGTAGTCTTTGACTGAGTGTTAAGGGCCCTCACCCCCCTTCCTTTTATACACAGACACACACATACACATACACACATACTTATATACACACCCTCCTCCTCTTTTATTTCATTTCTTTAGATATTAGGTACATAAAATTGTATGATGGCGTTTGTTGATTGCGATATTAATTGATCTGATCTTTTATTATTCTAATTTAATAAACTCTATTATACTTTAAAGAGCAGTCGTCTGTGATTAATGGTGCATATGTATGTGATGATCTGTATGTAGTAGTCTGCGCTCGGATTCACACCTTCACTGTCACTGATGAGTGACTACTAATTATGAGACTTAGTTTTATCGTTTGGTTATCGGTCCCTGTTCGCAGGGTGGTGCCCCGTTATTATTAATAATCATTAATAATTGTTATTCACATTAATAATTCTATTGATGTCAAGAATTCAGTTTCTTAAAGCTGATAACTCAAACACAAGCCCCTATTGATCCCAACACAATGCAACAAGAATTGCAGTAAGACTATTGCTTATTAATACGAGGTGGCGATGCAAAGGCCCCATACTCGGATGAAGTCTTAGTATATTATGGCCTGTAGTCACACAATTTCAGCGAACTCCAATTTCTGAGTCTCTAAAGTATTTGTGCCGACCGAATTACATCCACAAACTCAGACACAGACTTGGCTAAATATATTTCTTCTCTCCAGATAAATGTATGTTTTTCTTTTTTGTAGGAACCTTTTCATTGAAGCAGCCTTTCACTCAGGAGCCACCTCGTTCTACCAAATTTGCATTCAAGGACAGTTCAGGATCATACAAGTAATACATCCAGTTGATGTCTTCACACTCAGGTGTGAGGGGTTTCAAGTGAAACAATTCAGTAAATCTGACCAGCATTCTGTCAAAGGGCAGAGCTGGCGGGCCTGCACAAGGCAGTTATTTGTGTGTGTGTGTGGTTCCCAGAGAGGAGGATGACATTAACGATGTAGCCTCCATGGCTGGAGTCAACCTGAGAGAGGAGAATGCCCAGATCTTGACCACGGTGGTCGGCTCTGTGGTGCAGTCGTGCCAGGATCAGCCCTTCCTCACACCGAACCCAGTGCTCCACCGAATCCTCCGTACAGGTACAGGAGCCGGACTGAGACCCAGTATTCATTACACCAGTATTACTGCAGGCTACTCTTTAGTTTAACAGCCACTGACGGAGATCAAAGGCACAAACGGAATCCTAATAAATGGATATAGTATTTAATATAAGGGAGTTCATGGGAACGGTGCCAGGCTACATTTAAAATGTTTACAGACGAATGTTGGATACCACTGCATTCAATTGATTCATTAACGTCTCAACAAGACAGATTCTTCTTCTTCTCGTTTCACTGAAGTGTGATGGTTATATGACTGTTTCCCATTTCTTTACACAGTCCTTTACATTTGTATTGAACACTGCAAGGTCTTTTGAGTCTCAGGGTTGGGTAGTGCTCCATAGTATGGTCTGCTTCTCCACATTCACATGTGGTTGGGCCAGCCTTGTAGCCCCATCTGACCAGAGCAGCTTTTGATCGTCCCGTTCTTGTTCTGAGGCGGTTTTAGTGTTTTCCATTGAGCCCCTGGTGCTTCTGGGCCAGGGGGAAGGTTTTCAGTGGGGGTGTTCCCATGACAGTTGGAGGAGGGTCATTCTCAAGCTTTTCCTTCAGAGTTGGAGTCTGCTTTCTTCCCGAGACTTTATTAGGGGCTGGACATGGCTGAGAAAGCTTCTTCTTGATTTTAGCCGTTGGGCCGGAGGGTGACATCCATGGAGGAGATGGCGTTCATCACTAGTAGTTTGTTTTCTCGACTCGGCTGGCAACTTCGTGTCTAATATCAGCAGGAACAATGCCAGCGAGGAGGTGAAGGTTGCTTGTGTTGGTGGGTTTCAAGCAGCCAGTGATCAGGCGGCAGGTGTTGTTCAGTGCTGGGTCAAGTTTCTTGGCATGGGTTGACCTCTCCCAAACTGGACATGCATATTCTGCAGAGGAATAGCACAGGGCCAGAGCAGTAGATCTTAATGCGTGTCCTGTCGCGCCCCATTTGGAGTTGGTCAGTTTCCGTAGGATGTTGTTTCGGGAGCCGACTTTGGATTTTGTGTTGTTGATGTGCTCCTTAAAGGAGAGAGTACGATCCAGGGTTACTCCAGGGTAGACAGGGTGGGTACAGTGCTCAAGTGGTGTTCCAGACCATTTGATGTTAAGTGGTCGGTTGGCTTCACGGTTCCTGAGATGGAAGGAGCAGACTTGGGTCTTTGCAGGGTTGGCATGTAGGTGGTTGCGCTTGTAATAGGAGTAACTCCTCTAGGGCTGTGGTGAGGTTTAATTCTACTGCTTCGAACGAGTTCTCTTGCAATGTTACACAGAGATCGTCTGCATAGATGAAACGCTCAGTGTTCTGGTCGTTGGTGTAGATGTTCTACAGTAGTGGGGCCAGCACACTACCTTGAGGTAGGCCATTCCGTTGTTGTCGCCAGCGACTCTGCTTGTTATTCAGGACAACGAAGAAGTGCCTGTCTTTCAGAAGGGCTCCAATGAGGTCTGTGAGTGCCAGGTCTTTTGTCAACTCCAAGATCTTTTTTCGGAGGAGGCGGTGGTTCAGTGTCATATGTGGCAGACAGATCAACAAAGACGGCTCCTGTTACCAGTCCTTTCTGGAATCCGTCCTCGATGTGTTGAGTGAGGTTCAGAAGTTGGCTTGTTGTAGATTTGCCAGGTCGGAATCCGGCTTGTTGAGGTATGATGGCTGGTTCAGCAACAGGGGCAAGTCTGTTGAGGATCAAGCGCTCAAACAGCTTGTAGAGGTGGCATAGCAGAGAGATTGGGCGGAAGCTCTTTGCATGCGTTGGGTCTTTGCCTGGTTTGAGAAGGGCAATAATCCTAGTTTTCCTCCAGATTCTTGGGATGTTTTTTGTCAGCATGCATTTATTCATCAGCTCGAGGATCCATTTCCTCATCAGAGGTCCAAAATGCTTGATCTCTTCAGTGAAAATGTTATCCAGTCCGATGGCTTTGCCGGTTTTAAGGGTGTTGATGCTGATATTGAGCTCTTCAGGGGAGAACGGCTTGGTCAGTCCCATGGTTTGGGAGTGCTGTACTCGATCTATCTTTGGTCTTGGCTGTTTAGTGGTGGGTTTTCCATTGAGCAGCAGCTGGTGCGCAACTTGGTTGGCAGTGGTCGTATACTGTTGCAGAGCTGCGGTTGATGGACTGTTGCTGGTTTTTCGGATGAGGCTCCATGCTTTTTTGCTATTCTTTGCCATATCAGTTGTCTCCAGCAGGTTTTTCCACTTCAGCTGGACCGATAAATATAACACATTTATTTAACTGGAAGAACTTGTCTGTAATGTGTGACTCTTGTTGAGATACTCTTGTGTCTCCTGTGTTAGGACAGGCATTGGGAGTAACGGATGTCGGTCCAGAGGTGGTGGCTCTGGTGTCTCATGCCACTCAGGAGTGTCTCCGTGGGCTGCTGGAGAAGCTCACTGTGATGGCAGAACACCGCAAGGCGGCCCTGAAGGTACAGCAGTGTGACCCTGACCCAAAGCAGCCGCAGTGGCAAACTCCATGCTATTGCAAAGGAGTGATTTATATGTATTCACACTAAGAAAAAATGATCATACATCTACGTCTGCTCAGTTTGTTATTATGAAAAACCTTTCTTGTTTTTACAGGTCCTATGGCATTATTAGCTAAGCCAATCACAGGGAAGCATCACAACACCTCAATTAGAAAGATTTGTCTTCAGGGAATCAAAGTGTTGTCTGGATGTTACAGAGCAGCACGACATCCCATACGAGTCTGCAGCCAAAGGCAGAGTGTGTGCGCGTGTGTGCGCAGTGAATTGGCGCTGATCGTAATGATGATAGAGATGGATAATATAAGATGGTGACAAAGCCGTTTCTAAATACGATCACCTCGCCCCTGATTTAGATTGTTATTCTACTACCTCTCACAATGTAACCGGTCACATCATTTTGTAAAATGTGACATAGAGTTTACACCGCTTTGTATTTCAAGCAGTGGTGTGAGCGGAGAGAGAGTCTGCCGTGGAAACAGGGTCGCTCCAACGTGTGTGTGTGTGTGTGTGTGTGTGTGTGTGTCAACAGGAGGACTTGTGGCATGCCAAAGTGAGTGATGTGCGATCCCAGCTTCGCTTCCTGGAGGAAGTGGAGAGTTTGAAGAAGAAGAGGAGAGATGAAGAGGAGAGAGAGAGACTGCTGCGTTTGGCCAGAGTGAGCTTATGTTTGAATTGAACCACCAGATAAACGCCAAGATTAATTCTCACGAGCATTTGATCTGAAAGCACCGTGACCATTTCTACCTATATTTAGGTCCATTCTGCTCACTAACTAACATCTGTCTGTTTGTGGTCAGAGTCGCTCACACACTGAGGACCCACAGCATCAGCAGCTCAAGCAAAGAGCCAAAGAGGTGTGTATGTGTTCCATCCTGGAGACTACTGGGAGACTCAACCATACATCAAGCTAACAGCTGTGGAGAGGGATCAGTTTTATGTATGTATGTATGTATGTATGTGCGTGTTATTATTGCGTTAACGCATTCATTAATTAACGCCTACAATAATTTTATCGCGCTTTAACGCAGTTTTTTTTTAAATGCAATAAACACCGTTGATGCAGCAAAATCACCCGAACAAGCGGTGGAGGAAGTCTTCAGACTATGTTGGTGCAGCGTGTGGCAGAAGTTTAGATAAACTAAAGCAACACAAGCTAACAGATGCTGCAGAGAAGTGGAGACAAACTGCAGGTTCATGTTGTGGAAGATGTCGGTCTGAGGAACGTTCTCAAGCTGTGTTCACGTCGCGTTTAGTGTGAACGCAGCTTTAGGATCTCAACGAATGACGTCACGTATGAGCCTCAAGACACCCCGTCACCAGAAGAACACAAGAGTTGTGTTAAAGGAGAGGACGACTAAAGCCACGCGTTACAATGAGCAGCAGCTGCTGCTCTCACTGGAAACTACTGGACATCACTGGGTCACCTTAATCACCTCTGAGTTACAGCATCATAGTGATGAAGAGTAGAGCTGGGTCACCATCATCACCTCTGAGTTACAGCATCATAGTGATGAAGAGTAGAGCTGGGTCACCATCATCACCTCTGAGTTACAGCATCATAGTGATGAAGAGTAGAGCTGGGTCACCATCATTACCTCTGAGTTACAGCATCATAGTGATGAAGAGTAGAGCTGGGTCACCTTCATCACCTCTGAGTTACAGCATCATATTGATGAAGAGTAGAGCTGCATCACATGCTCTGACTGTGATGAAGACTCAACACACACATGTAGATGAACGTGTGAAACATGTTGTTCCTGTTGCACAGCAGTGGAACGTTTCTCACTCAGTCACACACTGAGCACAGATATAGAAGAGATATGATCGCTGCTGGCTCATCTGCATTATGAACACGCTCCCTGCATCCCTGCATCGCAGAACGGTGCGTTTGACAATGTCCTGGTCAACTGCAGAAGAGTTGTGGGCCACTTTAAACACAGTCCAGCAACGGATTTGTTTAACGTGTTTGCAAACCAAATGTTATTGCACTTTTGTTCATATAGCAGCACTTTTAAAATCACCAGATGTTCAGTAATCCTGGATCTCTTCTCTTTTCAGTTCCAACAGATGGAAGACGCTCAGCTGCAGCAAAGAGAGGCCAACCTCACCGCTCTGGCTGCCATCGGGCCTCGCAAGAAGAGACCTCTGGAGCCGACTGAAAGCCAGGTCGGTCTGCCAACCCAAACCAGAGAAGCACCCGTTTACCTTCCAGGTGCAACGTGTAATACCTAGCCACCTGCTCCAAAGACATAGGGGGCAGCATTTCACTTCTACTGCTGGAATCTACATGTACAGTCCAGAGCAACAATACGTAAGACAAGGCCGGGGGCCAGCTGTTCACTTGTTTATGTCTCTGGATTTAATCCAACATACGAACTATAACAACGTACATTCATTGCCTCCTGGAGGACTGCAAGTAAACTCACACTTCCAGCTGATATTAAACATCACAAGCTCATTATGAACACCTGTGCAGGAAGTGTTGTTCGACATAAGCGCTGAACGTAAAAATTGCAACGCTTGGAATTAGTGAATGACAACAATATTTCGGTTTAAAAAAGAGAGTCCGAGTGGTGATTATGACGAGCTGTGTGACTGAACTGATCAAGACAACAGGTAAACGGGGAGGTATGAGAAGATGAACTTAGACAGGAAGACGTGAGTACAGGTTAGTCTCTCATAGAAGCCTGTTTTGGGTAACTGACCACTGTTTTAACACTACAGTAGTTCTATTTCCTCATCCTTCAATCGGTCCTCTAAAATGAAAGACAAAAGCAGTTCAACTAAGCTATGACCTCTCCAAACATTCCTGAATATTTAGCATTAAAGATAAACACAGTAGAAAGCATGAAGCACCAAGAGGAGACACTGACTCTGCAGAAAGCAGCATGTTGCTCATTGTAGCTAGCCTCCTGGGCTAACACACACACACACACAGGCAGCTCACCACAGTTAGCATGTGTGAGACTGTGGGTTCAGCTCACTGAGTCTTTAGTTCTGTGTGTTTTAAGTCTCAGCCCTGCAGGCTGCAGGTTTAAAGACGAGGATGCTCCGTTCACTGCCTTTGAACTCCATTAGGAGGCACACAGGGCAACAGGCTTCCTTTACCTCTTCACAGGCTGCTCCTCAGCTGCTAACTATAGAGGAGGGATGGGCAGATGTGTTCGGAGTGATGTGAATTTAGTTTTTTAATTTCTGTTTTATTCTAACATTGACTTTGTTTAAGTCCATGGTAGTTCAAGGACTTGGTTGTGAAATCCTTTCTTTGAATAAAGTGATTCATTGGGTAAATTAGTTTAAATCAGCTTTCTTTAATGAATAGAACTAGTCTCTTTCGTCAACAGAATTACATGTAGGGGCTGATCTCACCTTTATGTTCATGCGAGTCTTGGGATCACATATTACACGCCAATCCATCAAGTCAGGGTTCAAATTATGCGTTTGTGTTCGGTAAACCAGTGAGGTGTGTGTGTGATAACTGGCTCCTGACGAGGTGAGCGTAGCTGCTGCAATAGCATCAGAACTGGAGACTATTCTTCATTGAAGGAAGAGCAAAGGTATTTCTAGATGGACATGTTTTTGCTTTCTTACTGACTGGCTTCCGTAAGAGTTTGATTGACAGATGGATCATCCAATCACCTGCCAGGTATTGTTTTTGGAAGTATTGTTTTTTCCAATGATGGATTTTCAGATGGTGCTGTGCAACAAACCACCTGACTCGCCAGGTTCAGACAGAAGGAATAGACGTGCAAAGAAACAGAACTACTGTGCAGCATTGCGATGCTGTGACTGAAGCGTGGAACTACTGCAAAGCACAGAATATTTACTTGAATTATATAACGTGAACACAAAAGCTGCTTCAGACAAAGGCTTCGTGAGCTGACTAAGCAAACTCCATCTGCTGATGGAGACGGTGAGATGTAGTTGAAAGTCCAGAGAAGAGATGGTAACGAAGTCACTGCTGCCCCCTATACCAGGGCGAGAGTGGACTGTGACACTCAACATGTAGTTTGAGGTGAGAGTGTCATTTTGGCTCGTACGAGTTAGTCATGAAATTTGGTGTGTGTGTGTGTGTGTGTGTGTGTGTGTGTGTGTGTGTGTGTGTGTGTGTGTGTGTGTGTGTGTGTGTGTGTGTGTGTGTGTGTGTGTGTGTGTGTGTGTGTGTGTGTGTGTGTGGCGCTCACTGAAGAGTGCATAATATTGAGTGTACCTGTGTTGTGTGTCAGGTGACCCTGCTGCCCAGACAGGCTGTTCAGAGAGTGACTCGGGTCATGCTGAGGGATCTGCTGCTGTGTATGGAGCAGGACCACTTCCTGTGCCACTCGCTCACTCTGTACAGAGCCATGCTCTGACTGCCTTCACTGCTCCCCATTGGACCAGTCCATTCATGATCTGCAGCAGGTCTTTGCTTTTCCTTTGTACTTCTGTTTCAGTTCTATCACACGTCTTTGTTTATCTCCTATTTACTGACCAGCTGTCTCTAAAGCACTCCTGGTTCTGATTAAAAGATGGTGCTGAGTGTTGAAAACCATTAGTGGAGTTCTAAGCTGAATGTTGAGCTGTTTATTATTCGACCATTAAAAGAAGCGGACTGTGTCACATCCTGATTGTTTCTGTCTCTGGTTGTTTACTCTACAACTTTTATAACATGTTCAATCTATGAAACATGGTCAAAAGAAGCTGTTTCATTGTGAAACTCCACAGGCTGCACATTAACAAAGAGTACCAGTAGTATACATATCAATGCATTGATGTTCAAATGTTTACTACACTTCAGGATCAGTCACTTTTCTTAAAACGGTCTGAATCCCCATTTAATCGGCTGGAGAATTTTCTATTTGTATTTATGACTTTTGAAGTTAATTATCATTTATTTTTAGTTTTCAGAATATGTTTGCTAGTTTCAATTGAAGGAATGTCCATAATCACATTTAAAAATTTGGTAATTTACTTTAGTCATTTCACTCTTTAGACACAGCTGAGCTCAGAGCCGGTGATCCACTACATCCACACCCGCTCCGTTGTTGCACTACACTACACATTCATGCCGTCTCCTTTTTCAGTAGTGATATAGCCAAAACATGCACTGCCGACCGGCCCCTTTAAGCACTGATTGGTCTGGTGAGTGGAGGCGGGCTTTGAACCTATTGACTTATGACACCGTTAACTAAGTCACTTCTAATCCTACAAATGTCCACAAAAACATGACGGCAGCTCTAATGAATGCTCAACTTCCATTTCAAAACAGTAAACTGAACACATACATGAGCAAATCAAATGATTTAATAGAGTAACTTCATATGTTTAGCTTGGGTTTACAAAGGTCGGTATAATGAAGGCTGGAGTTGTGGAATGTAGACAAACTCAGGCGAAGCTGAGCAGCAGTCCTGATGAAGCCCATTAGAGTGAAGCGTAATACTTGAAAGGTGCTAAGTATAGCAGATTGGTAGCATTTTATATTGCCTCAACATGGTGAGTGCTAAGCTGGCGGCTAGCAGCTAACTGTGCTAACAGAGCTAACAGTGTATACCTAAGGGGGGACTGGAGGGGGGGGCGCTACGCTTCCATGATGTCGTTGAGCAGCACTCTCACCAAGCCGATGCACAACAAGCACTACACCCAGAGGGAGGCTCCGTCAGACTGCTTTACACCAACAGTGGTTTGATGTGTAAATGCCCTGAATCCTGTGAATTGCACCTGTAAAGATGTTTAATAACTTTGAGTGTAGCTTATATAGTCAGGTATATTTCATTTCACAGACCAGAGAGATTTGAAGCAAAGTCTTCAGGAGGCTTTATTGAAAAGATGGTACTGGTTGCATTGTGGGAGTTGTAGGATCTTGACCCATACTATGGACTAAAGGTCAGCCTCTGATGCTTCAATACATGTCTCTTAAAGAGTCCTCCGAGTTATGGATGTGCAACACGAAACCTTTAACTTAGTCACTCTTCAAATGTGAACATAACTCACACTCTGAGGCTTCTGTTTTCTTTGTTGTTAGAAGTTGATTAACTGAGTTCATACTGTTTTTAAATCCCCCGTCTGCTCTAGCTCTGTCCTCCTAGCAGATGCAGGACTAACTGCTCGTCCTCAGCCAGAGAGAGACCGGTGTCCAGAGCTTTGAGCTCATCGTTCTGTCGCCTCGCTTTCTTCCTCGCTGTGAGCTCCTCCTCCTCACCACCGTGCTGCCGTTTGGCTGCAGTCATCTCCTCCTCTCCGGAGTGCAGTTTGTCAGGGTCCGGCAGAGTGCTGGGGTCAAACTCATCTTCGCTGTGGTTGGCGAGGTACGCCACCACCTCGTCCTCCTCGTCGTCATCCAATTTGCGTCCGTGCTGCTTGCTGGCCTCCCCCCTGGCCGCCTTCGCCTTCAGCCGCTGCTCTCTGTGTTTGGCTTTCACCTTGCGGCTGTACTCCTGCTTGTCGAACGCCTGGTCCTCACGTTTCAGCCTCTCCCTGGTCTTCTCCATGTTGATACCAGAAGCCCCCTCCTCCTCATCCTCCTCTGCTTCGGTCACTGCCCGTTGGACCGGAGGCCACAGCTGCACGGCCTGCCCTTCCTCGCTGAACACCACTTTGGTGTTGAGTTGGAAGTTTCTCTTCAGGGCCCTTTTGGCTTCTTTGAACTTTGTCTCTTTTTTCGGGGTCTTTTCGGAGACCTCCTCGGGCTCCTCGGAACTCTCCGCATCCCCCGTCAGGTTGAAGACATCCTTTCTTTTGACCGTCAGCAGGTCCAAGTCTCTCAGATCCTCGTCACTGTCGTCATCATCTGCACCGAGATGCAGTCCCTCTCCTTCGTTACCACTTTCCTCGTCATGGCCTGAATCTTCTGACTCTGAGCTCTGACTTTCCTGCTGAGGAACGCTTCCTCTCAGCTGGGCCTTGAAGCTGCTCAGCTCTTGCTCCCCTTCAGACTGCTCCTCCTCTCTCCGCCCCCCTTTCTCGTCTCTCTGTGCCTGAGCTTTGCTCAAGAAGCGCACCCTCGGAGCCACGGCGAGGCCCAGAGAACCGGCGTAACGCTGGATCTGGAGCTTAAAGACGTCGAACACCTCCTTGTTCTTCATCAGGTAGATGGAGCGCAGGTATGAGACGAAGCATCTCTGAGCCCTCTCCTTCTGCTCTTGCTCCTGGGCCAGAAAGGCCTCCAGCTTCTGCTGGACATTCTGCTGCTTGTCTGGGTTCACCTGGAACCAAGTCAGAGAGCAAGATGAGTGAATATAGATGTCTGCTGCTCTTTTATTGTTGTACTCATCTATACGTTTATTAAAGGCATCCTGAGGAGTTTGTGGAGTAATATTCTGAAGAGTGGATCTCATGCTCTATTTCCCCCACACACAAACTCACAGGGTACCTTTGAGACACCATTATTTTCTCTTTTGTACCAAACTCCACTCAGTCATCTAGCAGCTAAAATGTGCTAATATTATTTATCAATGCTGCAAAACACAGTGCGACCCCTGAAACAGCTCTTATACTATTATTGTACACTAAATTACCTGCAAAAGAGAACTTATTGAAATAATGCTTTGTGTACATGTATGATTACAAACAATAACTAAACATTAGAGACAAATTCGTTATCATGGTCTATTTTCTAATGTATGTGGTGTGTGATCTAATTTGCACAGTCATGCTGCATAATGTCAGTTTAATGTCTTTAGCATTAAGCTCAGATAGACCGTGTCAACAAATTGCGTTGCTAGGCAACAGCTTTTGGGATGTCATTCACATACACGGGACTGGGACACTGGAATGTGTACCACTGTCAAATGGTCTATGATTCAATGCAGGAAGTAGGCTGAATAGGACTTTCTACTTTCCTGCCCACTGTGCGTGTGTGTGTGTGTGTGTGTGTGTGTGTGTGTGTGTGTGTGTGTGTGAGAGAGAGTGTGATGCCGTGGATGCACGAGGTCCCACCTGGATCTTATTGATGGGGACCTTCTTCTCCTGCAGCTGGCCGACCATGCCCATCTCCTCGGAGGGGAGCAGCAGCAGCAGCGCCTCCCCGCCCTCCTTGTACCTGGCGGTCCGGCCCACCCGGTGGATGTAGGTGTCCGCGTCCTCCGGACAGTCGAACTGCAGCACCCAGTTGACTGTGGGGAAGTCCAGGCCCCTGGCGGCGATGTCGGTGGCGAAGAGCACCGCGTTCTGCTTCCGGAGGAAGTCGTTGTAGACCTCCACTCTCTTCATCTGCTGCTGCTTGCCGTGCAACGCCAGGATCGGCATGCCCGGTCTGAGGCGGCAGAGGACCCGGAACAGGTACTGCACCTCCTTGCAGCAGGCGAAGAAGACGATGATCTTCTTCCTCAGGTGGCTCCTGATGAAGGAGTAGAGCATGTTGACCTTCTGGTGGAGCTCGCACACCACATAGCTCTGCTCCAGGGTGGCCGGCGTGCTGAACTTGGCCTTCTCGTGAACCCACACGTACTCCGGGTCCTTGAGGCTGAGCCGCGCCAGGTCTTTGACCGACTTGGTCTGCGTGGCGGAGAACAGCAGCGTCTGCCGGGACTTGGGCAGGTTCTCCACGATGGCGTTGAGCGTGTCCGCGAAACCCATGTCCAGGATGCGGTCCGCCTCGTCCAGAACTAGCATGTGGAGGTCGGAGGCGTGGAAGGTGGCCGTCTCGTCCATGTGCTGGAGCAGCCGGCCCGGCGTGCAGATGACTATGTTGGTGCGGTGGATCTTCTCCGACTCGCTCTCGAGGTCCTTCCCGCCGATGATGAGCCCCGCGGAGAACTCGTGGTTCTTGCCCACCTTGCGGAGCACTTGGAAAGTCTGGTAGGCGAGCTCTCTGGTGGGGGATATGATGAGAGCACCGAGGCCGTCCATGGAGGTCCACTGATGGCGATACAGACACTCCAGCACCGGTATTAGGAAGGCTAAAGTCTTCCCGGAGCCGGTCTTGGCCGCGCCGAGGACGTCTTTACCTAGCAGAGCGAAGCCGATGGTCTGTCTCTGGATCTCCGTGGGCTGTCTGTACTGAACCCCCTGCAAACCGAGCAAGGTCTTCTTTGAGATGGGGAAGTCGGAGAACCTGACCGCCTCCTTGGCGTTAATGTCGCCGTACCTGCTGACGAGCTTGTCGATGTACTCCCGTTCGACCTTCCACTCGGGCTTCCTCTGCGCCGCTCTGTCTCGCTTCGCGTGTGCTTTCGTCTTGTTGTATTTTTTCTTCCATTTCTCGAAGTTTGTGACGGGGTCGGTGCCGTCTGTCATCTTCGTGGTTTTAGGTTTCTTCCCGGTGGTATTTTCGCCCTTTTTCTCCATGTTTCAAGATATACGGAGCAAGAAACAATAGTTAAAAACTCACAGGCTGTACCTTCTGCTAAACAGCGTGGAGAAGACAGCTCATCGTCGCATGTAGCCACACGTCATCATCATGCGCTTCCGCCCCAAAGTCCCTCAGTTTTACCTGTCAGGCAGCACTTAGTTCCTCCTGAATTAAAACCTTCAAAACAGAGCACTGGGAACATCTGTTGTACAATCGCTCTGTCATATTCTCTGTTGTCATATTCGTAACCCTACTCTGTATTCCTCTAGCTTGATTTTTTAATTGGACAAGAGCTGCGGCACTTTCGATTTCGATTATTCAATTGCTAGAAAATTAGTTGCCAATTATTTTCATATTTGATTCATAGTTTTTATGGTTTTTTTTCTTCAGAAACAGATGTCAAATCTGGCTCTAGTTTCTCAAGTGAAAATATTTTCTGGTTTCAAACGAGGAATTTGAGGACGTTAACTTGGGCTCTGGGTTGATTGAGAAGGGCATTTTTCATTATTTTATGACCTTTTATTGACCAAATGACTAATCGTTTAACTCGGAAAATAACTGACAGATGAATTGACGTGAAAATCATCCTTTAGTTGGAGCAATATGCTGGACATTAGTTAAAGTTCTGTCAAAGAATGAATGACGTTTTAGTACATTTTGAATGCCCATCAATGTATGTAATGACAAAATATTTGCTAATATAGTATTTATGACGATAGGTTGATTTTCCTGAGTCAATGATCTCCTTTATTTTGTTTTATATTGTGATAGTACCATTACAATAAGTAGTGAAGTAAACAATGTAATACGATAATTATATTTAATTGAATATCTATTGTTTTTTTCTACACAGAATGTATGGAATGCGTAAAGTTGATTTTCCTCCTTGTGGATCTTCTACAATAAGTAAATCATTGGAGAGGGGAGCTGACGCTACCTGTGAAGCTGAACTCTGGGCAAAAAATCCCCTCTACATTAGGAGTAGCACTTAAAAAAAGGCAGGCAAATTGCTAAAAATGAATACAACTTCGAGTGTTTAGGGCCCATTGGCCAAACTGGGAAGAAGTAAACAACTTGGGCAACATTCAGTTCGTTTATCGATGAATGTAAGTTATGTAGTTTCGGTTTTCCGAACAAATGTTCCATGTTTTATTTTTAACACATTTAAGCTATAACGGTGGCTTTACTACACTGAGTCCGACTGTCTAATGTATAGACCAGTTCACTGTTAACTTGGTACAGTATTTCGATAGACCGTTCATGTGTAACGTTACTTCACTAGTTAGTTGGTTAGTTGTCTAGTTGACAAATCTGTGTTCCTCCCGGAGAAAAAAAGAGAAACGGCGACTCTTCCGGTCACATGCCGGATAAACACAAGATCCACGGAAGTTTAATGAATGTAATTTCAAAACAAAAGTTTATAGTCGAACCAATGGATAGATACAAAAAATCCTCAAGACAAGACATGAAAACAATATGAATGAACAACATGGTTTACAATATTGTTACAGAATATAAAAGGCATGCTACAAAATACCGTCCAGTGAAAAGAAAAATTGAAAAAATAAACTTAGACACAGACACTACTGTGACAAAAACTACCACTGTTATGACAGCATTTCTGCTGGTGGCTTGATTGTATAAACATAGAAAGCCCTCTATCTCAGCTGCCTTCAACAGAGTATATAATGAGGTTATAAAGGTCAAACATGTACCTGCTCTGAAAACAGAATATCTCGGATTATATTGTGATTGCTCGTAATTAAATGACGAAATGGATGTCTTACATATACCAGGTATATGCTACATGAATAAAATGTAGGAGTGCATTACCAGAAGACACTAACGTTATATCATTAGAAATACCCATGTTTCCATATTAGTGTAGCACGTTTTATTTTGAAAGACTGGACCGGAAAAGGTATGCCCTGTCACCCTATCTCGCTGACACTTCTCCACGAACACCTGACAAGACAGATGATAAACAAGTAATAGGACGTATTTTTTTTCACAAACCAAAGTGAACGTTCTTCAGCTGAGGCTCGCTAACGTCCCCGCTGTCCCTATGCTCGACACGACATGGCAGAGAGACAGGACAACGAGGTAACACTACCTGTATTCTGCGGTCGAAAGCACAGGGGTTGCATTTGGTTAAGAAAATAAGCGCGCACATTTCCCATTTGCGTGTTCGTCGTAACAGTCAGAACTCGACAAAGTCCTGTTTGAAGTGACGCTTAAAAGAGAATCGTCTCCAGCAAAATAAAGCTTTGCTTACACCTGCGGACGAATCGAGACTTCTGCTAGCTTTGCGTTAGCTCAGCAGCTAGCAATAACAAGTGAACTCGAGCCACGTTAGGTCTCGTGACATTAAGTCGAGATGTGTCCTGTGTTTGTGGCCCGTTAGCACAGAGCTTAGTCATGCAGTGCTTTAGGTAAACACGGGTTTCCCCCAGCACCAAATTACCTGAGTCAATACGGGAGGTTAGCTTGTGCTAAGGTAAACACGAAACGTTATTATAATTATTACATTCAATTGGACGTTCTGTAAATGAGCTAGAGCCACGTACAAATAACCCGTTAAAATGCATTATATTTGAGTAAAAGCTAAACTTGAAATGCTACACACTGCATGCCACTGTCTATATGGAACTTATGGGGTTTACGTCTACAACAGGAATACTTGACAAAAGCAGACATCTGATTGAAGAATATGCTAGTCGTGGCTTTGGGGTAGCTATGCTGTGAACACCAACATCCATCAAAGGTCTTAAATCAGAATTGTGCTGCTGTTTAACTTTGCAAGGAAACTTGACGGAATTTGAACTGCCAAATATTTTAATTGAATTTGGTGTTAAAAGCAATTTGAGGATAAACCAAGCGCTGTATGTTTCAGCCATGATCAAGACACTTCGTAATTCAGATCAGTGAGCAGCAAAGTACTCTGAACATGTCCTGTGTGTCTCTCATGGGAAGGTGGAGGAGGCTGACCGGATCTATCTGCTGATGAAGGAGGAGTATCGGATCTCGAGGAATGTGCGTCTGGCGTGGTTCCTTGGTAAACTTAACCAGGTCATCTGGCCAACATCACAGCCTGAACTGGTGAGCTAACGCTGCCCCTTACTTCCTCTTCCTGTCCTCATGGAGGCCCAATAGCACAACGAGGATAATGGTTTGCCACTCTTGTTGGACGTGGTGAATGCAACCATTAGTATGCTGCTGCTGTTATGTAGCACGGCTGATGAGAGAGTCGAAAGTGGGTTGATCAACCAAGAGCACTGTTCAGGAGACAGCAGGCGTGATGCCCAGATATCTTCTCCAAAAAGAAACACAACAGTATGATTCCATCATCATCGGAAAGTGAAAGTGGAAATTAGGTAATTTCTTGAAGGCATAAGTCTGATTCGATTTTAGAGGTCAAAGGTCAAGGTCACTATTCTTGTGATATCTCGTGGAGTGAATTTCTTTAAAGTTGGAACAAACGTCCACTTGGACTTGGGCCGTTCTTCTTTCTCTAGTTGTGAATTCAACATTCTCTTGCATTCAGCACTAATTTGCTGTACCTCAAGTTGTCATATATGAAGTTCACACAGATGTCATATAGGATCAAATGACAGACATGGATGCAAAACGCAACCTGACTGGTTGGCGGTAGTTGTAGTCCTTAAATCTGAATGAGTAAGAAACATGTAGGGTAGACACAGTTTCCATGTTGTGCCCGCTATTCGTTGAGAACAGCAGACTTCTGGGAGTTGGGGTGGGTACGCTCCGTCTCACACATGAATATGATATTTTTATTTCACCTCAAATATTACTGCACTTTTCTCATTTGTTTCTCATCACATGACTGAAAATCAGGAAATTAAAATGAAACTAGAAAATGCATTTCCTGCTGAAAATGCGTTGGAATGCTGAAAGCTGAAATTAATCTCAAAAACATTGCTGAAAATAGATATCCAATTAAAAAAAAATTGCAAAAAGCTTAATAATTCAAAAAGTTGAAAGATTACAAATATGAAGTTATATCACCCCTCTCCTGAAAGAGCTGAACATTTTGATATTCGAACAGTTTCTGTAGTTTAAAAGAATTCCAGCGGTAGTGATATTTGTTGTAGTAGTAGAAGTTGTAGTAGAAGTATTATTAGCAGTATAAGTATTAGTAGCATTTGAATAAGTACTAGTTGTAGTAGCAGTAGTAGTAGAAGTTTTAGTCGAAGTATTAGTAATTAGAAGTAGTAGTATCAGTAGTCGTAGTAATAGCTGTAGTAGTGGTCGTAGTATTTAATATAACAGTAGTAGTAGTAGAATAAGTAGTAGTAGTAATAGTAAAGTCAGTTTTTGAAGTAGTAGTAGTACTAGTAGCAGTCGTACTAATAGCTGTAGTAGTATTAGTACTGGTAGTAGCAGGAATAGCAGTATTAGCAGTTGTGGTATAAGTAATAATAGTAGTGGGAGTGGTAGTAATACTATTCATGGTAGCAGTAATAGCAGTAGCAGTAGTAGTAATACTAGAAATAGTAGTAGTTGTCGCGGTATTAGTAAGAGCATTCATTATTTCAACAAAAAAGCCTAATCATTATTTCAACAAAAAAGCCAAATATTGAGCTAAACGTTTAAATACAGTTAATCCATGAGGCTTTTATTTTGAAAGGGTGGGACTTGGTGGGTGGGGGAGGGAGGGGGAGAGGAGACATAATCATAATGTTTGACACACATAAGCAGAGGTTATTAAATGACAGGCTTCATCACAAGCAGTTCAGTTAGAATTCACACACGGCTTTTATTTTGAAATGGGGTGTGGGGGAGAAGGGGAGAGGAGACAGAATCATAATGTTAGATAAACACAAACCAGTTATTAAATGACAGGCTCATCACAAGCATTTCAGTTAGGATTCATTCTGTGGGGCTTTTATTTTAAAATGGCGTGTGTGTGTGTGGGGGGGGGGAAAAGACCTCTAAAGATCCCTAAGACCTGAATGACTGTATGAGAGACACACACACAGAGAGAGAGAGGAGTGTATGTGCGCGTGTGTCTGTGAGTCTGTGTGTTTACAAACATCACTAATTGGCTCAATCGTGAACACCTGTGTGCCTGAAGCCATTTCATGGAGATAAAACAGGGAAACACCTCTCAAACAAATCATCAAAACTCCCATAACCGTAGCTCCTATTGCTCTGATATTAATAATTGAGAGGAATGATGAGTTGAAGAACAGATCCT
>CM051694.1:1247500-1285000 GCA_028022725.1 Lycodopsis pacificus | reverse complement strand
CTGACCAACCAGAAGTTGCTGAGTTGTGTATTTGAGGTGTGTTTTGTTTGGCTTCCTGCAGGATGACAGCACCGGAGAGATGATCTTCGACGAGGTGTTCCATGCCCTGTCCAGGTGTCTGGCTGGTCTGGCTCAACCTTTCAAAGTCCCTGGAACCGATCACCCGTTCAAGCCGAAGATCTTCGTCACCATCTTGGCGTATTCGTCAATCATTGGCCTCACATCCCATCAGGTCATCAGAGTAGCTCGCGGTTCATCCTGTTCTCATTCACTGGTGTCTTATGTACACATGTTTGTATCCAGATGTTCATGAGCCTTTGAATGAATGATCTAAGATCAGCATGAAGTTCTCTGTCCTCTCTGGTCTGGTGGTTCATCTCTGACCTCAGGGTGTGGTCAGGTGTGCTCTGTTGTAAGTGTAACCAATAATTGTCGAGGTACTCCAAACCTTTGCTTAAATAAAAGTAGAAATACCAAAAATACTCCATTACAGGTGAAAGTCCTGAATCCAAAATGTTACTGAAGTTAAAGTACAGAAGTTGTGAGGGTTCTGGGGTAGAGCAAAGACTCAGATACAGGAGGGACGTCTCAACAGCTGGACAATCAGAACAGGTGGGTGGAGGGGGGTCCGGCGGAGGGACGTCCGGATCCAACTGGCCACAGGCCTCCGGGGGACGGCCGGACTGCCGACGTTGCTCTGGGCTTGGGGCGGTGGAACGCTGAAACTAAATGGCTTCAGTCAGGGATGTGAAGGCAATGATAAGTGGCCGCTATGCTGTTAGAAAACGATGTGCTCCTGACCCAGATGTTGTTGCAGTCCTTTTGACAGCCTTGGTTCCCCCTGCAGGTTCTGGTTCAGGGCTGTCAGCTTGATAGAACGGACCTGGATGAGTTCCTGCATCACATCTACCAGCAGCTCAGAGCAGTGGAGAGCAACATCGCAGAAGTCCTCCATCAGCAACACCAACAGGCAAGTGCTCACCAACAGGATTTACATTGTATTCGAAGATGTTGACGAGGAAACAGATCTCATTGAAACAAAGTCTATCTCATCAAAAGCAAATCCTTTCATATGAATCATTTCTCACCAATATTAGTGTTGTGAATGTATCGAAACTCTTATTGCATAGGACTGGCGGTATTTGATGTTTCTCATTGTGTTGTTTATTGTGACTCAATCCTACAAACACCGTCCTGCTGCCACAAATACTCACCGGAGAAATGTGGATCAATCCGCCTCTGAAAATAGTCCCCAACAAATGCACTATATCCTCCCGTTTGAGTCATTTTTGATTTAAAACATTGTTTTTTTCAGTGGCCGAAAATTCAGTGGTCAGGTGTTTGAGGAAATCATTTCGCCTTTTTTATTTTACATATAAATCTCGTGCACAGACAGAGTAGGGAAGTCAGAGACTGACTGTTGTAGAGCTCATTGTTGGTTTCCTGTTGGAGAGTTGTTGACATTCAGAAAAAGACAGAACAATGGCCGTCTTCTCCTTTTAATGTTTTGTCGTTTGTAGAGAGTTTGGAACTAACAAGGTACCTTTAGGTAGAAGGACGTGTCTAAGGGATACAGCTACTGGATCTCTTCGTCTTTAGGTTGGAGCTTCTGGAGGTGGTGTGGGTCTGATTCATACCGACACACTGATGGGAGGTGACCTCCCGATAACCCCAGAGGCAAACCTGTACTTCCATCAACTCTGATTAGCTGGCTGCTGACTGGTGCTGCCTGTCTAATATTCTGATGTCCTAATGCATCACAGCTCAAGAAACACTTGGAAACAACTTTGTTCTGAAGCCTGACCTACCAGGAACAAGAATTCCTTGAGTGGAACCGGATTTGTGTTGCCTTGTGGGCTCTTCCACCGATGATCTAAGTCATGGTTCAGAGGGCAGTCCTACCTATGTTCTGTGCCTCATCGCCATCATCTCAATGAAAAGAGCAGTTGTGATGTGTGGACAGTTTCCCAAGGCGCGACATTGTCTTTGCCACTTGCCGCTGGTTACCGTGGTGTGCCAACACTCACAGCAGTGGCATGAAGTCAGTATGCAGCCTACATCGTTTCTCTACTCTTTACTGGACTCAACAGTAACGCTGGCAACCAGGCCTTAGCTTCTGGTTGCTGAAATGGAAAATGTCGCAATTTTTTGTCACCTTATATTTTGAGTGATTAAGATACTGTACAGTAATACATGTGTGTTATACATGTCATGTGTATGTCATACACGCTCTGCTGTATCATTTCCCATCCAGCTCAAAGATGTCAGGATACAAGAATGAGTTGCCATTTTCTCAACCTGGCACCCCTTGTTACTGTGCCCTGATGTGTGGGACTTTGTGCCTTTGCTTGTGTTTATTGGTACCCTTGACCAGGGTCATAGACAACAGGGACCCCCAAAACTCAATATCGGCACATTTTGCATGGTGGCACTTTCAGTGGAACTCCAAGATTGGGGTGGAGTGGGGTGGCTGCAGTTACGCTTTAGAGACTGCCTCCCTTTGTATGCGCCATGTCAGCGGTTTTACTGGTCGTCAGGAGTCTAACGGAACAAAACGATCTCCGTCCACACGGCGTTTCACTTTCGTTTTCTAAATGATCTCGGTCCAGACTAACACCTGAAAACGAACATCACGTGACTCTTCACGTACACTGGGCATGATGGTGGGTGTCGATGTAAACAGGAAGTAGATTGGTTGCTTAGTTTAAAACAATAGGACAGAGTAATGAAGCAGTCTTTAATAATGAAAGGTGGTGTTTGACACTTAAGATCTTCTATAAAATCTTCCTCTGTGAACTCAAACAGACACAGTTCGTGGAAAGTTTTAGTTATATTTTCAGACTAAAAGTTAGTGACAGCGCTGCAGGTCTGCTCTATATCTCTCTCACACATCACATTCACTTTAAAATCAACACTTACACATAAATGTTTACTCGATTATGATCCATAAATGAGGTCAACACACGTCTCTCTCGTTCCCTCTCGGTGTTGTCTGTTCTCACTCGTAGCTCTGCTGGTGTCTGAACTATCTGTCCTACTAGAGAGCATTTACTGCTTTAGTTCCTTTACATTGTATGTATTGACTTCAGACGCCGCTCCGTAGGTCTGGTAACGCCGCCGGTCACGCTGCTCGCTGATCGCTCCACTAACAGCTTCTTCCTCTGTAATAAAGCAGACTTTAACTGGACAACAGCTGCTAGTAAAGACAACACGGTCAGCAGCACCTGTAGTCAGTTGTCCATGTTGAGTTAACCTGGTAGTCGATCGGTAATCAATGTTGTTCTTTATGACTTCCGGGTCACGTGATAGGAGTGTGACGAATCAGGGAAGGACACGTCATGACTGCTAAGAACCAATCAGGTCGTGAACGTGGGTGTGGGCGTCATCGTTTCTAAACTTATCCGTTTTCGACCGTCCACACGAAAACGCAACCCGGAGTTTTCAAACTTATCAGTCCTCGGGAGCGTTTTCAAACTCCTCCGTTTCCGGTGCTCGAAAACGCCGGCGTAGTGTGGACGCTCCGTGTGAACGTGTGTGAATGTGTTTCAAACGGAAACGGAGTAGTGTGGACGTGGCCTAACATCAAAGTGTCCAGTGTTGATGCCGATATATCAATGTATTTTTTCCCTGTACTGCTCAGTCTGTGGAGCCAGTCCAGAGCTCCAGTAGCAACATCCTGGAAGACCAGCCCCACAGGAAGCAAGGCATTTCAATGGTGTCAGCTGATATGGGTCTGGTCAGCATGGTGCGCCAGGGCATCCTGGCCCTCCAGCTGCTGCCCCCAAACTCCAGCGCAGGTAGTTTTGTCCTTCGGAACCCAAAGTTATCATTTCGTTTCTCAATCAAGGGGGGGTCTTCGTGGTTTGGAACTCCTCCCTCATTGAGTTGCTGAGTTGTTTCCTAGAAGCACTCTGAAGGAGTCCAAACCCCTCCAACAACCAGGCCTTTGGCTGGACAACTCCTGCATCACCAGAAACAACACAGCTGTTATCAAATGTATGTGTACAAGAAGGACACTCGCATGTATACCAACACACGCTTACCTACAGACAATGCACTCAAATATACATGAATCTAAAGTAAACAGCAGTGCAAGAGAGGTAGGAAGCTACAAGAACTCAATGCAAGAGAAACAACCCCCCCCCCCCCCATGGGGACAATAGTCTGAAGTCACTGATTGTGCTTTCTGAGTGTTGCTCTGACACTTCGGGGTTCTGAGGTTGTTTCTGCCAGCAGTTTGTTTCCTGAGCGTCTTTGGAGCAACAGTTGGGAAGTTAGAGTTGTTCCTGTTCTCATGTGAGGGTCTATAACAACGAGGGACGGAGGATGTCACATGTGTACAGACTGTAAAGCCCTCTGAGGCAGATTTGTGATTTTGGGCTTTACAAAATTAATTGAATTGAATTGAATTGGGCATGTAGTCAAGCCCACTCACAGGGAAGTGAGGAAGTGAAGAAGAAGCTCCTGTTCCCGCTCCTGTAGTCCCACACAATCAGAATGAAGGTCTGGAGGGTCACGCTTTGGTGATGTCAGTCTGGTGGCCATGAGAGCTCAACACACTGCAGCTGAAGAAAACACCAGCAAATGAAGAAACTGCTTCTATTAAAAATTTGACTAGACAATTTCAGCATTTAGAAAACAATGCTAAAAGTGAGAAAACACGACCAAATACAGAACACAAGCGGCTCATGATGGGCTCATAGCAAATATCTGCAATGAAGTCTGCATCATGACATCTACAGCGTTCCCTCGTTGGACGGTCAACTTCAGTCACTAACCACAGACTGGTCTGTTCAGTACCTGTTGTTATTATGTAGCCATGTTTCATTGTGTTGTCTGTATTTCGTTGTGTTGTTTTGCAGCGTTTATCTTCAGAATGCTGCTCTTTTCTTCATTAGTCTTTTCTGAAGTTGCAGTGGGTTTCAGTGGGTTGAGCTTTCAGGCCCACTATATCATAAAGCTAAATATTTCTGCATGAAATTTCCATTTTTGATTGTGTTATGACTAGAAGTGTTAGTCTCAATATGTTTCAAATAATAATAATAACTTTATTTATGTAGCACCTTTAAAAACAGAGTTGACAAAGTGCTTTGACAGTCAATAATAATAATAATAACAGAAAGCTGAGTGAGACAGTTGGATACGTTAAAAATACACTAAGAAATAAATTAAATAGTAAAAGATAAGAATAATAATAAATGTCCTGAAATGTAATTCAAGCACTTGAAGCTGTTGTGAAACGCCGTCATATCCTTCTGTCCTGGTGTGATGACCACTGCGTTACACGTTTGAAGCGCCTCACGTGACTTCATCATTCTTCACAATAAGAATTAGTATTTGAGCTTGTGTGTGTGTGTGTTCCAGGTATCATCATCATCACAGATGGAGTGACCAGTGTTCCTGATGTGGCCGTGTGTGAAACGCTGCTGAACCAGCTCCGGAGTGGAACCATTGCCTGCTCCTTTGTGCAGGTAGAGAGCTTCCTCTTTGGAGACAGTGTTGTCAGTGTTTGGCATGTCGACGTGGTGACTCCACAGTCTTGATCCTGGATGAAGGAGACATTGTGCTGAAGCCTCTGCTCTTCTTTGACTTGGTCCCTCTCCAGGTTGGCGGTGCGTACTCCTATGACTGCAGCTTTGGCTACATCCCCAACGTAGAGCTGATGAAGTTCATCTCATTAGCCACCTTTGGCTCATACCTGCCCAGCTGTCCTGACCTGGATCTGAACAGCCAGGAGATGAACACCTACCACAAGGCCTTCTTAACCTACTCCTTCCTCAACACCTCCGAGTCCATGAACTCCGAGTACTTCTGCGGTGAGACAGCGAGCTGTGCAGACTATGAAGTCTTGAAATTGTGTATGTAGGTGTTACGCCCCCTTTGAGGGGTAGAAGGGCGCAACATAAGGGCTATTAACTTCCTTCAGTCCCCAAAACATAGACTGTATATCAGAAGTGGATGTAGTCACCACGACCTTCGCTTTTGAATCCCTGAGTTTGGCATTTTTGCCGTCTCCATCTTGTTTTTTGCCGTCTCCAACTTGTTTTTTGCCGTCTCCATCTTGTCTTTTGCCGTCTCCATCTTGTCTTTTGCCGTCTCCATCTTGTTTTTTGCCGTCACCATCTTGTTCTATTTCATCCTTACTGACCGCCAGAGTCAGTTCTTAACACTGGATATCTTCCGTCTCGCGCATGCGCAGGTCGACTATCTATGTCAACAAAGTCACGTGTGACCTGGGATGACACCCGACGTCTATAAGTCCCGGTGTCATCCTGAGTTCAGTCCTTTTTCATCTTCTCGCTACGCAGGTTGACTACCATGGCAGTAGAAAAAATATATATTTTGTCTACGAGCAAGATATATTGGAGTTTGTCGCGGTAGCCTTGTGACCACCGGTCGGAGTTGCGGATCTTCGCCCTCCAAAGGCTGCGACAAGCGGTCCCTCTTAGGAGGGAACGGCGTTTGCGCCGTGCGGACTATCGAGCCCCAGACTCAGTCTGACAGGGGCCACCCAAATCGCAATCGGTGAGATCGACTAACATTGTTTGTTTGTGACCATTGTTCGCTTTGTTTCCCCTCGGTTTGCAGAGCGTTTCCGCTCTAGCTAATCGAGTGGCGTGCTAACGTGAGTGTTGAGTTACGCTGTCGGGCCGCCCTTCACAGTAAAACATTACGGCAGATCAGTTAGCGGAGCGTTTCGCTCCGGTTAATTAGACGAAGCTAATACTCAGATTGTGTCTAAGCTGAATACTCTGGTTGTGTCCATTGATTGTGGTGAACATTGCGGCCATATCAGTTAGCGGATATCACAGTTAGCAGAGTGCCCTCGCTCAGGCTAACGGGTAGCACACCTAGAGTTACAGCAACTGTCTATCTGCAGCAACTATCCTAGTGAAGAGAGTGTCCTCGCTCCCCTCTCACTAGAAGGACTGACCTGTTCCTCAGTGGCAGACTGCTCTCGCTCAAAGCTGACTGGTGGGACACCAATTCTGCAGCAGCTATCTTAGTGAAGAGAGTGTCCTCGCTCCCCTCTCACTGACTGTCTCCTGCCTGTTCTCAAACATTCAGCAGAGCGTCCCGCTCAGACTGACCTAGAGAGTCGGCCATGTTTGACTTTCCCGGCTGTAGGACCTGTATGGCTCCTCTACAGCCTGATGATGGCCATGACTTCTGCCCCTCTTGCCTTGGCCTCGAGCATCTGAGGGAGGGCCTCTCTGAGAACCCATGCATGAACTGTGGCATCATGCCTCGGGCAGTAAGAGCTGCTAGGCTCGCCGAGGCGGAACACCTGACGGGTATGGGCGACCTCCCCCTTTCGGGTCCGTTGAATCCAGCCCAACCTACCCGTGCCAAGCGCAGGGCCACAGAAACCGCAGGGGCTCCCTCCAAGAGGGTTAAGCCCAGCGGGCTGTCTTCTAGAGTGGATCTGCTGACCTCCGAGCTAGCTCAGATGAAGTCGCTTTTATTGGCCCTCCAACCTAGTGTAGGGGAGGCTGAAGCACCAGATCCACCCGCGGCTGAGCTTTGCTCAGAGGAGGACGTGATATCACTGGCAGCGTCAGCCACTCTCTTTACTGAGTGCAGCGAAGAGCGGCCCTCCCATGCTTCTGGACCTGCCTCCCGTTCCTCAGCTCAGAGCTCTTCGGAGGGGGCAGTCGATAGCTCCATGGGGTCTGTCATTCGTATGGCACTGGCACGCCTGCAGTTAGATACGCAGCAGCCGGAACCCCAGCCTGCGAGTGCCTTCTTCAGGCGTGTTCTCGCCCCCACCACCTTTGCTGTTCCTCCCTCCGAGGAATATCTGAGGGAGCTACATGCATGCTGGAGAGACACCAGAGCTCTGTCCCGTCTTACATCAGATGGCCGAACCCTGGCGGCCATGCAGGACGTGGTAAAGTTTGGCCTCACCCGTATGCCAGCTGTTGAGCCGACTATTGCGTCCCTCATAGTTTCCCCTGAGGAGACCCTGAGGCCCGATGCCAGGTGCCCTCGACCCCAATGTCGGGTCACGGATGACATGTTGTCCAGGGCTTATGACACAGCAGCACGCATGGGTCGTATTGGCAACTCCCTCTCCCACCTCATGCTTGCCCTCTCAGCTTCTCTGCAGCAGGCTACTTCAGACGCTTCCGCAACCAGCCTCAGTGATTCCTCACTGCAGGCGTTTGCGCTCATGTCGAGGGAACTTGGACGGCTGATGTCCACCCTGGTCCAGACTCGCCGCCAGGTTTGGCTGGAGCAGTCACCCCTGTCTGAGGCATGTAGGAGGACCCGCCGTACTATCCCAGTGGAGCCGGGTGAGCTGTTTGGGTCAGCTGCTATACAGGCGCTTCAGCGGACTGTTGAAGCTAGCCAGACCAGGCAGCAGTTCTCTGGTCTTCGCAGGGACATGCCCGCACCCCGCAGACCTAGGGGTCCTACTCTATCCCCCGGGGCCGTTTTCAGCCCCCAGCTCACCCCAGTAGCCGCCACAGGCCTCAGCGTACCGCTGGGAGGCCGGACCGCTACCCACAAAACCCTACCTACGTCCCCGCTAGACAACCTCCGGACTTGGGGACTACCAGTCGCCCCCCCCAGAGCCTCGAGAGGCAGGGGGTACAGGAGATGATGTCTCCCGGCCGGCCGTCGGTTATTTCTCCCAGCAGCACATCAGCTACTGGGCAGCTCATGCTTCAGACCCCTGGGTGGTGTCCACCCTAACCCGTGGGTACAAGCTTCAGTTCCGACGTCGGCCACCAACCTCCAGCCGGGTCAAAATGACCAGTATCACCGATCCGGCAAAATCCCTAGCCCTGAACCAAGAGTTAGCCACGCTCCTGGTCAAGGGTGCAATCGAGAGGGTGGACCCCCTGTCACAGCCCGGGGGGTTCTACTCAACTTACTTTCTTGTAAAAAAGAGAGGCGGCGGACTGCGCCCAATCCTAGACCTGAGGGGACTAAACAAGTTCCTGAGGGTGTTACCATTTCACATGCTGACCACAGCAGACGTCCTTAGGCCGGTTTCCAGGGGAGACTGGTTCACGTCTGTCGACCTGAAGGATGCCTATTTCCATGTTCCCATTGTACCTCACCACAGGCGGTTTCTTCGCTTCGCCTTTCAAGGCGGTCACTTCCAGTTCAGGGTGCTCCCATTCGGACTCTCCCTCTCCCCACGGGTGTTCACAAGGTGTGTTGCTGCTGCCCTTTCCCCCCTGCAATCACAGGGCATGAAAATACTGCCGTACTTGGACGATTGGCTGATCTGTGCGCCATCCCAGCTTCAGGCGGCACAGGACACTGCTCACCTTCTTTCTCACGCGGCCCGGTCGGTCCTCAGGGTAAACGTGGAGAAGAGCTCCCTGAGCCCTTCCCAGAGCATAACCTTCATTGGTGTGGCTCTGGATACAGTCACTATGAGTGCCTGTCCGTCACCCCAACGGGTGGACGACATCCTCCACAGCCTCTCTCCCTTCCGAGGGGCAGGTGGTTGCCCTACATTCTTTTTCTCCGCCTATTGGGCAAACTGACAGCTGCCTCAGCTGTCGTTCCATTAGGGTTGCTGTCACTGCGCCCCCTGCAGAGATGGCTGAACAGCTTTCACTTGGATGCCAAGTGGCACAGACACAGGGCAATAGTAGTATCAGAGCAGTGCCTACTCGCTCTATCCCCATGGAGGGAGAGAGCATACCTTGCAAACAGTGTTCCCATGGGTTCGGTCCCATTCCGCCGAGAGGTGGTCACAACAGATGCCTGCCTCTCAGGATGGGGTGCAGTGTGGCAGAACAGGACTGCTCAGGGGCAGTGGTCTGCTCAAGACCACATAGAGCATGTCAATGTTCTAGAGCTACGGGCCGTGCACCTAGCGCTCAAACATTTTCTGCCATACTTGAGGGGAAAGCATGTGCTTGTCCGGTCGGACAACACCTCTGCGGTGTTTCACATAAACCATCAGGGGGGCACCAGATCCGCAGAATTACTACGGGTATCCCGTGCCCTTCTCACCTGGCTGCCCCTCGCCTTACCAGCCTACGGGCAATGTACCTACCAGGGGAACGGAACCAGGTCGCAGATTTCCTGTCCCGTCACAAGCCTCCACCGGGGGAGTGGCGGCTTCATCCAGAGGTAGTGCAGAACATTTGGAGTCTCTTCGGCAGAGCAGGGGTGGATCTCTTTGCCTCGGAGGTGTCGACCCACTGTCCCCATTGGTTTTCCCTGACAGAGAGGACCAGTCCTCTGGGTCAGGATGCCCTGGCTCACACGTGACCAGAGGGGCTTCTTTATGCCTTTCCACCAGTCCCTCTGATCTTGCCAACGCTTCTCAGAGTCCTTCAACAGGGCCACAGACTCTTGCTAGTGGCCCCCTTATGGCCAGCCAGGATCTGGTTCTCCCTACTGCACAGACTCTGCTGCAGGACACCCTGGCGCCTCCCCGACAGGAGGGATCTCCTGTCGCAACTAGGAGGGCGGATTTGGCATCCCAATCCCAGCCGCCTCCAACTGTGGGTCTGGCCGCTGGAGGGCCCGACCAGCTGCTGACTGGCTGCATAGAGCCAGTCACAAGAACTATCCTGAATGCCAGGGCACCATCTACCCGGCTGCAGTACGAAAACAGGTGGAGGCTGTTTTCTGACTGGTGTGTGGTTCGGAACAAGGACCCGGTGCAGTGCCCTGTACCTGTTGTACTTGAGTTTCTGCAGTCCCTGTTAGATAAGGGCCGGTCTCCCTCTACCCTGAGGGTGTACGTGGCCGCTCTTTCATGGCACCATGCTAGGGTCGACAATGGCACAGTAGGGAGCCACAGACTGGTGTCCCTCTTCCTAAAAGGGGCTCGGCGGTTGCGTCCCCCGAACGCCCCGAAGGCCCCTGCATGGGACCTACATTTGGTGTTGGACACCCTATGCTTGCCTCCTTTTGAACCCCTGGCACGGGCAGAGCCAAGATGGCTGGCAACCAAAACGGTGTTTCTCCTTGCCATCACTTCAGCTAAACGTGTAGGCGAGCTGCATGCCCTGTCGGTGAGTGAATCGTGTCTGAGGTGGAACTCAGATGGATCTGGGGTTACTTTGTGACCTAATGCAGCGTTTCTCCCAAAGGTGCTGACACGCTCTCATATCAACCAGCCTATCCAGCTGGCGGAGTTTGACCCCCCATCGGGGGAGGAGAGGTCAAGGCTGCTGTGCCCAGTGCGGGCCCTCAGAGCTTATGTGGAGGCCACCGCTTGCATACGGCGGTCTGAGCAGCTCTTTATCAGTTATGGCGGGCCTAAGAAGGGCTGTGCCCTTTCAAAACAGCGCCTGTCCCACTGGATAGTGGAGGCCATT
Source organism: Lycodopsis pacificus (assembly GCA_028022725.1). Taxonomy (NCBI): domain Eukaryota; kingdom Metazoa; phylum Chordata; class Actinopteri; order Perciformes; family Zoarcidae; genus Lycodopsis; species Lycodopsis pacificus. Next base: position 1,273,700 of record CM051694.1, on the reverse strand, counting down.
GCCCATGCATACAAGGCGAGCGACCGTCCTCTCCCATCCGGAGTGAGGGGCCACTCTACCAGGAGTGTCTCCACGTCATGGGCAGCTCTGAGAGGTGTGGAGGATATATGTGCTATATGTGCTGCGGCCTCATGGGCATCACCGAGCACATTCACCACAGAGTGAACGTTGCCACCCCTCACCCACTGGGGAGGGTTCTTTGGCCAGCTTCCTCTGCCTGAGCTATAAGAGGTGGGTACTTGTGATTCCTCGTGACTCTTTTGGTATAAGTCATCCAGTGTTAAGCACTGCCTCTGGCGGTCAGTAAGGATGAAATAGAACGAAAGTTACGAATGTAACTACGGTTCTATGAATCCTGGATGACCGCCAGAGTTCTTGGTCTCGGAATCCCGTGAACTCGTGAGAAGATTCCATAGGACTGAACTCAGGATGACACCGGGACTTATAGACGTTGGGTGTCATCCCAGGTCACACGTGACTTTGTTGATATAAATATTCGACCTGCGCATGCGCGAGATGGAAGATATCCAGTGTTAAGCACTGCCTCTGGCGGTCATCCAGGATTCATAGAACCGTAGTTACATTCGTAACTTTCGTTTTTTGCCGTCTCCATCTTGTTTTTTGCCGTCTCCATCTTGTTTTTTGCCGTCTCCATCTTGTTTTTTGCCGTCTCCATCTTGTTTTTGGCGTTCTCCATCTTTTGGTTGTTGGTAGTATAACTGCATGCTGAACAAGTCATTTTTAGGCAACCAAAATGTTTCAATTAACATTCATGAACTGAAAACACACTTTGAAAGACTTCAAAGTGCTAAGAGTAAAAACACAGACTGGTACCTGTTTCCTAGGTTCTCATTCAATACAACAGGCATTAATGGTAAGTTGGTCAAGAATGGATCTGCTAATTTTGACAATGTAACTCAAAAGTCTAACAAGATAAAATGATGACATTTGGGACAGGCATGGATGTAAACTCCAACTTGACTGGTTGGTGGAGCCATGAAACTGCTTGGCGGTGACTCTAGTGTGTTTCTTTAACTTCAGATGTGACCTATCATGATGAATTGAATAGAAGTAATGTAGAACGTAGAACTTTACGGCCATTTTCCACCAATGGAGTCTATTTTAAATCCATTTCTGAACTTTACTTTTATTTTCTACTGGTATTTCTCTTGTGGGCTAGATCAAATGTAATACAACGGAGGCGTGTTGCTATTGAGGATTATGATGATGTAAATAAATAGGCCTACATACCAACTACTTCCCTGTTTTGTAGTTTCCCAGCACAAACTGTTCAATGAGCACCTGGTGTCAGCCAGCGGGAACCCAGCCCTGGTCATGAGGAGGAAGAAGCACACAGAGAAGGAGGTCCATGCTCATCTGATCAGCGTGGTGTCTGTGCGGCTGAGGGAGGGCTACACCATCAGAGAGATCAGCCTGACCAAAGGTAAACCGCTCTTCACTGAATCTCAACAGTAGCTCATCGAGACAGAGCACCGTTAGACCCGAGTCCTGTTTCCTTCAGGTGGCACTCAGCTGGAGGTGAAGCTGGTGCTGTTATGGAAACACAACATGCACATCGAGTACCTGGCAGCCGCCTCCTGGCCGCTGGACCCCGCCAAGAGAACCACCAGGGTGGAGGTGACGATGGAGGGGAGCTACGACATCCTGCATGACATCAGCTGCACCCAGAGGAAACCCATCACCAGCCCGTACCGCACATCCGTCATCCGGCGCTTCTGGAACACGCTGCAGAGGTACACCTGTCTGAAGGACACCATGGTGTCCAACAGCAAATACGATCGGTTGCAATTCTTTTCATACTATATTTAATGTGTTGCTCTGCATTCTTCCAGCATCAACCAGACCGACCAGATGTTGGTGCACCTCCAATCATTCAATTCAATCCCTGAGAACTACATGATTCCTGAGAGCACCAAAAACGGAGTTCCGTTGTTCTACATCCCCCCCGGCTCCACTACTCCGGTACTGTGCAGACCTTCATTGATCGTTCTTAACCATGTTGAGAACAGCGAGACAGTCTGGTTTAATAGAACTCCTCCTAAGTGCAGATCTAACTCAACCTATCGCTTACTTTTGTGAGCTTTGTTATGGAAACGATGTATTTTGTGTTGTCTTCCATTAAAGCCACTGTAATCCCGTTCCCACTGGGCAATATTCCCGCTAACACCCACTAACTTCTACATGTTTTATAGTGCGATGCTATGTGTCATGTAGAAGTAAATATATATTAAATACTAGAAAAGTGCCCTCAGTAGAGTGTAGATCTCTGCCAGGTGTGTCTGCAACAACCACTAGTGTATTGTGTGATTGAATGAACACAACCCACACCAATGGGCTGTAAGGCGTCGTTAAACACGCTTCATTCAAACTCAGAAACAAGCAGTGATGTATGCAGACAATCGGCTCAAAGGCCTCGTACAAGACGCGTCCCACAGTCTCGCCAAAACACATTTTAACCGCACTAAGCTGTCTGCCCGAGGAGCAGCTGCTGAGTGGAGGTGATGTTCTCAGAGTGTACTGGTAGTTCCATCCATGCAGCCATAACTGGCCACCCACGCATTCATGACACAAAACACAGAAAGGAATCCTCGTCGACTGGCAATGGGACAGGAGGCTGTTGCCCAAAAACCTGCATTCACGCGCTAGCCTTGGGCAATTACTAATTATTATTATTAATTGGTACTACCATCAACACACTGTAGCTCGAAGCTGCAGTGGAAGATAGCCCATAGTCTACCAAAGACATGGTCTGTTGAGTCAAAGGTCAGGGTAACCAATGCATCCTCTCAGCCTTTCTTCTGTCTCCTCTTTGTCCAGGTCCTGTCCCTGCAGCACAGTGGATCCAAAGACTCCTCTCAGTCCCAGTTCGCTTCCTATTGGAAGCCCATCCTCTCCATGGATGCCAACTTCTGGCAGAGATGGCTGCACATGCATCGCATCGCCATCCTCCTCGAACATGACATGTGAGAGCACTCTGCGTTTGGCCTGAATATCTGCCATATTTGTTTAGCTCTGTCCATCCTGGTCTGTCCGTCCCTCATTACGTTCATCATTCTGTCCCTCTAGGCCTGTCCCCAAACACCTGCACACAGCTGGGAACAACGGACGCTACAGCACCATTCAGTGTCGTATCTCCCACTCCGCCCTCACATCCCTGCTGAGGGACTGGAGCAGCTTCGTGCTGGTGGAGGGATACTCCTATGTCAAGCTCATATACAGGTGAGACAGCAGGTCAAGAGCTGGAGGAAACCCTCTTGTTTCATGTGCTGGATACTGACACAAAGAGGATCGGAGCTGGTGGTAGCTGATGTTTCTGCCATTATTTAGCATCTTCACTTTTCTCAAAGTAAATCCTCCTCAACTGGAAATACACCACTGTGTTCTCACACAGCCTCTCCAGGAATACTCTACCACCAAAACATATCAATTACTCATCTTGTGTTACCTTGAGTTCTTTAAGAAAACCTCCACGGTGAACAAAGAATAAAAACAAAGAGAAAAGTAGAATAGAGAGAATAGAAATGTACTTTATTCATCCCCAAGGGGAAATGTGTCTGTGGCAGCAGCAAACAGGGTTACACAATAAAATACAAATATCAAGTATGGAAAATGCACACTACCGTATATACAATATAATAAAATAACAGAGCAGGACCTATTCAATTTAAGAAAATAAAGTAATAAAAATGCACAGTATATACACTGAATAGAATCGTATAAATTAACTAAGTAGGAAAAATAAAAATAAACAAAACAATCGTGCACAAGAAAAGGGTTAATGCTGGTCACGCCAAAGTGTTTAATCTAATCAGGATGAAGTGTTTGGGAAGCAGGAAGCCAACGACTGGATGAATAGGACTTGCATTATACGTTAGTACGCGTTAGTAAACAGATGTTTTCAGATAGTTTTGCTGCTTAATTGACAAACAATGACATGTTGTGTGTGAACTATTCTTTTACGCCAGTGGTTCCCAACCAAGAGGTCGGGACCCCCCGAACGATCTCAAAATCTTTCTGAGGGGGTAACGCAATGATGAAATGGATTAGTCAAATACTAATCTCTTCAGGCTTTTCAATGATATGAATCATATCTGTTCAAAATAATCTCGTTCTTGAAATAACAACGTTTCAGTGATTTGTGTGTCCACAGTTGGTCGGACCAGCCTCCCACCTCCTTCTACCTGGTCCGCCTCATCTCCAAGACGCCCTGCATGGTCCTTCGTCTGGGCTTCCCTATTGGTACACCAGCTCACGTCAGAAACAAGGTACTGCAGAAGGTTGTGACAGTACAGGGACACTTCCAAACCAATGACTCTGCCTTTGTGAAGAGGACAACGTCCCGGAGGTTCCAGCTTGCGGTAGTGTTGTAGTGTGTGTTGGATTGCATGTTGCGTTCTCTTTGTATTGAGCAGAATATTGTCTTAGTTAGTGAATCTTGTTTGAAAATGTAGCTTTAAAGATGAGTGCAGAGCATGATACAGCAGTCGACGTCCATGTGTTGATAATTGGAGTAACGACAGTGAATTTGATGAACAATCTAAGCTCAAAGGAGATTCACCAGCTTGTTCAGTCTTCAGCAGATGAGGGCTGTTGGGTAGAGGAGATGTAGTTGGAAGCTCTGGTAACAGTTCATCAATGCAACTTGAGTTCAGATTTAGTCGTCTTCTGTTTGTTGGAGTGAAATCTCAGCAGGTGTTACTGATGTTAAACACTCAATATGTCATGTTCTGTTCTGTTCTGGCATGGTGGCGTTGTGAAGTCAGCGTGGGATCGTCATCTCAGTCAGCTTCTTCCGGTTAGATGAGTGTTCATCGTTCAGAGGTTTTTACCGCAGAGGTTCAAACAGACCCGCAGCTTAAAAGCACTCTATGAAGCAGTGTCGCGTAAAGAACCTCCCGGACATTTGGCTTCCAGCTTTTCTTTCATCTGGCTGGTACAGTAACTAGGCAGCCAATCAATGAAGACAGGGTGAGGTGGCGCCGGCCACATCTGTACCGACGTTGAACCAGTTGCTGTGTGTTTTCTGAGCTAACCTGTGCTGACGTTTGTTAACTCAGATTGTTGATGAGCTGCGAGATCAGATCCTCAAACTTCGCTTCCCTCAACGCGTTCAGAACAAAGAGGCGACCCCCAAGACCAAGAGGAAGATTGTGGGTCATCCGTCACCGTCCAAGTCTCCCTCCATCCCCGCCCCCAAAGCGGCGCTGTCAGACAGGCCCTGCGTGGTGGTGCTCAACAAGCCTCTGGAGAAGCTGCTCATAAGGTCAGTGCACATGACACAATGCCTCAATTCAAAGTAGAGACATTTTAACCAAATGAAGCGCGGATGCTGTGCAGGTACGAGAAGCTGCCGCTGGATTTCAGGACTCCTTTCATTTTCAACATGGAGAACTTCCCTCAGCCCTCCAACAGCTCCGTCCCCCTTAGCATGGCGGCCAACCGGATGGCCTCCTCCACCCTGGCCTCTCTGTCCCGGTACTTCCTCCACCAGCGCTGGGTGTGGGCCGTGCAGAGCAGCCAAGGACCGGCCGTGGCCATGCAGGCGGTCGCTCACATCCTGTCCATGCTCTCCGAGTGAGTCCACTTCATTTGTGTTCTTTTCTTGTATTTTTTGTCCAGAAAACTTTTGACTTTTTCTATTGTTTTAAAAGAATGATGACATTGTTTTGCTCAAAATGATGAGCAAAACAATTCCAGGAAGCAACATCTGATTGGTGGCAAATGTGACCTGAGGTTTCTGATTTTATCACTGCAGCGAATCACAGTGAATTATGGCTGTTTGAATGCTACGTAGAGACGGAGCAGCTGTGCTGCTTTGATGTGAGATAAGCAGCTTTGTGGAGCGCGTCACCTGAAAATGTCTCTTTGTGTCCGCGAAGGATCCGCATTTCAGAAGGCTTTCACTTTGCTGCCAGCGGAGAGGGCATCGTGAACATGGTGATCGAGCTGCCAATGAAGGTGAGGCGGTGCTAAATGCACCGTCATCCTCAGTGCTGGAATGTTTATGGACAGTTGGGTTTCGGATGACTGGTCTACTGGTCTACTTACTACTCATTTATTTTCTATTTCAGGGTGTGTCGGGGGACACGGACAGAGAGAGACACTCTTGTATTGTTCAATACATCCTGTTCCCACCTCACTCTACATCTACTAAGGACAGGTGAGACTGGCAGCAATCACCTTCACACAACTCCTTATTTCAGGATGGAACTCTGAGGGCTTCTGCAGCGGCCAATTACATACTCGCAGTCCTCCGTAGATGGAGGAACAGCCACTCTGAACACCACTCTTTTTACACACAGTTGTAGAATGCTGGTGAAACCGTTGGGTGGATCAGTGTGTCTTGCATTGAATGAAGAGGAATCTCAGGTGTCTTTCTGCATGTGGATGCTTCAGATCAATCTGAGGCGTGTCTGTGGTTTGCATGTTCCACAAGTTATCTTCAGTGTGTCGTGCCGTGTCGGACTCGCACTGGTCTTGGTCTTGACTTGGTCTCAACCCCTCAGCGCTGCTACACATTGTGGTTTTAAACTCGAGTATGGTCTAAATACTTGCTCCTCCTTCATGAACACTGCACCAAGTACTGTTGTCAGACCTTTGTCCGCTGTCTGTCATTGTCCTCCAGCTTCTCCACTGATGACGACAACGACACCGAGGTGGAGGCCGCAGACGTGGACACGGAGCTCAACCTGGTGACCGAGTGCTGGGTGGAGCCGCAGAGCGGCATGGTGATGAACTGCATGGACCAGCATCGCCACTTCCAGGGCCTCAAGTACCAGGAGATCCCTCAAGCAGTGCGTAGTCTGTCCGTACATCATTCACTGTGGAGTAGAGCTGAGGGGGGTGGTCTAATTCTCAGTTCAGTTGACTGACAGCTCATCTGTGCGTCCGATGTTTTAAGGCCTACTGGGTTGTGTTTGATAGCGACCTGCTGTTTTGTTATAGATCTTTCCAAGGGACCTGGCCTGTATGTCCACCATGATGACCTTTGAGCGTTTGAGCCAGCTGTGTCAGAATAAGGAGCAGGTCTGCTCCCTGCCAGCTGCTCTCCAGGATGTGAGAGGTAATGAAGCCCCGGTAAAACATCTGGTACTTGACTCTGGACTTTCTAACAGTGTCCAGCAGTGGTGCAGCAAGTATTCAGGTCCTTTACGTCAGTAAAAGTAAAATAACTAGAGTATAAGTACATTAGTAACATTAGCTAAATGTGCTTGTGTGGAAGTAAAATGGTTGTACTATTCTATGTTTCTGATTAATTATTGAGCAAGCAGCATTTAACAGTGGGGGTTTATTACTTCAGGGTAATATCATCAATAAGAAAACATGTTTCATAAGCTCATCATATGTTATGTCTTTAAGATCTTATTTTGGGAGGAGTATGGCCTTTGAGCCGCTTTAAGGCTTTTAATGTGAAGGATCTGTGCAGCACCTTTTATCATGGCAGCATAACAGTAGTTAATGGTGCTCAATACAAACATTTACAGCCTATCAGTTGCCTCCACACGGCTCTCAACATGGAGACAGCTGAGCCGCTGGCCAGCAGCTAACAGTGCAAACAACGGCAACATTGCTGACAGAACTAATCGTGAATAGGGTTGGGTACCGAAAAACGGTGCCGGTATGGAACCGGTTCCTATACGTCCAGCAGACCGAAACGTAACGCAGATTTCGGTGCTTCCTTTCGGTGCCTGAGCCGATTGAAATACTTTTTTGACACTACTCTGATGACTCCGTCCTGGCAGCAGGACTCGGTCCTCCGCTCCTCACTCATAGTATTATTACAACGGGGTACTTAGCGCTGCCGCTCATAAGCACAACAACACAGGCACGCCAAAGCTTCTTCTTCTTCTTCTTTGAGGTGTACTGGCGGTTGGTAAACGACGAATTGGCGCATTACCGCCACCAACTGGTAAAATAAAATAAGTCATGAGACGTGTCGTATTTTGCCAGAGAAGGAAAATATGCTCATATTTCTGCAAAATAATTGCTGAAGTTTGAAGCTGTAGTGTGTACAGAGTGTGTGTGTTTTGTATTTATTTATATGTATTTAAGTATACTGTAAACTGTTAACAGTTAACATATTGTTCATAGTTAAAAAGTTTGAAGCTGTAGTTTGAAGCCAAGTGTTTTGTATTTATTGATATTTATAGTATACTTTAAACAGTTACTTTTTTCTTCAAATTGAACAATATATTATCGGTTCAGGCACCGTTTAGGCACCAGTATCGTTTTAAAAGTATCGTTTTAGCACCGGTATCGGAAAAAACCCAAACGATACCCATCCCTAATCGTGAATAGAGAACCTTGAGAAAACTCAAAAGGAAAGTTACGTTTCTGCCAATGAACCAATACATTTGTGTCGTCGTTATGCCTCCTGTGCAGCTACTGGCTCTGTGTAACTGTGCATTCTGTGTCATGTTAAGTCCGTGTATGGCTCTATTTGAATGGCAAAGCCTTCGTAAACTGAAGTGTGTGTGTGTGCGTGTGTGTGTGCGTGCGTGCGTGTGCGTGTGCAGGAGAAGCTCTGGCCTCTGATGACAGCATTCACATGGTCCCTTTCCAGTTTGACCTCATCCAGCTGCTCCCTAAGTGCCAGCAGGTTGAGATATTCTTCCTCACATTCGGCACAGGTACGATACTCATCTGGTCAGCACACTGAGAATAATACAAAACCATCATCGCATACATCGGTTTTTTCTTTAAAAGTTAACAATGAAATAAAGCAACAAAGCATTACTTTACCAGTCACTCTTTTAGAACGGTAAGGTGACACATGTGTCTCCCCCTGTTTGCCTGTAGCAGTGGAGCAGGAGGAGCAGGTTCACAGAGCCCCCTGTCTGCCCAACGAGCTCCTGCTGGGTCTCTTCCACAGCAGCCTGGAGCACGAGCTCACCGACAGAGAGGTCCTGCTGGCCGCCGGCGACCACGCCGCCTTCATGCACCACATCTTAGAGCGGGAGAGAGACAGCCACGTCGCTCCTTTCTCCCTACCTGTTCTCAAAGGTCAGCACGTCATCTCAGCTGCAGTGCTAACCTGTGTGTGTGTGTGCCTTCGCCTTTTGTCCGTTTGAATCTGATACAGGAGGGAGTTTCCTCTTCTGACGTGCAATCTCTGCCTCTTGTGTTTGGTCAGAGGAGTGTGTGAAGCCTCCAGACAGACAGGACACCATGATGTCATTCCACACCACCGGCAGCAGCAAAGAGGTGACGGGGTCTACCAGCACTTTACAGGTGATCCCACCATCAACAAACTAAAAACTAGTGTTGAGCCAGAATAGTAGTTTTCATAGACATTACAGTGTTTCCCTTTTGGAAGATGGGTCGACCGACACACCAAATTTAGCACTTTAAATGTTATATTACAACACTAACTTTTCAAAATCCACATGAGCCGGCATATCGGCAGGAATTAGATCCAGATTCATTCTTCATTCTGTTTATTTAAAAAGAAAAAGTCACTTTTAAAATGTGACTTTTAAAGCTGGTTTGCCTGTTACACCAGTTATTTCCTTCTTCCTAAACGGTAGTGAAGAACAACTGGAGCTGTCGTTCAAACTAAATTATGACTTGTGTGTTAACTGTGTTAATCAATCAATCAATCAATCAATCAAAAGGTTGTTAATCAGAGTCTGGTGCAGTGCTCGCTCCACTGAAACACACCAGGGCAATATTACACCACAGACAACAATGAGGACAGAACAGCATCCCACATCAGTTTTAACCAAAATATTCTCTAAAGACAGAAAAACACCCAATCAGCAGGCTTTGCTCTGCTCCACTGTGAGGAGAGACAGCCAATCAGCAGGCTTTGCTCTGCTCCGCTGTGAGGAGAGACAGCCAATCAGCAGGCTTTGCTCTGCTCCGCTGTGAGGAGAGACGGGTGACGTTAAGATGACATGTGCAGCCGTTATCAACGGGCTCGTTGGTTAACCACACGCTATGGAACATGAGAGCGGAGGATGTTAGTCACTGGGTGACTGGATCACTGCATTGTGTTTAGTACAAAAATCTGACTTGGATTTAATATGTTTGATTTATTCATTGTTCTACATGTTTTATATTTTATTAATACATTCATACAGCTCATATTCGTGTCATGAACATGTCATGCTCTGGTCAAACTAAACACGTTTATGTGAGCGTATAACTCCTGACAGTAGTCTGAGAGGGAGCTCTTGGTCGATGTTTAAATAAAGCTTCTCTCCTATTGGCCATTTCCTTCCTTAACGATATGGATTCACTATTTAAGCATGGGAAAGAAGAAGGTAAGGTTTATGATAGGGTTAGGGTGAATTTATCAAGGCAAGCGTTGAGTCGGCATCAACAGTAAATTAAAAGCGGAGCCATCAGAAAACCATATAATCAGATGTTTCCAATGGGAGTCTGCAGTGGGAGCTGTGTCAGGAGCTACATGTGTCAGAATCAGAAACTGTTTGCAAATGTTGCACATACAAGGAATGTGTCATGGCAGGTGGTGCATAACATTAAACAATCAACACAGTGCAAGAAATAGAAACATGGAAATTTACAATAGAATATAAAATAAAGTGCACAACAAACAGATAGCAGTACTATAAACAAGTATGATGAAGTGTAATGTTAAAAGTGTCAAGCCCGGGCTTTGATGAGCCCAACTGCAGATGGGAAGAAACTGTTCATGTGTCGTGAGGTCTTGGTCCTGATGGACCTCAGCCTCCTGCCAGATGGAAGGGTCTCCAGCAGATCATGTCCAGGGTGAGAGGGGTCGGCTACAATCCTTCTTGCTCGCTTCAGGGTCCTTGAAGCGAACAGGTCCTGGAGGGACGGCAGATTGCAGCCAATCACCTTCTCGGCAGAGCGAATGATGCGCTGCAGTCTGCCCTTGTCCTTGGCCGTGGCTGCAGCGTACCAGACCATGACGGAGGAGCAGAGGATGGACTCAATGATGGCTGTGTAGAAATGCACCTACATTGTCTTTGGCAGGTTGAATTTCTTCAGCTGCCTCGGGAAGTACATCCTCTGCTGAGCCTTCTTGGTGATGGAGCTGATGTTCAGCTCCCACTTGAGGTCCTGGGATATGATGGAGCCCAGGAAGCGGAAGGACTCCACCACGTCGACAGGGAAGTCACACACAGTGATAGGGGCATGTGGGACTACGTTCTTCCTGAAATCCACAACCATCTCCACTGTCTTTAGAGCGTTGAGCTCTAGGTTGTTCAACCTGCACCAGGTCACCAGATGGTCAGTCTCCCACCTGTAGGCGGACTCATCCCCACCAGAGATGAGTCCAATGAGGGTGGTGTCATCCACGAACTTCAGGAGCTTGACGGACTGGTGACTGGAGGTGCAGCTGTTGGTGTACAGGGAGAAGAGAAGAGGGGAAAGAACGCAGCCTTGGGGGGAACCGGTGCTGATGGTCCTGGAGGCTGAGACGTGTTTTCCCAGCTTCACGTGCTGCTTCCTGTCGGACAGGAAGTCTGTGATCCACTTGCAGGTGGAGTCGGGCACGTGCAGCTGGGAGAGCTTGCTATGCAGCAGAGACGGGATGATGGTGTTGAAGGCATAGCTGAAGTCCACAAACAGGATCCTGGCGTAGGTTCCTGGGGAGTCCAGATGCTGGAGGATGAAGTGATGGGCCAAGTTGACTGCGTCATCCACAGATCTGTTGGCTCTGTAAGCGAACTGCAGGGGGTCCAGGAGTGGATCGTGAGGGTTTTGAGGTGGGACAGGACAAGACGTTCAAAAGACTTGATGACCACAGAGGTCAGGGCGACGGGCCTGTAGTCATTGAGTCCTGTGAGTTTTTTGGGGACGGGGATGATGGTGGACTCCTTGAAGCAGGCTGGTACATGGCATGTCTCCAGTGAGGTGGTGAAGATGTCTGTAAACACAGGGCTGGTGGTCTGGGGCTGGTTGATGGAGCTGTGGGGGATGGACCGTCCCATTGTCTTTCAATTCTGCAGTAGAACTCATTCAGCTCGTCTGCCAGGCGGAGGTCGTTCATGGAGTGGGGGGTCTTAGGCTTGTAGTTGGTGATCTGTCTGACCTCTCCAGACAGAAGCAGAGTCATTGGATTTGAGAGCTGGTGTTGGAGTTTCTCAGAGTACAGTCGTTTAGCGTCTCTCACCGCCTCACTAAACCTGTATTTTGACTCTTTGTACAAGTCCTTGTCCCCACTCTTAAAGGCCTGATCTTTTTGCAGCCTTAGCTGTCTGAGTTCTGCTGTGAACCAGGGTTTGTCGTTGTTATAACTCACCCTGGTGCTTGATGGAACACAGCTGTCCTCACAGAAGCTGATATATGAAGTCACAGCCTCTGTGTACTCATCCAGACTGTTGGTAGCAGTCCTGAGGACATCCCAGTCTGTACAGTCCAAGCACGCCCGAAGCTCCTCTAGAGCCTCACTGGTCCACTGCTTGAATTTCCCCACCACAGGTTTACAGAGCTTGAGTTTCTGCCTGTATGAAGGAATCAGATGGACCATGACGTGGTCCGAGTGTCCCAGTGCAGCCTGAGGGACGGCGTGATATGCCCCGCTGATTGATGTGTAGCAGTGATCTAGAATATTCTCCTCTCTGGAAGGGCATTTAATAAACTGTCTGTATTTAGGGAGTTCATGGCTGAGGTTTCCTATGTTAAAGTCACCGAGGACAATAACTAGAGAGTCCGGGTAGCTCCGCTCCACACACCGTATCTCATCGGCGAGTGTCCGCTGTGCTGCCTGCACGTTGCTCTGCGGCGGCATGTAAACACCGGTCAGGATGAATGAAGTGAACTCACGGGACAGTAGAAGGGTTTACAGGCTTGTGGAGTGATGGAATACATGGAACAACCTTAAAGAAGGATTCTGTATTCTGTTACCGAAAAAAGACGCTCCATTTAAATAGGCATGACAATGTAGCAGCCGGAGACCCCGGCGGACGCTTGGATGTAGATTTTATTAAATCATCATCAATCATCATCATCAATCATTAAACAAAGTCAAACTCAACTTTTTCTCTTCTGCCGGTGAACCTGAATCTTCACTTTTTCTTCTCCAACTTCTAAAACCGTGCAGCGCATTCCTGAACCTCAATACTGCCTAAAATAACCCCGCAGTCCAAAAACACATGTTAACATCAGTCCTTAGTTTACTTAAAACACTCTTTTCTCTTGTCCTTATTTGGTATTAAGATTTTCCAAAAGTAACAAAAGTTGCCACGTCATGTTATTGTGGTACTTGGATTGGGTTGCTGACTACTGTTTTTTTTAAAAGGTAACTAGTAATTGTATCGAGATACATTACTCTATTAAAGGGCCAGTGTGTAGCATTTCAAGGGATCTATCAAAATAGAATATCACATTCCAGACCTTAAATATGTCCTCACAGGTGCTGTAATGTTGTAAACATGTTTCCTCAGAGTTTCAGTAATGCAGACCTTGTGGATGAGGAGCCCTCACTGGGGGAGAGGAGCTGCTCCACTCCACAGTGGAGGTGCTATGCCAAGTACATCAGCTCCCAGCAGATCATCCTCACCTTCCTCCCTGCCTCCTTCACAGGTACACCTTCAGTCGTCCTCTTAGGTTGTGAACACATTCTGAGCAGCGCGGCGGTTAAACGTGGATGTTCTGTGCTTGTTTTGCAGACGTCCTGATGCTGATGGCGTCGGGGCTGGAGGCGGAGCCTCGGAGCAACGTCAGCACGCAGGATGACGACACTCTGAGCCCCAGCAACAAATCCCAGGCTGACTCCGGCTCCACCGGCGGGCTGGAGAGGTCCGAGTCCAGCCTCGGTTTGTCCGACAAGCTGAGGAGGAGCTCCAGCACCAGGTCCCCCGCGCTCTCACTGCGGCCCGAGGGCCAGGCCGGGCCCGCCGACTCCCTGATCCCGGACCAGGACAGCTGGGACAGCAGAGTGTCGGAGACTGGGACTGGGACCCCAGGCTCAGGTCGGTTCAACACCAAATTGGTGTAGTCTAAAACGATTTAAAGGCTAAGTCGAGCATCGCAACACTCTTAACTGTTAGCAAATTGAGATGAAGATTTTACACACAATAGGTGAACGATATCGCTGGTTCTAACTTTCCAGATCTGGGAGAAAAAGAGGGAGTCCAGTTCTCTGAACCACAGAAGGCAGAGTTCCACATCAGCTTCAGCAGGCAGGTGTCCCAGCAGAGCACCAGTGAAGGCAGCCAATTGAGGTGTCCGGTCTACGTCTACAACTGCTCCCTGGAGCACCTGAAGGAGCAGCTGGTTCACCCCAACTCCAGCCGCCAGCCCAGGGACGTGTTCTTCAGGTACCGTGCTCGCCTGCAGCAATGAAAGAACCAGACAGACAGGAATCTAATTGGGTCCATGTGAAAAGGTTTTTAAGGAAGTACAGCGGTGATCTGGATCATATGTGAGGTAATTTACTGTGCAGACATCACATGCCTGTTCTGCAGCAGAAGCAGACTCTATGATCCACTATTTGGATATGAACTCGTCACTTATTAATTCCTTACCGTGTCGTCCTTTTAATGGTTCAGGTAGTTCTGGCACCACTCTCTTCAGTAATGATGACATTGTACTCACCAAGGCCCTTCTCAAGATCACTGAAAGCATTCAGCCAGCACATGTGGAGGATGATGTGTGAATGTACATACAGAAACATAATGGCTCACAATGTGGCAGCGAACTGCTCATTGTATTGTTGTGTTTCTGCCTCCACTAAACATTCATGGCAACTTGCACACAAATGCACCTTGAGAGTGGAAGGTGCCGTGACTTCTTCAGGTTTGATGTCTTGAGCTCCTGACTTCACTCAATCAATGGAACGGATGCTTTCTAATACACGCAAACATGTGTTGTAGCGATGACTTCACCAGGAGAGTGCCTGCATGTCCTGTCTGCCATCAGGTTTTTGGATGATGGTGGTCATGTTTGCATGGAAACACCATATCCTGGTGGCAGAAACCCGGATACGCTAGCTGGAGTACTCGGGTAGATACTGCGCCATGTATCCAGCTTTCTGATCCTTCTCTGCCAGGAGTGCGGGGGTGTCCTCAACTCAAGTTATATTGACATGATACCGTCACTGTTAAACCACAACATGTAGTCATTGTCACTGAGGTAACTGAATCTGGACGGATGAGATGAGACACATCTGCAGGCCGGCCATCAGACACCTCGATACTGTTATGATGTGCAGGGAGGGTTCTCACGTTCCATGTAGAACACAACACGAGCTCCCTGCATGTACACTGGTTTAGATGACCTGGATAAACTATTGGTTTGTCTTCAACATTGAGCAATCACTTTGGTGAGTACAATGTCATCATAACCGATAGAAGTGACCGGCAAAACTACCCACGACCCATGAATGTTGCCAGAACATGCGTGGCGGTCCCGTTGTTAACGTGTGTGTCTCTGTGAGAATAGAGCTCAAGATGCTGAGTCCTGGGAGACGTGTCAGCAGGTGAAGTTCAGGTAGCTAGACTCTGGCTCCGCTCTCCTTTCCTCTCTGTGCTGAGGCGCTGCTCACAAGTGTTGCTTCTCTTAACGCTGTAGGCTCTCTCCCCAGGCCCGTCTGTGCTTCCTCCTCAGTGCACACACGCACGCAGGCACACACACACACACAGCAAGTGCACTGCTGCCACACACTGAACACAGCACAGATTTAAAGGGACAGTGTGAAGCTAACTATTTCTAGCTGTACACTAGATACACTACGTGCACACACACACACAGTAATCAGAGTGTAGCGTGATTTAACTGAGTTTGAACAGAGTTCCTGAGAAAGTTGAGTTAGTATGTGCTTGTTATCGTCAATTATGACGATGTAATTGTATGTCACGATTTCTCAATGTATAATTTCATCACAATATGATTGCTGTGAAAGACGGTCCATTGTCATATTGACTTATCACCCAGCTCGTGTTACTTGGTGTTGGAGTTACACAGGCCCAAATCCGCCGATGTAAACACGACACCCCCACAGTCAGAGACGTCTCTCTCACAGCCTGTCGAAGTCAAAATGATTTTCAAGCTGTCGAAATTCTAATTTATATCAATTAATCTTTTAACATAACAAATCAGAATCATTGTTTATATTCAGTGCATTTACATTGTCTTTTTCATTTTACAAAGCGAATCCAAAACATTTAAATGATGAAAGTAGAGTGTGTGTAGAACTATTAGTCTACATCTCTCACTGTGTATCGTGCTGCAGTGGGTGTAACTGAAGCTGTGCAGGTAGGTGTGTGTGTGTTGCAGCAGTCTGTCTTCACACCTTGTGTGTGTGTGTGTGTGTTGCAGCAGTCTGTCTTCACACCTTGTGTGTGTGTGTGTGTGTGTGTGTGTGTGTGTGTGTGTGTGTGTTGCAGCAGTCTGTCTTCACACCTTGTGTGAGTGTGTGTGTGTGTGTGTGTGTGTGTTGCAGCAGTCTGTCTTCACACCTTGCTGTTCCATGGATGAAAACACTTTGGTGATCGAGGCCTTTCTCAACTGTTTCATGTTTGTTCCTCCCTTTCTCCTGATCTTTTGTTGTGCTGTGGAGGTTCAGCTGTCTCTTACCGGCTTATTGGCTCCTTGGACTTTGCTTCCTGTAGTTGGAGATCTGGGCTAAAGTCTCCGAAACGCTTATGCAATGGCACACACAACTCTCTCACATTGTCTCTTTACACACACGCGTCATAAGAATGAACATCAATCTAGTGTAAATCGATCAGTCTTTCTAACTGAGGACGTGTGTCCTCTGGCAGGTCACTGTCCCAGGACCGCAGCAGTCCGTCCCCTTGGACCGACCTCCTGGCTCAGCCTCACAAATGCAAGGAGCTCGCCAACTACTGCAGCCTGCTGCAAGAGCACTACCACCAGAGCTACGTCAGAGGTGAGGAGGTTATGGAACGATGAGAGACACATTCTTCAGGTCAACTCAAATCTACACAGCCCTGTCTGCTGTTTACCCTTCATAATAAAAATATATAAAGTTTATAAAGCCCTCTGAGGAGGTAGCTATGTGTACACTTCTTCATAGCATTAAAGGGACAGTAATCACAAGAGCAAGGAGGTACATGGACAAATTGGGTTATAAATTATTTTTTATATATATATATGAAAAGTATCTGATCATAAGCAATCAACTTTTTCAATCCTTTTGGAGCTTCATGATGAAGTCATAGATAAACTACCTCATTAATAATCAGACTGTCCATGGTTGTGTGTTCTGCCCGTTTAGAAGCATGTTGTCACGTTTTTATATCTATGCGACTATAAATATATGCATCAGTTCCAAGGCTGAAGAACAATACTTTGTTTACACCACATAGTTCATACAAGAAGATATAATGATTAAAACCACAGTATTGAGCCATTGTATGCAAGTGATTAAAGATGAAAGGCCTTTACACATCCGCAGCATTTCATTTGCACGTGGATATATTGTTTAGAGTCGTTGTCTTTGTCATGATTAGGCATCAACCAATCATGTTGTGCGCAACAGACATGTTGAAAATGTCCACTCTAGTGTAGAACACAGAGGCTCCACAGTGTGAACCCAGACGCCAGACTTTATTACTCCTTTCAACTTGGACAAAGGCAGCGCAGACCACATCCTCTTCTTCCATTCTTACCTTTCACAATAAAAGCCCTGGACACACACACACACACACAACGTGTAACTGTTGATCAGAGGGAACTGACATTCACCCAGAGCGTTTCACTGAGCTGAACAGTTTACAGTAGCTTGAGGCTATACAACCGTGACTCAGACAGACTGTCGGATGCTTGCTCAATGGGATCCTGGTAGTTGGTCCTCTGCCTGCAGGAATATATTCAGTGTTACCATTATACCAATATTTCACTCCTAACATCACGCTGAGTCATCGGCTCATCATGCGCTCTCCTGGCTGTGTCTCAGGTGTGTACCGCAGCCTGCAGCAGTCCTACAGCATCAGCTCGCAGGATGTCCTGATGGCCATGGACTACTGCGAAGAATCCCTGCAGGAGATCGACGTCACCTCCTTCCTGCAGACCCTCTGTGGACACATCCGGGTCTTCAGGGAGCACCCCGGGACGCCAGGATGGGGAGGCAATCCAACACCTTCCAGGAGCCCTGCCACCTTCATCATTGGAGAGGTGCAGGAGGAGCGGCCAGATGACAGGGCCGCCGTGGCCTCCTCGTCCAGGTAATGTGCACTGAACATCGTGTATTACGTCTTTCTTTCAATTTCATACTTTTTCTTTCTTCTATCTTAAGGTAGAGTGGTCGTGTGTGAATGTGTATATTCAGATCTGCAAATGCTCATCAAGATACAAGGGGAGCACACAATGAACTGGTGCTTGATTGATGTTCATTCACTGTCACGTCATGTAACCTTTAAGATCAGATCCCGTGAAGTGAATCTCATCACCTGCTCGTGTTCTAGACGTTGATTTGATGTAAATCCTCTCTACCTGTTCAGCCTTCAGCTTTGAAGCTGCAGTAACCAATCAATGAAGGTTGAGCAATGAATGAAATGTGTAATGTGTGTCACGTGTGATGATGAACCCAGAGAGAGTGATCACCACCTCTACACTCTACAGAGCTTTAGCTAACAGCTCTACTGCAGCAGGCCGACACCCCGTAGACCAGGGCTGTCCTGGTCCAGTCTGATCGCTCAAGTGTTGCCTATTGCAGAGATGCAAACAGCAGACTCTCTCTGCTGATTTTGAAGGAGTCGTTGATAACTTCTAAAGATATCCAGCGTTGTGATGTGAGTGCTCTGAATAAGTTGAAGCAGCAGCCTCTTGTTCCAGCCTTCCTTACTGAGGCTCTGACGCTCCCTTTAGTGTGGATAGTGCAGCTTAGTCCACATGGTGATGTATCCACACTCACTCAGGAGCTATTGAAAGCACATGAGTTATTAACAGTATTATTCATAGGCTGATATTTCAACCATCATAGACTATATAGAAACAATCACATCTATGTAAAATCAGACTCACCCCCCCCCCCCCCCCCCCTCGGGCTCCTCAGGCAACTGTTTGAAATGGTGACATTAACATAATGAGTTTCCTACGAGCTGACGCAGCTGTTCATGTTTCATGTGAATGCTTCTGGCTACAGCATTGACATGGAGGATGCCAGTGAACCTGAATCCAGAGGGAAGTCCTCGGCTCCCACATCTCCACTGATCCAGGATGAGGCCAAGATACCAGAGTTCCCTCTGCTGCTGCTCCAAACACAGCCCAAGTGTGAAGTGTATCCAGATCTGCACGGCATCATACAGGTACCGTCTGAGCTCTTCATCCCATGTTTTAAACCAGACCTGTAGTCAGTGATCACGCCCTACCTCGTTAATAAGCTAAAGGGGTGAAACTGAACTCTATACTAATTATTCCACAGGGTAAGTTCATGGGGATCGTGTCCCAGTATTTCAAAACGGTGCCCTCCAACCCACACTACTTCTTCTACTGCCCGCCTTCCTACAAGAGAGAGGTGAGTCCACCCACTGGGGCTTTGACACTCTAATCGTCGTCCTTGTGTTTTGATGGGACTGGCGTTGATTTGTTTCCATAACTCACCATCACTACAGATGGAAATGAACATCAGAGATCATACAGAGGAAAAGGACATGATTGTGGGTTAACATGGCTGGAATGTGTATTTATGAATCTAATCAAAGAGAAGCTGAAAAATGATTGATCTGTGAAAGAGAAACTGCTCTGGCACGATTACACCGGATGAAGCTCTGCGCTGTGGCTTGTCTCCTCAGGAGGACTCGGAGGACGGGGACACGGGGAGGAGGCCCAGTGAGGAGCTGGTGTCAGAGGCTGAGCCGGCTACTGAGGACGGTGAGGAGTGCTCACACATCTTTACCTTTAATTCAGTATTCTTCATGCAGCCGGGGGCACCCTTCAATTATAATAGTTGTATTATGAGGCTAAGACAGGTGAGATGTTAATGCACATGTAGAGTTATTCAGCAAAGCCACAACAAACCTCAAAACAGACACGTGTGAGAGAGAGCTTACATCAGTTGCATTGGCTGCTGTGAAAGGAGCATCATGGGACAGATTCTGACTCACTTTATCACTAAGGAAGGTCAGCAAGTAAAGCGGAGTTAGGTCAAGTTCAGTCTGGATCAGTTGGCATTTCATCATCTGTCGTCACCGTTTACCCTCAACGCTAGCAGAGACTAGACAAAACAGGATGCTGCTTCACACACAAGTGAGTCCTGTTGCGTTAGCTCCGCCTCCCGCCTCAGGCAGACCAACCACTGCTGACTGATGGAAAACTGTCACCTATTGTGCAGAAACGTTGCCACAGACACCCAGTCGACACCATATTACCTCATTTGGCGATGCATAGTGACTTGACAATCTTCATTGAGCGAAGTTAAGTTCAAGGTAAGTTAGGTAAGGATGAAGTTGTCTGGCTAACGATGGGTTAAAGCTGATGTTGTGTTTGGGGTCCTGGAGACTCTGGGTCCTCTTCAACAGCTTATTATTCGATCAGCTCAAGACGTCATGTTGTCCTAACTCTGAGAATTACTTCTGAACATGATGTTGAGCTGAAGACATGTTTCAGAAGTCCACTACAGCAGTTACTTCAGCTTGAGGTCTTGCGAGTCTCCGAGATCTGGAGGACATGTTAACATTTTCACATGCTATATATCTGTAATCACTAATACACGGGAGCACTACACCTCCCACATCATGCAGGGTGATCTATGTACTGTAGCGTGGGCAGGCTCGCACCTAACATGGTAGTCCGACCAACCTTAGGGGATTAGTGTCCCACAGAGGTGTCAGGAAAATACCTTGGGCCTTTTATCTCACCCCGTAGCTGAGTCGTTAGGGTTTCAGAATGATTGTCTTCCTGAGAGTCTTGTACGGCTCCGCCCTCGGCTCTCTCAGTAGGATGTAACCCTAACACCCAGTATGAGTAGTTACGTGGAGCGTCTGCACCTTACTACTGCCTCTTGTGAGTTTCTCACCATTTTTGACGAACACTGCCAAGTCTTCATCCAGGGAACTTACCTTAAGCTCCTCTGGTAGAGTCGGTCATCACCTCTGTATCACACGTTTCAGGGACAGGGGAAGAGGGGTGACTTCATCTAAAAAAACAGTCTTCAGTTAGAGTCCCATACACTTACAAATGGTAAGGCTGTGTTTTTATTAAAGTTTTCTCAAAACAGTTACACAAAACAATTTCAACTCAAGGAAAGTCTATGATATCAGTTACTGATAGAGATATCAGTCACTGTAAGCGTCTCACAGGCTCTTCTATAAAAGAAGAGTAGTCCGGTCTCTGAGCAGCTCTCCTTCTGAGGGTCTTCCAGTCCCCCTAAGGGTGACGCCTCCGTTCTCTCAGTTGTGCAGCTGCTTGTTAGGCTGGTCTGAGGCTGGTACCTCCCTCAGGTTCATGCGTCACTCACACACGAGTCCTCCTGTTTCTGGATCAACTACAGGATGTTTAACCGGTTTGATCTTGTTTGAATAGCATGAATTCTATAAGGCTTGAGTGACTTTCTTACATCAGAAGTGTAAACGAGTTATATGTTGTAATGGTTGTACTTTTATGCTTTCATATCTGTGTCTGTGACTTTTTCGGAAACAAAAGGAAGATACATTTGTTCATGCACAGCCTGCATGCCATTACAAACATGAAATGTTTCCTTATATGGTGTAATAACTAGCTGTATGGTCATCTCAGTGTTACTCCTCAGATAGTGATGTGATAATGAGCATTAATGTTTTTTTGCGAGTAGAAAACTTCTCCGGCTGCTGCATCATGACGGAGAGCGACACTGATTTGGTAGTGGAGTACGAGGAGCGTGCCGGTCGGCACGGTGAGGGTGACGACCGGTCCGTGTCAGACTCCAACACGGTCAACCAGGACCAGGACTCCTTCAGCATCCTGGAGGGAGACTCCCTGCTGGAGGTCGAGGGGCCGCAGCTGGACATGCCGCCGCTGTTTGTTCACGTCACCTGCTCCGTCAACATGAAGAGCTGCCACGGCTCCATGCCCGTACTGACGCTGCCCACCTGCCTCGGTGAGTACAGACACACACAAGTCTTTCTACGCTATGCAGAAGTTGACATTGTTGTTAAAGAGTTACCACCATCATTCAGTCATCAAAGCAGCTGTTTGTGTCCTCCCATCATCCCTCTGTAAGATATTGAGCTGAAGAGTGGAGACTGTGTTGTTGCGGTGCTGATCTCAGCTGTGTGGTCGCAGGTGAGATCATCTCCTGCTTGGAGAATGCCGAAGCCCTGCAGTCTGTGGATCTGAACGAGCTCTTAGTCACGCTAGATCTGTTTGTCCTGACTCTACCTCTGGAGATCGAAGTCATGGCTGATTTCCATCATAACCGGTGAGCAACAAGCCACCTCACATCAGCAGATTTGCAAGAAAAGAGAATTTCAGTTATTACGTGTTTGGGCGGCCCGTCCGACTGTCTGTCACATTCTGGTGAGCGCGTTATCTCAGGACCGCCTGGCGTGAAGTTCTGCAGATCACATTGCAATATTAAAGATCCTCTGGAGTTTTCTCGTTAACAAACAAAATGTCTTTATATGCACCAAAATGCAATGTGTAGATGACTGAGGCCCAATGCACACGGTGAATGCTTTTTAAAATATATTCTGCAGACTGTCTTGGTACGTCCATGTTTAAAGGTCCCATGTTGTAGAAACTGAGATGTACATTTCTTCTTCAGATGTAAAGTAGGTCTAGGTGCTCTATACATACTGAAAATACCAAAGCGCTCAATCCAAAGAGAAATGCACAGCCCGCATGCAGACGTGTTTAAAACGAGCCGTCAGAGCTTCTGTAAGGTTGTTATGGCACAACTATACAGTCATCGGTAGAAGAGCCACTGAACTCTGTGTCGTGTTCACAGCCAGCGAAGACCAGAAAGCATCAGAAACATCAGTGGGATAGTGTGAAGCAGAGCTGACATGTCAGATGGAATACTGTATCCACAGAACATACATTGGAAACTATTTGATAATTAGTTTTTTTAGGTGGAGGACATGTCTGTAAGAGTTGTTTTAAAGGACTCATGAAGCTGTTCACTCATTGGACCCTTGTGTGGCTCACCACTGTAGATTCTATCCTGACAATGAATGTGACAGAAAGCTCCCCTCGGTGTGCAGGTACACCTCAGAGAGCAGTGTGTCCCTGAACCGCTCACCAGGACAGCCCTCCTCCTATCGCTCCGACGAGGAGCTGATGGCGGTGTCGGACAGTCTGAGGGGAGCCTGTGCTGACGGGTGGGTTTGTTCAACATATGTGCTTGTTGGCCAGGACCATGCTGAGCTTGGACCTATTCTCTGTATTCTTTCTGATATGCGTCTTGTCTTCTATCAGGGTCTCCAGTGATCCCTTATCCAAACTCCCACTTCCTCACAAGTTAGCAATTCTGGCCACAATGGACGAGGTGAGTCTTATTCTTCTAAATGTGAGCCATCACAGCAGCAACACAGCAAATGATAACCCAAACCATCTTCAGCAAAGTGCAAATGAATCACAGTATGAAAGGAATACACAATATAAGAACAAGGTCAACTAGAATAAGATAAAATGGAAAAATAAAGGTAAGAAATGCTTTAATACGAGGCAGTTTTCTGTCAGTTTGTAGCAGATACATGGTGCATGAACACTGAATGCTCCTCCATGTTTACCGTTGACTCTGGGGACACAGAGCACATCGGTCCCAGATGACCATGTAATACACACAACGTCAAGAAGAGAGAGGCTTCACTTATTACCTTTACCCAAATATGCAGTTGACAAATATGCTGTCAGTTAAAAATACATCATATTCAGTTTATTTTTCCACAGATGGATTCTATAGCCTTTGGAAATGTACATCAACATTTTTTTGAACTGGATAAGCAGTTTAGAAAATGGAGGAGTCTAAAGATGTTTCATCTTCTAATCAAATTACAAAGCAAGCTTTAGGATTCCATATTCACACCTTTACTTCAGAGATAATGAAACCGTCAGGTGACATGACATCTGCAGAGCACACCCTTCAACATCTCTGGAGCTCTCCTTCAGCACCACACTGACCATCAGTTACTGTTTACAGAGCACACCCTTCAACATCTCTGGAGCTCTCCTTCAGCACCACACTGACCATCAGTTACTGTTTACAGAGCACACCCTTCAACATCTCTGGAGCTCTCCTTCAGCACCACACTGACCATCAGTTACTGTTTACAGAGCACACCCTTCAACATCTCTGGAGCTCTCCTTCAGCACCACACTGACCATCAGTTACTGTAACACATGGAGTGCACAAGTGGACGAAACCTCTGGTTTGTTTACTGACTGTAGCACAAACTTTACATGTTTAGTCTCACTGTTGGCAGCATGCTGAGGATGTCAAAGTAAATCTCCAAAGTTTATCGAATATAATAAATGATCGATTGCGATATTGACGTTTAAATTGAGTGCTCCGCTCGTACCAAACTCTGCTGCACGTCAAATCAAGCGCCTCCTAAACTAACAGTCAGCCACCAGGGGGCGATGCAAATGTTTCTCTTTAACAAAATAACCTTTTTTAAGTCTTGTTTTGATGCAAATATTTGTTAATCAGCAGGAACGTAGCACAACGCGGAAGAGAGAGCAGTGTCCTCATTTTATTGTGCTTCTAGGAGAGACACTGTGAATAAGGAACAGTCCTATTTGGATGCGAAGATTTGTTGTGAAATCAGTTCTGTTTATTTAAATATAACCAGAATCAAATGTACCTATTTTTACAATTTCTCAATCTTATTGCAACAAGGGGTGTGGATTATCTTGAGTAACCGCTTTTAGCAACACAAGCCGAGTGCCATATCGTCCCATTCTATTCTGTGGCCGATGTCTGCAGAATAAGGCAACTCAAACCAAAACAATCTAGATTAATAAACAGCACTATAGAGAAGAGGACAAAGATGTATTTTAAATAAATAAAATATTTTGTCCCTAAAAACGTGATAAATAATCATTATCTCAAAATAATCTTGATCATCATTTCGTCCATAGTCCTGCATTCCTACATCAAAATCCACACTAGTCATGTTTTTCTCTTGCGAGATTATAAATGCATCTTTTAGGAGTGCTCTTTAGTCTTGAGACTAGAATGGATGTTTTTATTCTTCACTGAAAAACGATAAGGTCCACATTGTTGCTCTTACCACACACACACAGAGCAGTGATGAGCTGGTCTGGTTTGCTCTCTGTGTTTCAGATCCGCTGGCTGCTGGAGGATGAAATCGTCTCCGCTCTGCGTCACTCTCGGGTCATCGGCTCGGCCACGCTGCAGAAAGTGGCCGAGCACGTCTTGCGCTCCATCGGGCGACCGCACTGTCTCTGCGAAGATGTCCCGCTTCAGTTTGTCTTTGGGCCGGAGCAGTCTCTGGAGAGATTCAGAGAGGCAAGGACACGCGCGTACACACACGCTCGCACGCACGCTCGCACGCACGCTCGCACGCACGCACGCACTCACTCACTCACTCACTCACTCACGCGCACATGCGCACACACACACGCGCGCGCGACTCGAGGGATGTTGAAGCACAGTGGTTCCTCCTGGTTTGGTTTGCTTATCATGCCGAGGTAGTTTTTAAATATATTAAATACCTCCATATTCATTTTCATATTTATTTATGTCCTGTTGTGAATTATTAAAAATGAACCAGTTTTATACGTATATATGATCATATTTTATTTTTTAAAAGATGTACTGTTTTCATTCCAGAAGGTTCTACTTTACCATTTTAGGCTTATTTCAATACTTCTTGTGCAGATGTTTCACAATAAAAGCATTCCAGCGCCTTAAAGGAAACCATGCTTCCCTCTCTGTAGGGGTGTAACACCACACACAAGCTACAGTGTGGAAGGAAATAAAAAATAGCAAAAGATAATATTTTTGTCATTTATTTAGAAAATATGAAATGGTGGCTCATTAGTATTATGTTCAAACGGACTTGGGTATCTTTTAATGGGACAGTGAGTGATCCGTGTTTGGACACAGTCAGGATCTCTGATGGCTTAACGTCTGATCCCGCAGGAGTTCCGCAGAATGTCTTTCTCTGGCTACGTGCTGAACGGAGAACAGGGCAGCTTCTACTACATGTGCCTGAGCAGACTGCACCCCCACAGGATCCACGCTGCCAAGAGGCTGTTGGAGAGCACCGCGTACCCCCAGCAGCGCACCCACCCGGTGGGGGACGTGGTGCTGGAGAGTGAAGCAGAGGCTCGG